>CM060950.1:260118917-260131417 GCA_030765055.1 Mantis religiosa | reverse complement strand
ATTTGATCGTTTTTGATTTTGTCTCACTTTCAAGGGATTCGGAGATGGAATCCCGGTCAGGTTGGGTTACTTTGTTAGCGTCTGGTAGATCCTTAGTTCATTGTTAAGGGTAAATGTTAACCTATAAGATCTTTGGACTTAGGGCTCATCTGTATAATATTTCAGCGATAAAATACGTAATTCAGAATAACCTAACGTTGCTGGAAAGCACTTCAAAAATAAAGTACCAGGTCTGACTACCGAACCATGCGATTTCAAAAGAATTTGTCGTCTGCGGGAATAGTCTCCAAGCATTACCAAAACAGTTCCTGTTTTCGAGGTCTTCGTTTATAGAAACCCGGTCGATATAGTTAGTTTACTCATAATTATTCATAAAGATTCTGAATCTGGTCTGTTATCAGTGCAACTAGTGGGAAGACCGTCACAGGAATTGTTTTTCACGGAGAACACACGCACGCACGCAAGCACGCGCGCTTACACATGCGCGCGCGAGAGCACACACATACATATATACATAAAATATATTACGCTTTTCCTAAAAGGGGCAAGCACAACTTTGGCATAGAGGGGTCTTTGATTTTCATCAATACTTTTGCAAAACAATCAAAATTCGTAGCTCGAATATTTCTGCACACGATCTAGAAAATGCCTCATGTTTTTAAAATATTTTGCATGACCTTTGCCAAGTGGCAAGTCATAATAAATAATCAAAATCCTGTTAAAGTGGTTCTTGTAAAAGTAGGTAACTTATTACCTTACCCTATCCTATCAAAGATTTTGGATCTTACCCTTGTGTACAAATTCGATCTTTCAGTATCGATATACCTTAAAAAAGCTAGTCATCCTTATAATTTAGTTGCACCGTTTTTACTCCGGAAGGGATGTTTTGCTTAGAGGCAAACTCTGATTCAAAAGTTCATGTTGATCTCCACAGATGGCGCTACCTGTCATATTTTATGCAGAGGATAAGTAATGACCATAATATGCACAACTTTGTATGCCATATAGGTAAGTCCTTTGCGTTTAGCTTAGAATAAAGTTCGCTTTATTACCAGTTAAGTAAGATCATCCGGAATGTACAGAATGTACAATTACTTCTTAGTCAGAGAGGAACTACACCGAAGTGAGTATATTAAAATGGACTTCGCCCTCTTGGAAAATTGGTTCATGGACACTGCAACTTATATCTTTCGGTTTGTTAGGAGTTGAATTCGATTGTAAGCACAAAAATTGTCTATAGTGTACAACAGTCGTTGATTTTACCTATAATTGAGAAGTTTGATTTTAAGATAAAGACGAAATAACAGGTTGGATACGGTATCCACTTTTATTACTATTTGGCGCTTGTGCGATAAGCACAAAAGCGTTTGCAAGCTAGCTAATATTTCAGAGGAGCTCGTTTACGGTGACACAGGTGATGTAATTAATTCACTGATAAATACTTTAAAATTTGGGTATATATATATATATTGAGTGTTTCCTAAAAGGTATAATTAAATTTGAAATACAGAAGGATTTTAGTGATATTCCAATAGTTTACATACTGTTCGCTTCAAGAGTACCTTCTCCGCAAAAAGAGCTAAACGCTGTACTTTAACAGGATGTACAAGTTTTGCATCTTAAGATATCATTTTTGTCTTACGGTGTACCAGTATTTCTTTTTTCTTCCAAAGACATATATAACGTTCTGAAGAAAATTCAATAAGAACGTTACACTTATCATGAACAACACTTATACTTCTGTTATTTAAAAATTTCCTATTGTTGTTATTGACAATTTAAAAGTATTTTAAAATTCTGGCGTGACTTCCAAGGAAGATGTTCACCTTAATTACCAGCTTTCTCTTCTTTTTGCGTTATACTGGACAGATTCCTTATAAACTCACACAGATACCTGTCAAAGAAACTTTTGCTAAAAGGTTGTATCATCTGAATCAGCGAGTCTTAAATCTTGTATTTGTTTTGAAATCTCCGAGATAATTCTTGGCATGAAATAGAGTATATCCAATACTATCTGCAACTAAGTAAAACTTAAGTCTAATGAGCAAACTATTGCTCAGAAGTACGTCAGGACTTGTAGAAAGTAATAAGAAGCAACTGTGTACCTCCAAAATTAAAGCCTTCGGCGCTTTGTATTTTTTGTAAACTGTCTCCAATGTTTAAATCAAGGTGCAATATGTTCAATATATTTACTAACTAAATGTGTAACTAGCTTGAATATTTTGGGAAGGCTAAGTTGAGCTTACATTCTGAATACTTAATAAGACCTTTTCTAGATTGCCACATGAATCTAGAAATTGCCACATGTCTAGATTCCTCATAGACTACTTGGAAAAAGGCAGAAACCTAACTGTTGCCTATTACGCCTTCTTGTTGGATCGGTTGCTACATGAGTTGCGTCAAAAGAGACTGATATTGTAACAAAAGAGGGTGCTCTTTCACTACGATAGTACACCATTACACACATCCGCAATTGCAATAGCGGAAGTGCATCATTTGGGCTTCGAATTCGTTCCTCATCGAAGTTATAGACCATATTTAGCCTCAACTGACTTCTTCCTGAACCAAACCGGAAATTTAGCTTGGAGGTCAGCAATTTTCACCAAATGAAGAAGTGATATTCTCCGTCAACGAGTATTGTCGCGAATCTGATAGCGATAAGGTGGCTTGTGCATACAAAGGAAATGACAGGCAACACGGAGATAAAGAGTATGCCGGAGCAAATAAAGATAGCGTGAGATAAATGACTTGCCGGCACAGATAAGCTTCCCGTCAAGAAATTTCGAGTTTCGTCTAGTGAAATATCGTTCTATTTCTTGTTTTTTTCCATAAACATCTTGTGATATTTGTGAGGTATATAGGAGATTGTGACACGCCAGTGGACAGTAGTATATAGGAGTTGTAAACCTCGTGTGTTGTAACGAGAGTTGATGTTGTAAACAGATGTAATCAGATCGGCGTTTTTTGTGGTCATCAACATTGGTAGATTGTGGTTGTGTATGCGACGTAAACCTGTTACGTAAGGATTCAACAGATTGTATTTCTACTAAAATAAAAAACATTTTCTATTTCTGTAACTTGGACGTTTAATTCTACCAACCCACAAAGTCACAGTATTTTGCAGACCTTAGCGGAAGCTACTTTTCCGACGGGATGAAAATCTGGAACACCGATGCACCAAATGTGCAGTCATTAATGCGGTACCATGTCGAGAAATAATATGAGATTTTCACGAAAAACTAACTGCTCTTGGTTTTTTACAAGACATATCAACCATCCCTCGTAAGCCGTTCCAAAAGGGTGGATTTAGAACGCAGTGTGAGTGTGATACCTAAAATCTTTATATATACCTGACAAACACACACACACACACACACACACACACACACACACACACACACACACACACACACACACACACAGATATATATATATATATATATATATATATATATATATATATATATATATATATATATATATATCAAATCTTATAACTTGAAAATGAAATGAAAAATGAAAATGAAAATTGTACAACTGGCAAATTATGATAACAAGTATGAATCGCCATCAGAAACAAATAATTTTTTTAAAGAAACTGTAAACAGATGCATTATATTTGTGAGCTTAGGTATGATCCATTTAGCTCATTTAGGCACTTTTGATGTAAAACCTGGGTCTTAGTAAATTTCTCGGATGCCCCAATGGAGGAAGCTATTTAAAAATTAAAGTATGTATCAAGATCTGTTGGACCAGAGAACGAATTTTAATACAATGTGTGATTATAGTTACAGTCAAAGGCTTTCCAAAGTATCATATTTTTGTGAGGAACATTTCATCCCTTGTGGGTATACTTACATAGCTACAATACTTACATATTGTTGGTTTGAATGACTTTTGCTGTGTTATTCGCTGAGTGATGGCCCTCAAATTATGTTTTGATGGCACAACCGAGACCTTATAATGTTTATATTTCAAAAAGTATAAGACTGTGACATTAAAAGGAACACCTTATAATATGTCTGAGTAATTTCCTACACATAAGAGAAATTTCACCCACATTTTGTGTCCTAATCGGAATCTACATTCTCTCTGCATTAAAATCTTCATCTCTTACTGTTTACCGGTTATTCTAGACCTGTACATATTAAATGACAGAGAAATTAAAAAAAATATTTCACTTATTACGAAAGCACCTGCGTGTCGATCCTCGAGAAATTTTAAACTTACGCTGTTCAGATCTCACACAGGAAACCCATGCAAAATATATGTGTTTTTAAATGATTGAATGCGTTTAAAACGTTATCTCTGGTTAAATAGGTCAGGGAATCAATTTTTTGGGTGCAAAACGGTACTTCCCAAACTAATTGTAAATAATTGATCTTAAAACTGTATGATCAACATCACAGAGCCATGCAATAAGAATTACAGGGATTCACGGTCGCAACTTAATACCCCCAAAGAGATAAATCTTAGTATTTAAAGTTATTTTTATTTGTTTTTATGGAGTTTGAAGATTTATACCAGATCCCTTATGTTCAGTATATTTGCATTATAAAGATGTGTATCTGAGATTTTCTGGCAAATGTGTCAAAAGTGCCTAATATTTTGAATATATTTCGTAAGATCGTCACCTACTTGCAAGTCATAATAAATAGGCAAGCCCTTGTAAAACCAGTTCTTCAGATAAATCAGATAAAATCAGATCTATTAAATGTTTACACCATCTACTTTCCATTGACTCTTTGGCTTTATATTGAATGCGCCAATATTGGTAGGTGTGTCTAAAAACGCTGGCATCCTTTTCTGTTTCTCTAGAGTTTCCATAGGAAGAGATTGGAGCTTTATACACGGCCTCAGTTGATCAACTTTTCAACATGTGTGACGATATCCTTGTTCTATCTACACCAGAGTTGACGGCGAACCTACGCCTGTGTATCTCAATTTGTGGTCGCCTGGGATCGAACGTGGCAGCCTTGGAGAGAGTCGATCGGGCTACTTGAAGCGCAGTTGGTAGCGCATATGTTAAGCATAAATGATAAGGAGCTGGTGAAAGTCTTGGATATACAGGCAAAATTGTTTGAAACACTTGTGTCGTGAAATGAATGATAGCGGTCATGGATGATGGAGAACTGTGGAATGATGGTGAGGGAAACCGTAGAGCCCGCAAGAAGCCCTCCTTGCCGCCTCGTTTTCCACCACTATCTCAATTTGCGGTCAACTGAAATCGAACCCGGGCCACCCTGGTGGGAGTCGATCGGTCTAAACACCTGACCAAGGTGCGGCCATTTATATTATTGTTCACTTCTACAATATTTTAAGAAATGAATGTCTATGCTTGCATGCGGACATAACATAGAGAAATTGCAAGGCCACTTTCTTAATAGCGAGTGTGCCAAGACATCTTACATTTCATTGTTGTTTATAGATAGGCGATTCTAAATCCTATGGTTCCTAAATAAGTAATTGTAAGAACTGCAACAATTATAGCACATTCAAACTACAGCATACCAGGTAATAAATATTCCATAATATTCTGCTTCAGATAGATTACACTTGAAAGTTTAACAGTAATGCTTTAGCAAATTAATGGCAATATTTATGCGGTTCCGATGTAAAATCTATATGCTAATATTAATTAAGATATCTCAATGTAGGACGTTAATTCAAAAAGAAAATGAAATATCTAACCAAGTTTGACAGGAGAATCAAGTATCTAATTCCTTGTTTTAGATCATTACAATGGACTGTTATACATAGAAAAATTTTAACAAAACACTACCTGGATGCACTAATGTTCAGCACCATTAAGTATCTAACAGTTTCTGACACAGCCTCTTGTCCTGTAATTTTGTATCAAAAAGTAAGGGCAAGGTTCATTATGACAGCTGTGATCAGCTGATCAAATAGATGAACCTTTATTTACACTTGACTTAAATGACTTTCTAATCACCTTGCTACACAATACTCTTAAATACGATTCCTTCTATTTGTTTAAATAGAGACACAAGCACACGCACGCAGGTATGCATAAACGCTCAGGCACCCGCACACAAACACACACACACACACACACACACACACACACACACACACACACACACACACACACACACACACACACACACACACACTCACACACACACACACACATGCATATATGCCTAATATGATTAACTCATTTCCTAAATGCTACAAACATTTCTTTGGGATACGGGTAAATTTTGGTGTCCATCGGTAGATTTGCAAAACAAAATTGGTAGCTTGAATATGTTGGCAAAAATATCGATATTGCTTTATGTTTTCAAAATATTTTGTTAGACCTCCTCGAATTTGCCAATCATAATAAATAAGCAAAGTTAAAGTAGTTGTTACATAAGGGTAATCTATTAAAACTTACCTTGGGGCCTTTCTTTAACTTTAGATTCAAAATTGCAGTATCGTTATATCCTAAAACCGCCAGTCACCGTGCCTGTCTTTTAGTCAATTTCATAGAAATAGCATGAGCTCTGTCACACGGCAGCATTCGACCAACAAAATTGAAATGAGCTCCGCATCCAATTCTGTAAACGCATACATGACATATGGAAATGATGGAAGGATATGCCGTTGTGGAGAACTGGCTCTAATAATTATAGACTATATTATTATTTAAATAGTACATTTTATTGTTGCAGTGGAATATATTTAACTCATACCGATTTTATACCACAAAACGCTTATTGGCTATGAAGCAATATGAGCTAAAGGTAGTACCCGCTGCCGTACATAGATGGCTCTGCCTTTAATATCTTATACAGTGGACAAAAATGGCAATAATATACCAAACCTTGTATGGCATATAGGTTAGTCCTTTAGGATTAGCTTAGATTAAGGTGGGGTTTATTACAAGTACAGTAGAAGCATCTGGAACGTACAGAAACACAATAACAAAGGAACATTTAGCTTCAATAACAAAGGAACATTTAGCTTCGCGGCAGAAAGGAAGTATCCCGTAGTGAGTATATATAAACGGACTTCTCCCTCTTGCAACATAGGTTCATGACCATTGTTTTCTTTATCTTTTTTGGAACTTGTATTTAATTACTAATATTATTATATCAAATGTGCAACAGTTGTACATAATATACACTAACATTAGTCTGATTTCGTTATGGTGGAGAACATTGATTCTAAGGTAAATCCGATAACAACAGGCTGTAAGTGGTATTAAGTAATTTTAGAACTATTTGGCGTTTGTGCGATGAGATTTAAAGCATTTCCAAATTAACCTTATGTTTCAGAGGAACTCGTTTTAGGTAACTCAGGCGATGTAATCTATTCCTTGATAATTAGGGAGGGTAATATAAAATCGTAGGTCAGATTCTTTCTGGTATCTGAACGCTCTGCTTGCAAATCACGTGTTTTTGTAGTTAGCTGTTTCACCTAGTTTTTGTATATTGTTCATTGCTATATATAATAAGTGTACCTGGCTCTACAAACAGTTCTTTCTTTATTTATTTCCTTCTTTCTTTCTTTCTTTCTTTCTTTCTTTCTTTCTTTCTTTCTTTCTTCTTTCTTTCTTTCTTTCTTTCTCTCTCTCTCTTTCTTTCTTTCTTTCTTTCTTTCTTTTTTTCTTCTTTCTTTCTTTCTCTCTTTCTTTCTTTCTTTCTTTCTTTCTTTCTTTCTTTCTTTCTTTCTTTCTTTCTTTCTTTCTTTCTTTCTTTCTTTCTTTCTTTCTTTCTTTCTTTCTTTCTTTCTTTCTTTCTTTCTTTCTTTCTTTCTTTCTTTCTTTCTTTCTTTCTTTCTTTCTTTCTTTCTTTCTTTCTTTCTTTCTTTCTTTCTTTCTTTCTTTCTCTCTCTCTCTTTCTTTCTTTCTTTCTTTCTTTCTTTCTTTCCTTCTTTCTTTCTTTCTTTCTTTCTTTCTTTCTTTCTTTCTTTCTTTCTTTCTTTCTTTCTTTATTTCGTTCGTTCTTTCTTTCCTTCCTTCCACTTTCTTGTCGGTTTACTGGCAGGTAGCTCTAGACCCGAGTGACAAGGAGAAGACCGCATTCTCGACGGGCCAAGGGCTCTGGCAGTTCACGGTTATGCCCTTTGGCCTCTGCAACGCAACAGCTACTTCCAACGCCTCATGGAGTTAGTGATGAGAGGGCTGACTTACGATGCCTGCCTGCTATACCTGGACGACATCATCATCGTCGGGAAGACTTTTGCAGATCACCTCGAGAATCTGAGTAAGGTGCTACAGAGACTGCAGGCCACCAACTTGAAGCTGAACGCGAAGAAGTGCCAGCTCTTTCGCAAGGAAGTTAACTACTTGCGCCACATCGTCTCAGCAACCGGAGTGGCCACAGACCCGGAGAAGACAAAGGCCGTGAGAGATTGGCCTCGCCCAAGGGATAAGAAAGAGCTGCGCAGGTTCCTGGGGCTGTGCAGCTATTACCGCCGCTTCATTAGGGGTTCTCCAGCATCACCAAACCCCTCACCCGCCTGACAGAGGAACACCGGCCTTATGTTTGGACAGAGGACGCCGAAAACGCTTTCCTGCACCTAAAGGAGACCCTGTGCTGTGCTCCAATTTTGGGTTTCCCACAACCGGGTGGCGCCTTCATTGTGGACACCGACGCCAGCGACCATTGCATTGGAGGTGTCCTGTCGCAGAATCAGGACGGCCATGAGCGGGTGATAGCCTACTACAGCAGGACGCTATCCAAGTCAGAGAAGAACTACTGCATCACCCGACGAGTATTATTGGCGGTAATAAAGACCTTGGAGCACTTCCACAAGTACCTGTACGGTCAGCCATTCCACCCGAGGACTGACCATTCTGCCCTAACATGGCTATTGATCTTTAAGAACCTGGAAGGCCAGACAGCACGTTGGGTGCTCAGCCTGCAGGGGTACGACTTCACCTCGGAACATCGTAAAGGGAAGAGCCACGGTAAAGCAGACGCCATGTCCCGTGGACCCTGTCCAGTGGAGTGCGGCCAGTGCGAAAGAGTGGAAGAGAAGGAGCGTGCCGCAGCAGTCCGAGTAGTTGTGGCAGTGCCTGCTGAAGGCTGGGATAGCGCAGGCCTGAGGAGGGAGCAGTTGGCGGACGCAGACTTGGGGCCACTCTTGAGGGAAGTGGAGGCAGGGATGAGACCAACATTGGAGGAGATCGCAACGAGGAGTGCCACCTACAAGTCGTACTGGGCCCAATGGAACTCGTTGAAGACCAGAGAGTGCATGCTGTTCCGGGTATGGGAATCACCCGCTGGGAAGACGCAGAGAGAGCAGTTGATACTTCCCCGGAGTAAGGTCCCGGAAGTCTTGGAGGAAGTGCACGCCGGTACTTCGGGAGGACATCTGGGAGCGAACCGAACGATTGACAAACTACGGCAGCGCTAGTACTGGCTGAGACTCAGAGCAGATGCTGTGAGATGGTGCCGTCAGTGTCAAGTGTGCGCGGCGAGTCGTGGCCCCCAGACTAGGAGCCGGGGTCGCATGCAGCAGTACAACGTCGGAGCGCCATTCGAACGGATCGCCGTTGACATTGCTGGACCGTTCCCAGTTTCCGACCGAGGCAAGAAGTACCTAATGGTGGTCGTGGACTACTTCACCAAGTGGCTGGAGGTCTATGCCATCCCAAACCAAGAGGAAAAGACAATCACAGACTGCCTCATGGAGCAAGTGTTCTGTCGATTTGGGGTGCCGTTAGAGCTACACAGTGACCAGGGTACCAACTTTGAGTCCAACCTAATGAAGGAGGCACTACAAAGGCTTGGGGTGAACAAGACTAGCACTACGCCTCTACATCCCCAATCGAATGGCATGGTCGAAAGGTACATCAAGACCTTAGAGGAACACCTGAGGAAGGTCGTGGCCAGCCATCAGCGAGACTGGGACGTCAAGGTGCCACTGATCTTGCTAGCATACCGCTCGTCTTTACACGGCATAACTGGGACGACACCAGCCAGCCTAATGTTCGGCCGAGAGTTACGCCTCCCTTGTAACCTGGCCTTTGGAAGCCCTCCGGAAGCGAAACTGCCAGCGACCGAGTATGTGGAGAACTTGGTGGACCATCTCCACGACATGCACGAGATGGCTCGCCAGAACATCCAGAAGGCGAGCGACCGCATGAAGACCAGGTATGACAGGCAAGCCAACAGCCAAGGGTTCCAGCAAGGTAACCTGGTCTGGTTGTACCGTCCTACCCGGACCAAGGGACGCTGCCCGAAGCTCCAGCAGCCATGGCAAGGACCGTACCGGGTGGTGAAGAGGATTAACGACGTGGTCTACCGCATCCAGAAGGTTCCCCGAGGGAAGATGTGGGTGGTACACCTAGATCGCCTGGCACGCTACGATGGTGCTGTTCGGGACGACCAGCTTTGAGGAGGGAGCAGTGTTACCCGAATGTTGGAACACCCTATAGAACCAGCTGAGAGCGGGCAAGCAGGGGAGGTCGGCGTTAGCCACGACCCCCCTCGTTTGTCTTATAGTGGTGACAAGGCATAGCTGGGAGAAAAAACATCACTGCGCCGTCTCTTTCTGTTCCACCTGTGTTCTCGAACTTACGGGATATTTCATCTAATCTAGAACATTCTCGATCCCCCAGCTGACCCTGCATCAGCAACATGCCGGGCAGTAAGTCAAGCAGTCAGTTAGTCAGAGTTCTTGGCAATCAGCGTAAGAGTGCAGTGCTAGTGTAAGGACGAGATGACTGTGTATGTGCATCGGAGTTTACGTAATCGCGAGTGCAGGTGGAACTTTAACGGACGAACTGGGGAATTGTAATTGTGTGCATTACGTAATTCTGTGTAATTGGCAAGTGTTAAACTGTAAGTCGGTGGAAATAAAGAACATTGTCGAGTTTGTGTAATTGGACTTTTCATTTCACGAACCCACAAAGTCACAATATATATTGCCTGTTTCCTAAAAGGTGTAATTAAAATTTGAATTACAGAAGGATTTTAGTGATATTCCAATAGTTTACACACTGTTCGCTTCAAGACTACCTTCTCCGCAAAAAGAGCTAAATGCTGTACTTTAACAGGATATACAAGTTTTGCATCTTAGGATATCATTTTTGTCTTACGGTGTACCAGTATTTTTTTTTTCTTCCAAAGACATATATAACGTTCTGAAGAAAATTCAAGAAGAACGTTACACTTATCATGAACAATACTTAAACTTCTGTTATTTAAAAATTTCCTATTGTTATTATTGACAATTTAAAAGTATTTTAAAGTTCTGGCGTGACTTCCAAGGAAGATGTTTATCTTAATTACCAGCTTTCTCTTCTTTTTGCGTTATACTGTACAGATTCCTTATAAACTAACACAGATACCTGTCAAGGAAACTTTTGCTAAAAGGTTGTATCATCTGAGTCAGCGAGTCTTAAATTTTGTATTTGTTTTGAAATCTCTGAGACAATTCTTGGCATGAAATAGAGTATATCCAATACTATCTGCAACTAAGTAAAACTTAAGTCTAATGAGCAAGCTGTTGCTCAGAAGTACGTCAGGACTTGTAGAAAGTAATAAGAAGCAACTGTGTACTTCCAAAGTTAAAGCCTTCGGCGCTTTGTATTTTTTGTAAACTGTCTCCAATGTTTAAATCTAGTGCAATATGTTCAATATATTTACTAACCAAATATGTAAATAGCTTGAATGTTTTGGAAGGCTAATTTGAGCTTACCTTCTGAATACTTAATAAGACCTTTTCTAGATTGCCACATGAATCTAGAAATTGCCACATGTCTAGATTCCTCATAGACTACTTGGAAAAAGGCGGAACCCTAACTGTTGCCTATTACGCCTCCTTGTTGGATCGGTTGCGTCATGAGTTGCGTCTGAGATTGTAACACAAGAGGGTGCTCTTTCACTACGATATTGCACCATCACACACATCCGCAATTGCAATAGCGGAAGTGCATCATTTGGGCTTCGAATTCGTTCCTCATCGAAGTTATAGACCATATTTATCCTCAACTGACTTCTTCCTGCACCAAACAGGCAATTTTGCTTGGAGGTAAGCAATTTTCACCAAATGAAGAAGTGATATTCTCCGTCAACGAGCATTGTCGCGAACCTGATAGCGATAAGGTGGCTTGTGCATACAAAGGAAATGACAGGCAACACGGAGATAAAGAGTATGCCGGAGCAAATAAAGATAGCGTGAGATAAATGACTTGCCGGCACAGATAAGCTTCCCGTCAAGAAATTTCGAGTTTCGTCTAGTGAAAGAACATTCTATTTCTTGTTTTTTCCATAAACATCTAGTGATATTTGTGAGGTATGTAGGAGATTGTGACACGCCAGCGGACAGTAGTATATAGGAGTTGTAAACCCCGTGTGTTGTAACGGGAGTTGATGTTGTAAACAGATGTAATCAGATCGGTGTTTGTTGTGGTCATCAACATTGGTAGATTGTGATTGTGTATGTGACGTATTTCTGTTACGTAAGAATTCAACAGATTGTATTTCTACTAATAAAAAACATTTTCTATTTCTGTAACTTGGACGTTCAATTCTACGAAC
>CM060950.1:260098917-260111417 GCA_030765055.1 Mantis religiosa | reverse complement strand
ACTCAGAAGTTGAGTTCCAAGAAGAAATAATTTTAGCGACCATAACAAATAAATCTAACAGTGAAATTACGAAATCGCCCCAAATAAAGATGAGAATTTTCAGCATTGAGTGTACTGCTATCCTTGATACCGGCGCTAATTTATCTGTACTTAGTCAGCGCTTGTATGATTATTTATTGGGCGAGAAAATAGAAATGATGACTCTCCCAGTCCCAAATGTGATCTGTTGGACAGCCGTAGGAAAGAAATGTATGAGAATAAGAAGACAGGTGATGGTGGAAATAAATATTGGGGGAACTAAAAGTCAATTTATCATCCTTATTGTACCCAACTTAACCACTTCAATCATTCTGGGTTCGGATGTTTTCGAAGCCTTGGAGTCTGTGATTGATGTTGAAAACAGGCATTTAAGTTGCTCTGTGGGTGGGGAAAAGGATCATGAAAAGGACAATAGCTCAGACGAAAGGCTACCTGCAGAAATATCTATAGCAGAGCAGGTGTTCTTCGTCCAGTTGGTTAACCACGAGGTTTGCAACACAGAGAGAGATCATGTTCGTGCGACAGAGACAGAAGATGACCAGGAAGGGGGAGTGTTTGAACTGCTCGGCTTCTGTGGAGATTACGGTCAGCTGAAAAGGAAACTGAGTTTTCTGAAAGAACCTGTCATTCTTAACACGGATGAATTCCCCGAGCTGAAGAGACAATTGATGGATGAAAAATGTGAACAAGCTCATAATTTGAGTAATGAAAAGTTAAAAGTAAACTAAAGAAATTGCGTTCAATTAAAGGTAATTTGTAGCTGGGTGTTAATCCGATGAGTCGTCTTATAGACACGGGATTACAACCACGCCAGCGGGAAGCCTACCATTCAGATTTGCCCTAATTATCATGCAGTTCGAGAGTATTTGAAATACAACCGATCGTCATAAGAGAATTAACCTGTGTTTCTTTCCAAGTACCCTAATCGATTCACCCAAAACGCCCCGAATCAAAAGGTCCTTGCCACATATCCTATATTCATGAATATTGGATAACTCTGAGAGCAGCCGAGGACATCGATATTTTTCAAATTTTATTGGCGATGATGACCCTAGGAGTCAAACCCCTGTCAAACAAATGAGCCGAACCGAGCGGCATTACTCACTCAACAACCCGACATGCCACAATCTACAATCCAGCTTATATATCACAGGAATTCGTTTTACGGTTATTTAGGTGAAGTAATTAATTCACTGATAATTACTTATAAATGTTGGGAGGCTAATATAAAAATGGTTGCTATGATATTCCTCTACAAACATGCCCATTTTGGTATGCAGGAAAGATTACGGCCAATTTTACACAAACGTCTGTTCATGGCATATTTCTAAATATGCACGTGCACAGACTCTATATTCAAAATCATGTTTTAACATGAAAACGGTCCGCTGCATGTAGGAGAAAGTTGGAACAAAATGTACATGGATATCTCTATGTTAATCCTACTGGTCCTTCTAATAACTACTAGCCAAGTAATCTCATAGGAAACATTGTGTTTCCATAAGATAAAGATTATAATGTGGGAGGCAGTTTTGATCGTTATCCACTATTATCTATCAGTCAGTGATCCGAAGTTAGTATAGTTGGACAACTGTAGTGTGATACTCACATTGTACATTGAACTCAAACAAGAAACACAGTGGAACACTAATATTATGAAAGTTCTCTATATGCAGTAAAATAATACTACATAATCATTTTTGAAATGAATAAATAAAGTTACCTTTATACAATTATTAATTATGGGACCCAGCGGCCAAAGCAATGGTCTTGAAAATATTGCATGTCGTTCACATCCGGTTGTTAGTGCTATCTACAGTCTGCATTTGAGGAAAAAGAGTACACGCAGAGCTCGAAATGTTGGGTCGGAACAGGACTTACGGGAATCTTGATGCGGTACCGGAAGTTGCTATCGAACTTAGTACCCCTCGAAGGCGTCAAGGCGCGAAACAAATCCTTACTTCTCTCCATAGATGGCCCTACTGGTAATATGTTACACGGCGGAAGAATAATGGCAATAATTTAAAGAAAAATTAAGGGGCATTTGACTAGTTGCTTTACGTTTAGCTAAACCACAGTTTTGAGAAACGCCTGCTTATTCATCATGATGCCTTTGTTAAAATATCAAGTATTGGAAACTTTTAAAGAGTGTTTATTTACATGAGCTTCTTTTTTCCATCTTGTGCACAAACCTCTTAAAATGTTTTCCGGTATCTGCCTAGTGTAAATAGAGATGAATATTTGTAAATGTATATTTTGCTTATTCCTTAAAGGTGCAATTAAAATTTGAAATACACAAGGATTTTAGTGATCTTTAAATAATTTACGCACTGTTCGCTTCAAGAATATCTTAACCGCAAAAAAGCTAAATGCTCTACATTAAGAGGATATTCAATTTTTTGCATCTTAGGATATCATTTTTGTCTTACGGTGTACCGGTCTTTCTTTTTCTTCAAGACTTATACATGACATTCTGAAAAAATTCAAGAAGGTCTTGACACATCATGAGTAATCCTAAAATTTCTGTTATTCAAAACTATTTCCTATTGCCATTATGGACAAATAATAAATTTCTAAAGTCCTGGCGTGACTTCCAATGAAGATGTTTACCTTAAATACCAGGTTTCTCTTCATTTTGCGTTATGCTGGTCAGACAACTCACAAGCTCACACAGACCCTGTCAAAGAAACTGTTGCTAAAAAGGTGGTATTATCTGAGTCAACGAGTATTTGTATTGATATCTCCGAGGTAATTCTTGGCATGGAAGACAGTATATCCCAATATCTGCAAATAAGTAAAATTTAAGTCTAATGGGCAAAATATTGCTCAGAAATAAGTCAGGACTTGTAGAAAGTAATAAGAAGCAACTGTTTACCTCCAAGTGCCTTCGGCACTTTGTATTTTTTTTTAAAGTATCTCCAATGTTTAAATCAAGGTGCAATATGTTCAATGTATTTAATAACAAAATGTGTACCTACCTTGAATGTTTTGGGAAGTCTACGATGTGCTTTACATTATGAATGCTTTTGTAAGGCTTTTCCAGCTTTCCACTTGAAATGAATGCGCAGAATGTAGCATGCATAAAATTTTGACAATGAAAGAGCTATGTGCAAGATGGGTGCCGCGACTACTCACAGTCGACCAAAAGCGCATCCACAAGAACATTTCCATCGATTGTCTGGCATTGTTTAATCGCAATCGCTAGGATATTTTGCTTCATATTTTACTACGAATGAATCTTGGGTCCATCATTACACGCCAGATTCAAAACAGCAGCATAAACAGTGTTGAAGTGCTGGTGAAAGGTGCATTTTGTCAGTTGGTAAATTGATGGCTACTGTTTTTTTTGGCAATTTTAATATAATGAGGAGGAATAATTAATATTCCTCATAGACTACTTGGAAAATGGCAGAACCGTAAATGGAGCATATTATATCTCTTTTTTGGATCTTTTGCTATATGAGTTGCCTCAAATAAGACTGAGATTGTAACACAAGAGGGTGTTCTTTCATTAGGATAATGCACCATCACACACATCCTCAATTGCATTGGCGAAAGTGCATTAGTTCGGCTTTGAATTGGTTCCTCATCCAAGTTATTGACCATAATTAGCCCCTACTGTTTTCTTCCTGAATCCAAACCTGAAAAGTTAGCTTGGAGACAAGTAATTTTCACCAAATCAAGAAGTGATATTCTCATTAACGTGTATTTTACAGACCTTAGCGGAACGTATTTTTCCGATGGGATGAAAATCTGGAAAACCTCTGTAGCAAATGTGTAGTCATCAGTGCTGTACTACGTCCCGAAATAAGGTGAGGTGTTCACAAAACAATAACTTATCAAACATCCCTCGTAAGCCATTCCGGTACGGTGGATTTAGAACGTAGTGTGAGTGTGATACCTTAAATCAGTATATGTACTTGATAAACACAAACATACCAAATCTTGTAACTTATTTAGGGAAAACTGTAAAGTTGGCATTATATTTGAAAGCTCACGTATGATCCATTTAGCCCACTCCATGGCAAAAGTTAGACACTTGTGATGTGTAACCTGGGTTTTAGTACATTTCTTAGATGCCACGGGCCCAAATGACCTTGTTGTCGACGGGCCCTAAAACACCACACACTCACTCTTAGATGCCTCCATTGAAGAAGCTGTTTACAAAAAGAAAGTATGTAACAAGGTATAGTGGACTAAAGAATCAATTTTAATTCAATCGTTGTAAGTAGTTGTCGTTGTCGATAGACGTTGTAGTAACAGTCAAAGGCATTTCCAAACTATCATATGTTTGCGAGGAACATATGATACTTTCGGGGTATACTTACATACCTACAATACTTACAAGTCGTTGGTTTGAATGGCTTTTGCTGTGTTATTCGCTGAGTGATGGCCCTCAAATTATGTTTTGATGGCATAACCGAGACCTTAAAATGATTAGATCAAAAAACGTATAAGACTGTGACATCAAAAGGAGTACCTTATAATATATCTGAGGAATTTCCTGCCACAAAAGAGAAATTAACACAAATTTTGTATTCTAATCGGAATCTACATTTTCTCTGCATTAAATTCCCTCATTTCTTGCTGTTTACCAGTTATTCTAGACCTGTACATATTAGATGACAGGGAAATTAAGAAAAATATTTCACTTATTACGAAAGCACCCTATAATTCTGGTACTTCAATTAAAAATCGCCAGCGCCATTTTTTAAAAAAAAATTAAACATTATCTAGAGCCTGCGTGTCGATCCTCGAAAGATGTTGAACTTTGATTTAAGTTACGCTGTTCAGATTTCACACAAAAAACCAATGCAATATATATATATATATATATATGATTGAAAGCGTTTAAAACGTGTATCTCTGGTTAAATAAGACAGGGAGTCGAAATCTGGGAGCAAAACGGTGCTTCCCAAACTAATTGCAACTAATTAAACTTAAAACTGTAGGATCAACATCACCGAGCCATTCAATAAGAGTTATAGAAATTTATGGTAGTAATATTATACCTCCAAAGAGTTAAATCTTGGTATTTAAATAGTTATCTTTTTTATGGAGTATGGCAATTTATACCAGATCCCTTATATTCAGTATATTGGCATTACAAATATGTGGATCTGAGATTTTCTGTCATGTGTTTCAAAAGTGCCTAATATTTTGAATACATTTCCTAAGAAGGTCACTTACTTATAAAATCATAATAAATAAGAAAACTCATTAGAACCAGATCTTCAGACAAATCAGATAAAGTCAGATATCTTAAACTTTTATTAAACGCTAAAAACGCTAAAAACCCTAGCAACCCTTCCGGTTTCTCTAGAGTTTCCATAGGAAGAGATTGCAACTTTAAGCACGGCCTCAGTTGATTGACTTTATCAGCACGATATGCTGTTCTATGTGACGATATGCTTGTTCTATCTACAACAGAGTTGACCATGAAGCTACCCCTGTGTATCTCAATTTTCGTTCGCCTGGGATCGAAACTGGGCAGCCTTGGAGAGAGTCGAAAGGGCTGCTTGAAGCGCAGGTGGTAGCGCATCTGATAAGGATAAATGATAAGGAGCTGGTGAAAGTGTGGGATATACAGGCAAGATTGGTTGAAACACTTGTGTTGTGAAATGAATGATAGCGGTCATGCATGATGGAGAATTGGTGGAATGATGGTGAGGGAAGCCGTAGAGCCCGCAAGAAGCCCTTCCCGCCTTCGGGTTTTCAACCACTAATCTTAATTTGCGCTCACCTAGGATCGAACCCGGTCTAGACACTCAACCACGTTGCGGCCAATTATTTTATTGTTCACTTGGAAAGTATTTTAAGAAAGAAGTGTCTATGCTTGCATGCGGACATAACATAGAGAAAATTCGACGACCTCACTATCTCTATAGCGAGCGTGCCAAGACATGTTACTTCTCATTGTTGTTTATAGAAAGACGATTCTATATCTCACGGTTCCTAAATAAGTAATTGTACGAACTACAAAAATAATAGCATACTCAAACCAAAGCATATCAAGCAATAAATATTCCATAAAATTCTCTTTCACAAGGATTACATTTGAAAGCTTAACTGTAATGCTTTTAGCAAATTAATGGCATTATTTATGCGGTTCCGATGTAAAATCTATATCTTAGTATTAATCGCAGATACCTCAATATAGGACGTTAGCTCATAAACAAAATTACATAACTATTTGCCCACCTTGGTAGCGTGTTGGTAGCATGTCTGCCTCACGTTCAAGAGGTCCCGAGTTCGAATCTCGTTCAGGGTGGGTTTCCTGAATAAGGTTTTTCCGGAGTTTTCCCTTAATCTGAAAGATGAATTTCGGGTAACTCTAAGCTCCATGGACCCCGGCTCATTTGAGCCTCATTTCACCCATTCCGTACATCGACCGGCATGACTTAACGTTGGAGGACCTAAATTACAAAAAAAAAAAAATTGACAAGCGAAATATGTACAAAATACCTTATTTTATATCATTACAACGGACTGCTATACATAGCAAGATATAACAAAAAACTACATGGATGTACTATAGTTCAGCACCCTTAAGTATGTAATAGTTTCTGACATAGCTTCTTGACATCTAACTTTGTTTCTAAAATTAAGGGCAAGGTTCGTGATGACAGCTGTGGTCATCAGATCCAGTAGGTGAACCTTCAAATACCCTTGTCTTAAACGACTTTCTAATAACCTTGCTACACCTTACTTCTAAAAACGATTACTCTATTTGTTTAAATCGAGACACAAAGCACACGCATGTAGGTATACACGTACAACCAACAACACACATGCATATATGCATAATATGATGCACGCATTTCCTAAATGTTGCAAGAATATCTTTGGGATACCGGTGAATTTTGGGTTCCATTAGTAGATTTTCAAAAAAAATTGGTAGCTTGAATATTTTGGCAAAAAATGTCGAAAGTACTTTAAATGTTCAAAATATTTTGTTAGACCTCCTCGAAGTTGCAAATCTTAATAAATAAGCAGGGGTAAAGTAGTTATTTTTACATGTGGTTATCTATTAAAACTTACCTTGCCCCATCAAATATTTTGGAGCCTTCCTTTAGCTTTAGATTCAAAATTGCAGTTTCGATATATCCCAAATCCGCTAATCGCCGTTTCTGTCTTTAGGGCGATTTCATAGAAATAACATGAGCTTTGTCATACGGCCCGATTTGACCAACACAATCGAAATCCGCTCCGCATCGAAATGTGTAAACGCATACATGATGGAAGGATAGCCGTTGTGGACGACTGGCTCGAGAATGTCGTGTGATAATTATAGACTATATTATTATTTAAATGATAAATTCTATTGTTGCAGTGGAATATATTTAAGTCATACCGATTTTACTCCACAAACGCTTATTAGCCTAGAAGCAATATCAGCTAAAAGAATTGTTCGCTGGCGTCCATAGACGGCTCTACCTGTAATACCTTATACCGTGAACGAAAAATGGCAATTATATACCAAGCCTTGTATGGCATATAGGTTAGTTCTTTAGCATTAGCTTAGATTAAAGTGGGGTTTGTTACCAGAGCAGTAGAAGCATCTGAAATGTACAGAAACACAATAACAAACGAACATTTAGTTTCGCGGCTTAAAAGGAATTATTCCGAATTGAGTATATACAAAGGGACTTCGCCCTCAATGCGTGCCTCCACCTCCGCCACTTTCCGGCTTGCTGGAAGGAGGCGAGAGTGGTGTGCATCTTGAAGCCCGGCAAGGATCCGGTCTTTCCGTCTAGCTACTGATCCATAAGTCTTCTCCCAACTGTCTCAAAATTATTTGAGCGGTTGCTCCTATCCCGCTTGACCCCTCTTTTCGAGGAAAGGCAGCTCCTACCCGATCACCTGTTTGGTTTTCGTCATGGACACTCCACGACCCTACAGCTACTGCATCTGGCCGAGAGGACAGCCCTGAGATTAATGGAAAACCTCAGAGAGTCGCGTGCTGCTAGACGTAGAGAAAGCCTTTGCCACAACCTGGCACCAAGGCCTACTGTACAAACTCAAGGAGGCCAACATACCTCCTCCCTATCTCGCCCTGATTAGTAGTTTCCACAGAGACCGCACGTTCAGGGTGAGAGTGGAAGGACGGATGTCATCTATCAGACCAATAGCCGCGGGTGTCCCGGAGGGCAGTGTACTGTCCCCGTTACTCTTTGCGGCTTACATGTCTGACTTCCCCTTAGAACCTCAGACTGTTACGTGCCAATATGCTCACGACGTCCTCATAATGGCGCGTAACAAAAACCTAAGATATTGTCATCCTCCGCTGCAGCGCCAGCTCCGAGCCATTGGCCGTTGGAGTGAGAAGTGCAGGATGGCCATTAGCCCCGAGAAGAGCTCTGCTCTTTTCCTGGCTAAGGTCCGAGCTGGGCGACCGGATTGGTCGCTGGGGTTGAGGTAGAGGTAAAATCCCTTGGGTTCCCACTGCCAAATACCTTGGCGTCCACCTTGATCGCGGTCTCACCTACGCACCTCACGTCCGGGTCAAGGCCGAACAAGGGAATGCAGCGTTAACGCAGTTATACCCAATTCTCAAATCCACCATGCCAACGCACCTCAAACTACGCCTGTATCGGACGATTATACCGCCCCTGATTCTGTACGGCTGTGAGGTCTTGGGATCAGCGGCTCCCACCACAATTCGCAGACCACAGCGCGTCCGAACAGGGCACTGCGCATGATCTATGATACCGGGCGTAGATTCCC
Source organism: Mantis religiosa (assembly GCA_030765055.1). Taxonomy (NCBI): domain Eukaryota; kingdom Metazoa; phylum Arthropoda; class Insecta; order Mantodea; family Mantidae; genus Mantis; species Mantis religiosa. The sequence continues at coordinate 260,102,651 of CM060950.1, read as the reverse complement.
CGTCCCACATCCTTCATTTCTACTCCGGGGTCCCGTACATCGTGGACGTGGCGCGGGAGAGATCCCGCACCATCTACGAAAAGTTGGACTCCCATCCAAACGTACCAGTAAATACCCTTGACCGTTACGACCACAGGGCTCCACGCCGCCGACCGAGCTACTGGTTGCCCAAAAATGCTTTGGGTAACTAGAACTGAAAAGGGCCACATTCCCCTGATTCCAACCCCGCAAGCCCAGAAATGGGCTTGGTAAATTCAATACCTAAACACGGTTCCTTCCCCTGTAGCCTGTCAAGCGGACTGTGCTCAGATGCCTCCCAGGCAGACGGAAGAGCGCAGCCAGCACTGGGCGCATTCCCTCCACGGGGCAACAGCGCGCATAAGGCTAGATAAGTCTACTGCCTGAGACAAAAGATGACTCTTTTATACTGCCGAAATTAATACGCAATAAGCGGCTACGTGCTGGGCAGCAAACACTGGACCAGTAAACCTGGACGGCTCGACCCTTCTGCTGGTCTGCTGGTCTTGAAACGTACTTTCATAACCATTTTTTTTCAACTTTTTGGAACATTTGTTCAATTATAAATATTATTATATAAAATGTGCAACAGTTGTACGTAATATACACTAACATTCGTCTGATTTCCTTATGGGGGAGAACATTGATTCTAAGGTAAAAACGAAATAGCAGGTTCTAAGGGGTATCCAAGTAATTTTCGAACTATTTGGTGTTTGTGCGATGAGATGTAAGGCATTTCCAAATAAACCTTATGTTTCAGAGGAACACGTTTATGGTAATTCAGGCGTTGAAATTAATTCACTCATAAGTAGGGAGTGTAATATAAAATCGTTGCTCAGATTCCTTCTCTACCAAGGGGCTCAGCTTGCTACAATTAAATCAGTCGATACGCTTACGGTCTACTTTACAGGAAGTTCGGTTCATGGCCCAAGTCAGAATAAGCACGTGCATAGGACTTGAGATTAAATATCATGTTACATCAGGACAATGTACCGTTTTATACAGAAATACTAAGAAAAAATTACCTGTATATAACTGTGTTACCCATTAAGGTCCTTCTAATACTTGATACCGAGTAACCCGATAGGTAAAATTGTTTACAGGTGGTCAAGATAAATAAATTTATTGCAGTCATATTTGCAAATCAATTCAAATAATCAAATATTTATTAACTCTCTACCTTCTGGCTTTCTGTGCTCATTGATACACAGTATTCTTACGCGCATTTTTATTTACCTTATTAACCTTAATCTAGGTATTTGTAGATACAACATGTGGCCCTCTTACACCGCCTTTCACCAAAGTGTCCCTTGTTGCATTAAAGCAGTTGCAGAATTTAACGGGGAAAATTGCACGTAATCACGCAAGCGATCTTTTTTTTTTTTTTTACTCCGAGCAGCTAGAGCTGTTTTCGATGTTTGTATTCTCATGTTTACTCCGCGATAATAGACAACTGCGGTATGTCCAACCGATAGGGTTTTGGAATGTTTTCCATGTATGTTACAGAATTGTTATTGCAGGGATGATACAGTCACTTTTCGGGTTGGCAGTAGGTTGAGCAATAGTTATTGAACTTTACTGTACCCTAGGCTTCCATAGCTGACTTCACTTACTATATTACGTGTGTACAGTGTGTAGAACAAACTATTTTAGTAGGTGCTACTGTTATAGTTACCCTTTTAAGAAGTGCTCGGGTAAGTAAATGTAATATAAGGGAACAGGTGGACGTTTCAGAATGAAAGTGCCCAAAAGCGAAAGTATGAAAACCCTTTTCTCTGATGTTTGGGTTCAGTGTTCGTTTCAGTTTATGATCAGAGATTCCCATCTTTCTGGCAAATGAAACAGATAATTCCACCTAGTTTGCGTAGCTGGAAGCGTGGCTGACTCACGTTCTAGATAACCCTACTTCGAATCTCCATCAAGTGGGGTCCTAGAATACGGCTTTATGCCGCATTTCCATTATTGTGAAAGATAAAATAGGTATCGTGCGACTAAACATGTGGACTTTAGACTCATTTGAATATCTTTTCATGATTTGATCCATTTGTCCCATGTGATTTACGGATAGGGAATATAAAAGAAATAGAAAATATAAAATCAAAATGCAGGTCTGAGAAATGAGCCAAAGATTTATGTAATGTGGTGTTGGCCGGAAGAGTCTGTAAGTTAATTAACAGTTAGCTAATGTTTAAGAGGAACTGATTTATGTAAATAGAGATATTGTACTTAATGCATTGATTATTATTTATGAAACATGTAAAGCAGCACTCTTATGATTGTGGAGATCATAAATGAAAGGGTTGCAAGGATTTGTCCTACCCAAAGAGTCATATTGTTCGTGTACCATTGGATAAGACGGGTATTACACAAATGTTGCCATAGAACAGTTTTTGGCAAATGGCTGCAAACGCACGCAACTTTCATGTAGTTGCCTAGTGCTAACCATCCGTTTATACATATAGATGTTTATGTAAGTATTGTAGCATTATTCCTGAAATGTGGTAGTAGAATTCGGAGAACAGGTCGTTCTGAGAGATCACCAAACTTTTCTCTGCTGGTCGTCGCAAAGTCAATGCCTTTAATTTCGTTTGGATAGCGCCGGACAAAATAAACTTAGTGTACAAGTACTGCAAGATTAAAACAAATGCCTTGTAATATTTATGAAATGGTGCCTCTATAAATAATTAGCCTTGCCTTAATTATATTCCTTAAAGGGATATACAACTCCATGTGTATTATGTTCTTCCACTCTGTTACGTTTTAATAGTTATTCAAAATTCATTACTAATGACATACTGAAAAAATATCAAGCAAAACGTTGTATTACCACGGAAAAATTTAAATTTCTGCTATCCACTGAAAATCCCTATTGCAATTTTTGACAATATCAAAATTTTCTAACTTCTTGGAAGTTGTTTAACTTATATACCTGGTTTGTTTTCATTTTTGAGTTCAGCTACTCAACTTACTACAAATTCAAAGACGCGCACACAGAAGCCTACGCAAGCAACTTTAGATAAACAGATATTGAATTTGATTTGTTAATTTAAAGGTACTTAATCTTATTTGACCTTTTAATTTTGTCTCACCTTCAAGGGGTCCCGATTTGGAATCGCGGTCAGGTTGGAATAGTCTGTTAGCCTTTAGTAGGTCCTTAGTTTACCTTTAAGGGTAAAAGTTGTTTGTCTGTAAGCTCTGTGGACTCTAGGCACATTTGTATACAATTTCAGCGATTAAAACACATTCTTCAATATAACGTGGTGTTGAAGGAATTTTCTTCCAAACGAAACTACAAGGTGTGACTGGCGAACCATGCGACTTTAAAGGAGTGTGGCATCCGCAGGAAGAGTGCGTGCGCATTACCAAAACAGTTCCCGTTTGCGAGTACTTCGTCTCTTGAAACTTCGTCGATATTGTTTGGTTAACTATAATTATTCATAAATATTCTGAATTTGCTCTGTTATCAGTGCAACTAGTGGGAAGACCGTCACAAGAATTGTTTTTCACACATTGCACACGCACGCACGCATACACACGCACGCGGGCGTGTGGACACACAAACAAATATACATAATATGTATTACGAATTTCCTAAAAGATGCAAGCAGTGCTTTGGTATACAGGGAACAGTGATGCTCAGCAATATATTTGCAAAACAATAAAAAATTTTAGCTTGAACACTTTCGCACATGATCTCGAAAATGCCTTATGTTTTT
>CM060950.1:260049892-260097917 GCA_030765055.1 Mantis religiosa | reverse complement strand
TCTTTCTTTCTTTCTTTCTTTCCTTCTCTGTTTCTTTCTTTCTTTCTTTCTTTCTTCTTTCTTTCTTTCTTTCTTTCTTTCTTTCTTTCTTTCTTTCTTACTTACTTACTTTCTTTCTTTCTTTCTTTCTTCTTTCTTTCTTTCTTGCTTTCTTTCTTTCTTTCTATTTTTCCTTCTTTCTTTCTTTCTTTCTTTCTTTCTTTCTTTCTCTCTCTCTTTCTCTCTCTCTCTCTCTCTCTCTCTCTCTCTCTCTCTCTCTCTCTCTCTCTCTCTCTCTCTCTCTCTCTCTCTCTCTCTCTCTCTCTCTCTCTCTCTCTCTCTCTCTCTCTTTCTCTCTCTTTCTTCTTTCTCTTTCTTTCTCTCTCTCTTTCTTTCTTTCTCTCTCTTTCTTTCTCTCTATCTATCTCTTTCTGTCTCTCTCTCTTTCTTTCTATCTTTCTTTCTTTCTCTCTCTTTCTTTCTCTTTTTTTCTTTCTTTCTCTCTTTCTTTCTTTCTTTCTATCTTTCTCTCTTTCTTTCTTTCTTTCTTGCTCTCTTTCTTTCCTCCTTTTTTTCTTTCTTTCCTTCCTTCTTTCTTTCTTTCTTTCTTTCAATATTTCTTTCTTTCTTTCTTTCATTCTTTTTTTCTTCTTTCTTTCTTTCTTTCTCTCTTTCGCTCTCTCTTTCTCTCTTTCTCTCTCTCTTTCTATCTCTCTTCCTTTCTCCCTCTCTCTTCCTTTCTCTCGCTCTTACTTCCTTACTCTCTCGTTCTTCCTTTCTGTCTCTCTTTCTGCCTTTGTCTCTCTCATTCTCCCTTTCTCTCTCTCGTTCTCCCTTTCTCTCTCTCTCTTTCTCTCTCTCTTTCTCTCTTTCTCAATTTCTTTCTCCCTATCTCTCCCTCTTTCTCTCTGTCGTTCTCTCTTCTCTCTCCTTTTCTCTCTTTCTCTCTTTCTCTCTCACTCCTGCTTTCCCTGTCTCCTTCTCTTTCTCTCTCTTTCTCTCTTTCTCCCTTTCTTTCTCTCTTTCTCTCTCTTCTATCTCTCCTTCTCTCTTTGTCTCTCTCCATCTCTCTTTCGCTCTCTCTTTCTCTCTTTTTCTCTCTCCATCTCTCTTTTTCTCTCTCTTTCTCACTCTTTCTCTCTCTCTTTCTCTCTCTTTCTCTCTTTCTCTCTCTTTCTCTCGTTCTCTCTCTTTCTCTCTTTCTCTCTTTCTCTCTCTCTTTCTCTCTTTCTCTCTCTCTTTCTCTCTTTCTCGCTCTCTTTCTCTCTCTCTTTTTCTCTCTCTTTCTCTCTCTCTTTCTTTCTCTCCTGCTTTCTTTCTTTCTCTCTCTTTCTTTCTTTCTTTCTTTCCTTCTCTCTTTCTTTCTTTCTTTCTTATCGGAAACGACACTACTCCCCAATACATCCCTCACAATCAATGCGCGAGGTCATGCTCAGGGCTATGGCCATGCTTATGTCCTAGCACACAACCTCACTTTCGTTAGACCATACGGCCAATCTGTACACCCTCTCCATGAACCCGCACTTGCTTATAGCGGTACTGCTGGAATTCCTCTCCTGACTACTCTCCGGTGGAGACTTTTTAGTGCATAGTACCCTCGGGTGAAGCTCACACTTCCGGCTGCACCATCCCAGTAGAGTTGATGTTAATGCATAATTGGATTTTTCCACCACTTGAAAATAACAAAACTAGGAACATTGGTTCATGTACACTGCAACTTATATTTTTCGGTTTGTTGGAAGTTGAAATCGATAGGAGGTTATATTCGAGGCAATATCAGTTCCAAAAGTTCATGTTGCTCTCCTCGATGGCGCCACCTGTCATATCTTATACAGAGGATAAGGAATGACAATAATATCACAACTTTGTATGTCATATAGGTAAGTCCTTTGGGTTTAGCTTAGAATAAAGTGCGCTTTATTACCAGAAACGTAAGATCATCTGGAATGTATAGCAGCACAGTAACAAAGGCACAATAAGGTCTTGGTCAGAGAGGAAGTACACCGAAGTGAGTATATAAAAACGGACATCGAGCTCTTGGAACACGGTTTCCTGTCCAGTGCAACACTCGTACTTTGTTTTGTTGGAAGTTGAAATCGATTGAAGGCATTATTAGAAAAATGCACAATAATTGTATGCATTGAACAAAAATCGTCGCCTTTAATTTTGATAGAGAATTTTGCTTATAAGATACAGACGGAATAACAGGTTGGATGCGATATCCAGGTTTAGGTACTATTTGGCGTTAGTGCAATAAGCTCAAAATAAATATCGTGCAGCTAAACATGTGGACATTAGACTAATTTGCGTATCATTTCACGGTTTGATCCATTTGTCGCATGTGCTTTACGGATGGGGATTATAAAAGCAAAAAATAAAAAAATAAATAAAAAAATCAGGTCTGAGAAATGAGCCAAAGATTTATGTAAAGTGGCGTTGGCCGGAAGATTCTGTAAGTTAATTTTCCATTTAACTAATATTTGAGAGGAACTGGTTTATGGAAACTCAGATAATGTAATTACGGCATTGATTATTATTTATAAAATATGTAAAGCATTACTCATATGAGTGTAGAGCTCATAAATGAAGGGTTTGCAAGGATTTGTTCTCCCCAACGAGCCATATTGCTCCTATACCATTGGATAATACGGTTGTTCCACAAGAATTGCCAATGAACAGTTTTCGCAAATGGCTGCAAAGCGCTCACAATTTTCATCTAGTTGCCTGGTGCTAACCCAGACGTATATATATATATGTGTGTGTGTGTGTGTGTGTGTATGTGTGTGTATGTGTGTGTGTGTGTGTGTGTGTGTGTGTGTGTGTGTGTGTGTGTGTGTGTGTGTAGAATTTGTTAAAACAGGGGTTTCTGAGATATCACCAAAAATTTACTCTGCTGGTTGTCGCTTCGTCATGACCATTAATTTTCGTTTGGATAGCGGCCGACAAAATAAACATTGTGTACAAGTACTGTAAAACTACAACAAATGCCTTACAATATTAATGAAATGGTGCCTCTATAGATAATTAGCCTTGACTTAATTATGACCTTAATGGGATATACTACTTCATTTGTATTACGTTCTTTTATTCTGTTACGTTTTAATATTTATTCAAAACTCATTACTAATGACTATCTGAAAGAAATCTTCAAAAACGTTGTATTAACACTGAAAAAACTTAAATTTCTACTATCCAATGAGAATCACTATTGCAAATTACGACAATTCCTAAATTTTCTTAATTCTTGCAGTCGCATGCTTGGAAGGTGTTTAACTGATATACCTGGTTTGTTTTCATTTTTGAGTTCAGCTACTCAACCTTCCCTCAAAGATCAAAGACGCGCACACAGAAACCTACCCAAGAAACATTGGTTAAAAGGATACTGAATTTGATTTCTTAATTTAAGGATATTTAATCTTAATTTGGCCTTTATTAATTTTGTCCCGCCTTCAAGGCATCCCGGTTTGGAATCCCGGTCAGCTTGGGATATCTTGTTAGCTTTTATTCGGTCTTTAGTTTATTCTTAATCTCTGTGGACCCTGGGCCCATCTGCATACAATTTTACCGATAAAACACATTCTTTAATATAACTTAACGTGGCATTAAATAACTTCAAAAATAAACTACCAGGTCAAAATACAATAAATAAGCAAAGCCTTGTTAAACTCTTTCTTGTGAAAAGAAGATAATTTATTAAAACTTACCTCACCATATCAAAGATTTTTGAACATACATTTGTCCTTAAATGCCAAATTTCAATATCGATATATCTTAATAACAATAGTCACCGTTCCTGTCTTTCAGGCGATTACTTTCAAATAGCATTAGGTGTGAAACACGGCATGTTTTAATCAACATAATCGAAATGTGATACGCATCCACTTCTGTAAACGTATACATAATATTTGAAAATGATTGAAGGTTATCCGTTGTGGAGGACTGGATCGAAAATGTAGCATAATAATAGTACTTTAAGCTACTATGTCAGTGATATACTTCATTATTATGCCAGAATTTATTTTAGTTACACCGATTTTACTCCAGAAAGGGTTATTGGCTAAGTGCCAAAATCAGCTCCAAAAGAACTTGCTGCTGTCCACAGATGGCTCTATCGGTTACATCTGATACCGAAGATAAGGAGTGACAACAATATGCACAGCTTGATATGACATATGGGTAACTCCTTTAGGATTAGCTTAGATTAAAGTGGGCTTTATTACCAGAAAAGTAGGATCATCTGGAATGTACACAAGCACAATACTAAAAAGAACATTTAGTACTGGATCAGAAAGGAAGTCCCACAAATTGAGTATATACCAACGAACATTGCCCTCCTGAAGTACATCCCATCCCAACCACCTAGTTCACGCGCTAGGACAATTTGACCACCGTGGGCCCAGGAGGTCAAAGGGCTACCGCCTCTCCAAGGATGCCCTAGGGTGGTGCGTCCAGACTCTCATCCCTTCAGTACTACACTCTGTTCCGGCCACACTAAGGCTGGACTTGGCCTGTCGGCTGACCCCCGGCAGTCAGGTTCCCCTGTGTGTCCCAAATGCGAACGAAACCTAAATGGTCCCCTACCACCCGAAATCTCGCTCCTGGCCCCGCCACACTGGACGGACCCTGCAACGCAGGCCGCTCCTAGCGTGGCGGCTTATGGCACTAGACTCCTACCTGAAGGCTCATCCCGCCGCCAGGAGCACTAGCAGAGTCCGTATCAGGTCCATCAGTTAACAAGGACTCCAAGCTTTGGAGAAAAGACTAATCCTATAAGACCGCACGGGTAAATCCGCTCAGCGGATAGGTACCGTGGCGCTCTGCCCACAGTCCGGGAGCATCCAGAGGACTTGTTCTCGCTCTTGGCTTGGCTCTCCTGCAGTATTGGTTCATATCCATTGCATAAAATTCATTGAGTTTTGTTTTAACTTACATTCGATTGCAAATATTATTAAATAATATGTGCACATTGTGTACGTGATATGCTACAACAATCGACTCCTTTACTTGTGGTGGAATACATTGATTCTAAGTTGAAAACAATATAAAATGTTGTATGCGGCATCCAAGTTATCTTAGTACCATTTGGCGTTTGTGTGATTAGATGTAAAGCATTTCCAAGCAAACCTTATATTTCAGAGGAACTTGTTTACGATAACTGAAGTGATGTAATTGATTCACTCATAATTACCTACTTATAGAATTAGGGAGGGTAATATAAAATCGATGCTCTGATTTTTTCCCTACAAAGGGGCTCAATTTGCTATGATATTTCTCTACAAATATGCTCATTTTGGTATGCAGGAATGACGACGGCAAGTTTTACACAGACGTCTGTTCATTGTATATTTCTAAATAAGCATTTGCACAAGCCTCGAAGTTCAAAATCATGTTTTAACATGGCAACGGTCCGCTGCATGTAAGACAAAGCTGGTACAAAGGTACTGGGATATATCTATGTTAAGCCTAATGGACCTTCTAATAACTACTAGCGAAGTAAACTGATAGGAAAAGTTAAGTTTCCATAAGGTAAATATTAGATTCTTGGAGGCTAGTTAGATCGTTATTCACTATCATCTATCAGTCAGTGATCTGAAATTAGTATAACTAGAAAACTGTAGTGTCATTCTCACAATGTACATTGAGCTCCAATAAGGTATGCAGTAAAGTAATATGACATAATCATTTTTGAAATAAATAAATAAATGTTACCTTTTTACAATTATTTATTATGGAACACAGCGGCCAAAGCAACGGTCTTGAATCTATTACATGTCGTTCACATCCGGTTGATAGTGCCTTCTACCATCTGCATTTGAAGAAAAAGAGTACATTCAGAGCTCGAAATGTTGAGTCGGAACAGGACTTACGGCAATCTTGATGCGGTGCCGGAAGTTACTATCGAACTATGTACCCCCTGGAAGGAGTCTAAGCGCGAAACAAATCGCTACTCCTCTCCATAAATGGCCCTTCTAGTAATATCTTACATGGCGGAAGCATAATGGCAAAAATTAAAAAAGGATTTAAATGGGGGCATTGGACTAGTTCCTTTAGTTTTAGCTAAACCACAGTTTAGAGAACACCTGCCTATTCATCATCATGCCTTCGTTATTACATCAAGTGGTGGAAAGTTTTCAAAAATGTTTATTTACATGGGCTGCTTTATTCCATCTTGTGCACAAAACTCTTAAAACGTTTTCCGTATCTGCCTATTGTGAATAGAGATGAATATTTTTAATTACATATTTTGCGTGTTTCCTAAAATGTGTAATTACATTCTGAAGTACAGAAGGGTTTTGGTGGTATTCAAATATTATACGTACTGTCCGCTCCAAGAATGGTTACTCCGCAAAACAAACCTAATTGCTGTAATTTAACAGGGGATGCATTTTTTTGCGTCTTAGTATATTATTTCTGTCTTACAGTGTACCAGTCTTTCTTTTTTCTTCAAGACACATACATAACATTCTGAAAAAATTGAAGAAGAGCTTTAAACTTATCATGAACAATCCTTAAAGTTCTGTTATTCAGAACTATTTCCTATTGCCATTATTGACAAATTAAAAGTTTTCTAAAGTTCTGGCGTGACTTCCAAGGAAAATGTTCACCTTAAATACCAGGGTTCTCTTATCTTTGCGTTATGCCGGTCAGACAACACACAAGCTCACACAGACCCTGTCAGAGAAACTTTTGCTAAAAGGTGGTATTATCTGAATCACCGAGTCTTAAATCCAGTATTTGTTTTTAAATCGCCGAGAGTGAGTGAGTGAGTTAGTGTGTGGTGTTTAAAGGCCCGTCGACAACAAGGTCATTTGGGACCCAAGTCAACACTAAAACCTAAAAACTATGAAAATTTAGTTAAAAATGTAAAAAACAATAAAAACACTCAAATGTTAAAAGGGCATTAAAACGATCTATAGACTAATGATTTAAAATCTCTAAAAGCAATAAATATAAAACACAAGTCACACTTGTTTATTAAAACCTATTTCAGAAATAAACCGCAGTGCCTTGTCCACGGCCACTGGGTCGTTACCTAAAACACCGTGCAAGTTAGTCCCCAAGCCCAAAGACTGGCGAACGCGGGCGTACTGCGGGCAGTCAAGCAGTACATGCCGCACAGTGAGGCGTACTGCACATGGAGCACACACAGGGGCCGGTTCCCCTCTTAGCAGATGGCCATGAATTGCTCGTGTGTGCCCAATTCTCAGCCGGGTGAGTATCACCTCGGTTCGCCGGTTATCCCTGCAGGAAGTCAGCCAGGGTTGTACGCTTTCCTTTATTGCCCGGAGTTGTGTGCCTTCTAAAGCTGTCCAGGATTGCTGCCAAGCAGATAGAAGCTGGCGACGGAAAAAACGTTGCACATCCTGGTACGGCACCGTAGTTGTTAAACTCCGGGGCAAACGGCAAGCAGACTTAGCTGCCGCGTCCGCCTCCTCGTTCTCGGAAATGCCCATATGCCCAGGGGTCCAAGTAAAAACAAAATGGTATCCTCGACAGAGCATTTGCGAGATCTGGGCATGTATTTCTAAAACTAGAGAGTGAGCGGCATTGTGCTGTTTCAAGGCCTGAAGAGCACTGAGAGAGTCGGTGCAAACAATAAAAGAGCCAGGGGCTAACTTGCAAATAAAAAGGAGCATATAGTAGATGGCATACAGCTCTGCTGAGAAGACCGAAGTTGAGTCCAGAAGTCGAAATTTGTGAGCCTCACCGTTAACGAAGAACGCGCAACCCGTAGCGTTACCTAACTGAGAACCGTCTGCAAAGACCGGAACATAGTTAGGGTAACGGCCCAGTAATTCGGCAAAAAGTTGTTGGAACACCGAATGTGGAGTAGCGACTCTAGAATTGTTTGAAAGAGCGAGATCGAACTGCGCACGATCGAGCTGCCATGCAGGATAGGGGCAGATGGACGACCTCTCCACGCGAGGCATTCGGAGGTCATGCGAATGTAGTAGATCCCGAATTCTTATTCCCACGGGGCGTGTCTGAGAACCAGGGCGCATATAACGGTGGACTAAATCTGGACACAGAACTGGTTTAAATCAAGGATGATTGTGATAACTTGCCAACTTCGAAACGTATGAGCCGAGTAACAGCGAGCGACGAATATGGAGTGGTGGTTCGCCTGAGTCTGCATACAGGCACTCGACTCGACATGTGCGGAAAGCTCCTGTGGCAAGGCGGATGCCAGTATGATGCACGATGTCTAAAAGGCGAAGTTTAGAGGCGGTCGCTGCGCCATAAATAAAACTGACGTAGTCCAGCTTGGACCGAACCAGAGAGCGGTACAGCCTCAACATTACCGTGCGATCGCCCCCCCCCCCCCAAGATGCTCCAGATAATACCTTCAGCACCCGAAGAGAACGATCGCAAGAGGCTCGAAGGTGACGAATGTGGTGCTCCCAATTTAGTTGTCGGTCCAAGTAGAGGCCCAAGAACTTCAGGTGCGAGACAAATGGCAGGGGTGTGCCGTTAAAATGAAGATCAGGAGGCGGGTGAATACCCCGTAGGTTGTGAAAGTGGATACACTGGGTCTTCGCAGCTGAAAAGCGGAAACCGTTTTGAAGCGCCCAAGCTGCTAGCTGGGTGATGATCAGCTGCAGTTGGCGCTCAATGTGATCTATGTTGGCTGACCTATAATAAACTGCGAAGTCGTCAACATAGAGTGATGTTGGACTTCAGCTTCGAACGGCACTAGTGATGCCATTGATAGCTACGGCAAAAAGTGCGACGCTTAAAATCGACCCTTGAGGTACGCCGTTCTCCTGTATCCGCTCCGAGGATACCGTGTTTCCTATGCGCACACGAAAACGGCGAAGTTTTAAAAAATTGCATAGGAATTCTGGTAGATAACCACGCATACCGTAGCCATGTAGGTTACGGAGTATGCCGTACCGCCAAGTGGTTTCATAGGCCTTCTCCAAGTCGAGGAACACGCCCACGGCGTGCTGTTTCAGCAGAAAGGCATCGGAAATATACCCCTCTATGCGTGTTAGATTATCGACACTTGAGCGATGGCGACGAAAGCCACATTGTAAGTTGGACAGATGGTTATGTTTTTCTAGCCCCCAATTTAACCGAGCGCTTATCATTCGCTCCAACGTCTTACAGATGACACTCGTCAGGCAAATGGGGCGGTAGCTAGATGGTAGCGTGCGGTCCTTTCCGGGTCGAGGGATGGGGATGACAATACCCTCTCGCCAGGAGGAACGGAAAACCCGCTCATGCCAAATGCGGTTATAGATGTTTAAGAGGAAGCTTAGCGCCTCAGATGGAAGATGTAGCAGCATCTGTCGGTGTACGTCATCGGGACCTGGAGAAGAATCCTTTGCTAACGCCAGAGAATGGGCGAGCTCGGCTGCTGTAAAAGGCTGGTTGTACGGCTCGGTGCAATCACTATTAAAATTAAGTGGTACCCGCTCCGCCTTTTCCTTAATAGGCAGGAAGAGAGCGTCATAGCCGGCAGTTTGGCTAGTAGCAGCAACTGTGGTAGCTAGGGCTTCAGGTATGTCCTTCTCGGTGGTGCGCATGGAACCGCTGATGGCAAGGCCGGGAATTACCGTCCTGCGATACTTGCCATACATCCGCCGAACAGCTGACCAAACTTGTTGGGTGTAGCTGCGCCGGGAAAGCGAACACACATAGGCTTCCCAAGATTTACGCTTTGCGTTGCGCAGTATAAAGCGTGCCCTAGCGCGAGAACGTTTGAAGGCAACGAAGATCCCTTCCGTCGGGTGCCGCTGAAAAACGCGCAAAGCACGTTTGCGTGCTTTGATAGCCAAACTGCATTCCTCGGACCACCACGGTACAGGGATATGACGTGGTGTAGTTGAACCTCGAGGAATGCTGGATTCTGCTGCGAGCAGGATCGCGCAAGTAAAATATTCGACCATTGCATCGATGGTGTCGAAACCATCGTCGATCAGGTGTATGAGGGATTGGAATTTTCCCCAGTTAGCTTTGGAAATAATCCAGCGAGGATGTCGAGAAGGTACACATTGGCGGCCAGAAAAATGAATGTTAATGGGATAATGATCACTGCCAAAAAGGTCGGAGAGTACTGACCACTCAAGGAGTGGTATTAATGAAGGACTGCAGAAAGAAAGGTCTAGTACGGAATGTGTACCATAAGCGGATGATAGGAATATCGAGTCACCAGTATTTAGCAGAAGCAGGGCAGACTTATCGAAGACGTCTGCGAGGAGGCATCCACGGACGTCATCCGTGTCTGATCCCCAGAGCGTGTGCTTAGCATTCAAATCTCCCACAAGGAGTAGTGGTGAGGGGAGCTGAGCCAATAGAGCTAGAAGATCCCGCTCTAGAACTATACTGAGCGGCGGCAGGTACATGTTACAGATGGTAAAACTGATGCTCTCCAGCTGTATCCGAACGGCCACAGCTTGCAATGGTGTGGTGAGAGGAACGTTTGCGGCGGAGATGTTAGGCGCCACTAAGGTAGCAACGCCACCGCTTGCACGCATACCTGCAACAGAATCGCTTCTAAATGCCGAAAAAGAGAGAAGGTGTAACGAGTGATTGGGATGTAAGTGGGTTTCCTGGAGGCAAATAATTGACGGTGACCGTTGAGAAACTAAATGTTGTAGGTCTTGAGCACGAGCTCGAAAACCATTGACATTCCACTGGATTATTTCCATGAAGAGTTTTTAACGGGCCGTTTTAACTTTTTTCTTGACCTTGGCTGACTTGGGCCCTACGATTCGAAAATCGTCGGCTTCCTGTGACTCCGCTGATGTTCGGGAGTCAGAACTTCTACGGCTCGTAGAACGATACCGGGATCTAATAGTAGGCGAGCGACTTCGTGATCTATGTTGTGGCCGGGATCGGTTTTTCACATTCACTACTGGATTGTTGTTACTCGGTGATGGCTTGCTGGCTGGAGTTTGTACGGTTGAAGCGGAGGTAGTGCTGGTGGATATACTAACAGTCTGAGACGAAGGTTTAACGGCTAGAAAGTCAGTCTGCGTGGATGCGTGAGCGACAGGGACGTGTTGAACAGCAACAGTGGTGTTAGGAGTACGGCGAGCTGCTGATGCATATCCAGTAGTCGCAGGCTTCAGTTGTACAAAGCGTCGTCGTGCCTCTGGAAAAGTCAGGCGTTCCTTTACACGTAGCTCCTGTATGCTTTTTTCGTCCATGAATCTAGGGCACTGTCGCGAGCTGGAGGGATGACTACCGCCACAGTTCACGCAACAAGGTGTTCGACTGCAGTTAGGATCGTCGTGTTTCGGTAGGCCACATTGCTCACAAAGAGCAGGATTGGTACATGTGACCTTCGTGTGTCCGAACCGCTGACATTGGAAGCAGCGCATGGGGTTCGGGACATACTGGCGGACGCTAGCATGTTCGTAGCCGCAATATATGTATTCGGGTAACTTCGTCCCAGCAAAAGTTAGAAATACCGTACGTAGTGGGTACTCCTTGCCATCTTGTTTCCGTGTTAACCGGTACGCCTGACAAACAAGTTGATCAGAGAGGCAACTTACTATCTCTTCATTAGCAAGACCATCTAAGCTGGAGGTGCCGACTACTCCTCTACAGGTGTTCAGCGTTTTGTGTGGGGCTACCCGGATAGGGTAGGAACCCAACAAAGACGCTTTTTGTAGTTTTTTAGACTGGTCTGCAGTTGAGGTCTCTAACAGTAAGCTGCCGTCCCGGAGACGTGTAGCGTTTTTGACAGGGCCACTGATTTTGTCTATTTCACGCTTTATGTAGAAGGGACTTATATCCTTAAACGTTTTGCCATCACATGCTAAGGTCATCATAAATAAGGGTCAATGAAAGAAGTATTGCGCGGAGACATGATGATATAGACCCCCATCCGGAACCGTCGGCGTCAGCCTGCCATCCGGGGGTTAAAGAAAGAAAGTCACCGAATCTTCACGGTCTGTGCCGTCATGGGGACCCCACCCATGACCGATCTCATTTGTACCTCAGAAAAGCTACCCTTCAATATCCACTGCTGGTCCGTATGGGTAAACCGTTCACCACGCACACCCCGGCTTTATGCCCCTACCACAGGAACAACCGCCTGTGGCTCCCCACTTTAGGCCGCGCTGCGCATAAAGGGCACACGCGGATTCAGGGGACTTGTGGTTGATTACACCGGGGTTCCGTCAGCGGTAACACGTCCGGTCCGTGATACTAACCCAACGGCAAACACGGCCGTCGGGAGATTACCACAGACCGGGCCCTCAAGGAGCTACGTGGGTGTACTTGACGGTGTGGACGGGCTCCGCACCTAAGGCTACACATAGGGGCAGTGCGAAGGGTCCGCTCAACCTTCACTTTTGAGACCTCCGGAGAGCACACATGTCGGAAGCCGCGGTGAAAACCGTGGGACAGCACCACGGAGATAGGAGAGATCCCTGCTGGTGAGACAGGAGTTATAAACCTAAGACCTTAAGTGCTAATAATTATAATAAAAAACTAGAAGGGGAAGAAGTTGATGCATACTGATCAGCAGTAGCACAGCGTGGCACAGTTGATGGAGGTGAAGTGGATGAAATGAGGGTGAGTGGCTAGGGACCCCGGGTTCGCCAATCCCGTACCTACCGTAGTAGGTCCCTGGGGAAAAACACCAGAGCCTCTTCTGCCA
Organism: Mantis religiosa; assembly: GCA_030765055.1. Lineage (NCBI taxonomy): Eukaryota > Metazoa > Arthropoda > Insecta > Mantodea > Mantidae > Mantis > Mantis religiosa. The sequence goes on along the minus strand of CM060950.1, from coordinate 260,085,322 downwards.
GTTTTCGGGGTTACTGATGGGCCTTCTCGGCAGCCGTAGCGGTCGTGGGGTACACCAAGTCCCCACCGTACATCACCCCATCGGTCAGTCCCCTACTTCCTGTTGCCCACCCCTCGGGACGAGGACCGCAGAGGTTGGATTTTGAGGGGCAAATCGCCGAGATAATTCCAGGCTTCAAATAGAGCATATTCTATACTATCTTCAAATATGTATAATTGAAGTCTAATGGGCAAAATATTGTTCAAAAATACGTCAGGACTTGTAGAAAGTAATAAGAAGCAACTTTTTACCTCCAAAGTGAAAGCGTTCGGCACTTTGCATTTTCTGTAAACTATCTCTAATGTTTAAATTAAGGTGCAAATATGTTCAGTATATTTACTAGCAAATTGCGTACCTAGCTTGAATGTTTTGGTAAGTCTACGATGTGCATTACTTTCTGAATACTTTTGTAAGACTGTTTCTAGCTTGCCACTTGAAATGAATGCGCAGAATAAGGTATGCTTGAAATTTTGGCAATGAAAGAAATATGTGCAAGATGGGTGCCGCGAATACTCACAGTAGACCAAAAGCGGATCCAGAAGAACATTTCCATTGATTGTCTGTCGTTGTTTAATTGGAATCCACAAGATACTTCGCTTCAATGCTTTACCACGGAGGACTCTTGGGTCCATCATTACACACCAGATTCAAAACAGCAGCACAGATTATGTTAAATGCTGGTGAAAGTGCCCCAAAGAATGCAAGGTGCATTTTGCCATTTGGAGAACTGATGGCCACTGTTTTTTGGGAATCTCTATATAATGAGGGGCAATAACTAATATTCCTCATAGACTACTTGGAAAAAGGCAGAACCGTAACTGGAGCCTGTTATGTCTCGTTGTTGGATCGTTGGCTATATGAGTTGTCTCAAAAGTGACTGAAATACTAATACCAGAGGGTGCTCTTTCACTAGGATAATGCATCATCACACACATCCGCAATTGCAATGGTGAAAGTGCATCAGTTGCGCTTTGAATTGGCTCCTCATCCAAGTTATTGACCATATTTAGCCCCTACTGCTTTCTTCCTGAATCCAAACCTGAAGGCTTAGCTTGGAGACAAATAAATTTTCACCAAAACAAGAAGGGATATTCTCCTCATCGTGTATTTTGCACACCTTAGCGGAACCTATTTTTCCGACGGTATGAAACTCTGGAACACCGCTGTACCAAATGTGTAGTCATCAGTGCAGTACTACGTCGAGAAATAAGGTGAGATATTCACGAAATATTATCTTCTTTTGGTTATTACAAGACTTATAAAACATCCTTCGTAAGCCATTGGGGTATGCTGGATTTCGAATGTAATATGAGTGTAATACTTTAAATCTGTATATATACTTGATAAACACAGATATAGAAAATCTTTTAACTTTTTTTAATGAAATCTGTAAATCTGGCAGTATACAGGATGTTACAAAAAGGTACGGCCAAACTTTCAGGAAACATTCCTCACACACAAAGAAAGAAAATATGTTATGTGGACATGTGACCGGAAACGCTAAATTTCCATGTTAGAGCTCATTTTAGTATTTCTCTTAAAATGTAAATTGAAAACATTCGTGCAGACAATTGTCAAAATACCCCATTGTGGTTCATTCACGATGGAACTCCTGCACACTTCAGTCGAAGTGTTCGTACGCTTCTCAACAACAGATTCGGTGACCAATAGATTGGTAGAGGCGGAACAATTCCATGGCCTCCACGCTCTCCTGATCTCAACCAACTTGACTTTCATTTATGGGGGCATTTGAAAGCTCTTGTCTACACAACCCAGGTACCAAATGTAGAGGCTCTTCGTGCTTGTATTGTGGACGGCTGCGATACAATACGCCATTCTCCAGGGCTGCATCAGCGCCTCAGGGATTCCATGCGACGGAGGATGGATGAATGTAACCTCGCTAACGGAGGACATTTTGAACACTTCCTGTAATAAAGTGTTTGAAGTCACGCTGGTACGTTCTGTTGTTTTGTGTTTCCATTCCATGATTAATGTGATTTGAAGAGAAGTATTAGAATGAGCTCTAACATGGAAATTAAGCGTTTCAGGACACATGTCCGCATAACGTATTTTCTTTATTTGTGTGTGAGGAATGTTTCCTGAAAGTTTGGTCGTACCTTTTTGTAACACACTGTTTTTGAAAGCTCACGTATGATCCATTTAGCCCACTCAAAGGCAAAATTTAGACACTTGTGATGTGTAACCTGGGTCTTAGTACATTTCTCAGATGCCTCATTGGAAGAAGCTGTTTAAAAAAATAAAGTGTGTAACAAGGTGTAGTGGACCAGAGAATCAATTTTAGTTCAATCGCTGTAAGTCGTTGTCGTTGTCGTTAGACGTTGTAGTAACAGTCAGAGGCATTTCCAAGTATCATATGTTAGTGAGGAGCATATGATACTTTGTGGGTATACTTACATACCTAAAATACTTATATATTTTTGTTTTGCATGACTTTGGCTGTGTTATTCGCTGAGTGGCTACCTCAAATAATGTCTTGATGGCATAACCGAGACCTTAGAATGTTTATATTAAAAAAGTAAAATACTGTGACATTAAATGGAATACCTTATATTATATCTGAGCAATTTCCTGCCACTAAAGAGAAATTTCAACCAAATGTTGCGTTCTAATCGGAATCTACATTTTCTCTGCATTAAAATCTTCATTTCTAACTGTTTACCAGTTATTCTAGACCTGTACATATCAGATGACAGAGAAATTAAATAAATATATATATATATATATATATATATTTCACTTATTACTAAAGCACCCTATACTTCTGGTACTTCAATCAAAATTGCCAGCCCCATTTTTAAAAAAATTAAAGATTTTCTAGAACCTGCCTGTCGATCCTCGAAAGATGTTTCACTTTAATTTATGTTATGCTCTTCAGAATTCACACAAAAGACCAATGCAAAATAATATATACATATTTTTAAATAAATTGAAAGCGTTTAAAACCGTGTATGCCTGGATAAATAAGATAGGAATCAATTTTTGGGTGTAAAACGGTGCTTCCCAAACTAATTGCAACTAATTGAGCTTAAAACTGTATGATCAACATCACAAAGCCATGCAATAAGAGTTACAATGATACATGGTCGCTCTTTAGATCTCCAGAGAGATAAATCTTAGTATTTAGGGTTATATTTATTTGCTTTTTTGGAGTTAGACGATTTATACCAGATCCCTTATGTTCAGTATGTTTGCAATACAAAATGTGTATGTGTGATTTTCTGGCAAATGTGTCAAAGGTTCCTAACTGTTTTGAATATATTTCGTAAGTTCGTTACTTGCAAGTCATTATAAATAGGCAAACTCCTGTTAAATCAGATACTCAGATAAATCAGATAAAATCAGATCTATTAAATTTTTTACCATCTATTTTCCATTGACCCTTTGCCTTTAGATTGAATGTAATAATATTGGTAGGTATGTCTAAAAACGCTTGCGTCCCTTCCTGTTTCTCTAGAGTTTCCATAGGAAGAGAATGCAGTTTTTAACACGGCCTCAGTTGATCAAGTGTTTCAACATGTGTGACGAGAGAGTGTGTGTGCAGTGTTTTAGGGCCCGTCAATAACAAGGTCATTTGGGCCCGATGTGTGACGATATCCTTGTTCTATCTACACCAGAGTTGACTGTGAAGCTACGCCTGTGTATCTCAATTTGCGTCGCCTGGGATCGAATCCGGGCAGCCTTGGAGAGAGTCGATCGGGCTACTTGAAGCGCAGGTGGTAGCGCATCTGATAAGGATAAATGATAAGGAGCTGGTGAAAGTCTGGAATATACAGGCAAGATTGTTTGAACCATTTGGGCGTGAAATGAATGATAGCGGTCATGGATGATGGAGAATTGGTGGAATGGTGGTGAGGAAAACCGTAGAGCCCGCAAGAAGCCCTCACCGCCTTCGGGTTTTCCACCACTAATCTCAATTTGCGGACACTTAGGATCGACCCCGGGCCACCTTGATGGGAGTCGATCGGACTAAACACCTGACCAAGTTGCGGCCATTTATCTTATTGTTCCCTTCAAATATATTTTAAGAAATGAGTGTCTATTCTTGCATGCGGACATAACATAGAGAAATTGCGACGACGTCACTTTCTTAATAGCGAGGGTGTCAAGACATCTTACATCCCATTTTTGTTTATTGAAACTCGATTCTAAATCTTACGGTTCATAAATAAGTAATTGCAGGAACTACAGTTATAGCATATTCAAACTACAGCATATCAGGTAATAAATATTCCATAATATTCTGCTTCAGACAGATTACATTTGAAAGCTTAACAGTAATGCTTTTAGCAAATTTAAGGCCATATTTATGCGGTTCCGATGTAAAATCTATATGTTAATATTAATTAATATATCTCAATGAAGGACGTTAATTCAAAAAGAAAATGAAATAACTAACCAAGTGTGACAGGTGAATCAAATGTCTAACACCTTATTTTAGATCATTACAACGGACTTTTATACATAGAAAACGCTAACAAAACACTACCTGGATTCACTACCGTTCAGCTCCAGTATCTGACACAGCCTCTTGTCCTGTAATTTTGTTTAAAATATTAAGGGCAAGGTTCGTGATGAAAGCTGTGATCATCAGATCAAGAAGGTGAACCTTTATTTACTCTTGACTTAAATGACTTTCTAATCACCTTGCTACACAATACTACAATACTATTCCTTCTATTTGTTTAAATCGAGACACAAGCACACACACGCAGGTATGTATACACGCACAAGCGCCCACACACACATACACACGAGTATATGCATAATATGATTAACGCACTTCCTAAATGGTGTAAGCAGTTCTTTGGGGTACAGGTGAATTTTGCTGTCCGTCAGTAGATTTGCAAACAAAATTGTTAGCTTGATTATTTTGGCAAAAATATCTAAAGTTCTTGATATTTTCAAAATATCTTGTTAGACCTCCTCGAAGTTAAAATCATAATAAATAAGCAAAGCTAAAGTAGTCATTGCTAAATGAGTGTAATCTATTAAAAATTACATTGCCCCATCAAATGCTTTGGAGCCGTTCTTTAACTTTAGATTCAAATTTGTAGTATCGATAAATACAAAAACCGCTAGTCGCCGTTCCTGTCTTTCAGGCAATTTCATTGAAATATCATGAACTTTGTCACACGGCAGGATTTCACCAACAAAATTGAAATGAGCTTCGCATCAAATTCTGTAAACGCATACATGACATATGGAAATGTTGGAAGGATATGCCGTTTTGGAGGACTGGCTCGAGAATGTCGAGTGATAATTATAGACTAAATTATTATTAAAATGATACATTTTATTGTTGCAGTGGAATATATTTAACTCATACCGATTTTGCTTTACAAAGCGCTTATTAGCTTACAAGCAATATGAGCTTAAGGTAGTGCCCGCTGCCTAGTACAGATGGCTCTACCGTCAATATCTTTTACGGTGGACAAAACTGACAATAATATAACCAGCTTTGTATGGCATATTGTTTAGTACTTTAGCATTAGCTTAGATTAAAGTGGGGTTTATTACCAGAACAGTAGAGGCATCTGGAATGTACTGAAACACCACAACAAACGAACATATAGTTTCGCGGCTGAAAGGAAGTATCCCGAAGTGAGTATATATAAACGGTATTCTCCCTCTTGAAACATAGGTTTATTACCATTGTTTTCTTTTAAACTTTTCGGAAGTTGTGTTCAATTATAAACTTTATTATATAAAATGTACAACAGTTGTACGTAATATACACTAACATTCGCCTGGTTTCCTTATGGTGGAGAACAAAAGGAAAAAAAATTGTAAGGGGTATATAAGTAGTTTTCGAACTTTTGTGCTATGAGATGAAAGGGGTTTCCAAATAACCTTATGTTTCAGTGGAAATCGTTTAAGGTAACTCAGGCGACGTAATTTGTTCACTCATAATTAGGGAGGGTAATATAAAATTGTTGCTTAGATTCCCTCTTTACCAAGCTAAATTTGCTACCATTAAATCAGACGACACGATTACGGCTGACTTTACACAAAGTTCGGTTCATGGCACACGCCTGAATAAGCACGTGCTAAGGTCTCGGGATAAAATATCATGTTATATCATGACAGAGGACCGTTGTACATAGAAATACTAAGAGCATTTACCTGGATATAACTGTGTTACGCATTATGGTCCTTCTAATAATTGCTATCGAGTAACCAGATAGGTAAATTTGTTTAGAGATGATTAACATAAATATGTTTCCTGCATCATATTTGAACATCAATTCAGATATCTAGTAACCCTCTACCTTCTGCCCGGTTGGCAGTTGGTTGAACAATATTTATTCAACTGGTCTGTACCCATAGGCATTAATAGCTGACTTTACTTACTATATTACGTTCTTACAGTGTCTAGAACAAACTATTTTAGTATTCACTACTGTTATAGTTCCCCTTTTTAGAAAACAGATCAGTTAAGTTAATGTAATATACGGGGAGCAGATGGACGTTTCAGAATGAAAGTGCCCAATAGCGAAATTATGCCAACCCTTTTCTCTGATGTATGGGTTCAGTGTAGTTTCAGTTTATTACCAGTGATACCTATTTTTGTAGCAACTGAATCAGATAATTGCACCTAGTTTGCGTAGCTGGAAGCGTGGCGTACTCACGGTCTAGATAACCCTAATTCAAATCTCCGTGAGGTGGAGTCGTCGAATAAGGCGTTATGCCGAATTTCCATTATTGTAAAAGATAAAATAGAAATCGTGCGACTAAACATGTGGACTTTAGACTCTTTTGAATATCATTTCATGATATGATTCATTTGTTCCATGTGATTTACGGATGGGGATTATAAAAGCAATAGAAAAAAATTGAATCAAAGTGCAGGTCTGTGAAATGAGCCAAAGATTTATGTAATGTGGTGCTGGCCAGAAGATTCCGTAAGTTAATTAACAGTGAGCTAACGTTTGAGAGGAACTGGTTTATGGAAACTCAGATAATATAATTAATGCATTGATTAGTATTTATAAAATATGTAAAGCAGCACTCTTATGAGTTAAGAGCTCATACATGAAGGGTTGTAAGGATTTGTTCTCCCCAATGAGCCATATTTCTCCTATACCATTGGATAATACGGTTGATACACAAAGGTTGCCATAGAAAAGTTTTCGGCAAATGGCTCCATAGCGCAAACAATGTTTATTTAGTTATATGTTGATGCGTATGTAAGCAGTGCAGCATTATTCCTACAATGTGCAAGTAGAATTCGGATACTTTCTAAATTCTTGGAGTCGCATGCATATTGTTTTTAAAATATTTTGCATGACTTTGGCTAAGTGGCTAGTCATAATAAATAATCAATATGTTGTTAAAGTGGTTCTTGTAAAGAAAGGTAATTTATTGAAACTTACCTTACACTATTAGAGATTTTGGTGCTTACCTATGTTTTTAAATTCGGACTCTCAATATCGATATATCGGAAAAACACTAGTCACCGTTATATTTTAGTTACAGCGATTTTACTCCAGAGGGCGTTATTGGCTTAGAGGCGAACTCAGTTCCGAAGGTTCTTGTTACTCTCCATAGATGGCGCTACCAGTCATATCATATACAGAGGATAAGTAATGACAATAGTATGCAAAACTTTGTATGTCATATAGGTACATCCTTTAGCTTTAGCTAAAATTAAAGTGCGCTTTATTTCCAGTAAAGTAAGATCATGTGGAATGTACAGAAATACAATAACAAAGGAACAATTAGTTCCTGGTCAGAGAGGAAGGACACCGAAGTGCGTATATAAAATCGGACTTCGCACACTTGGAACTTGATTGCTTCTTCACTTAAGTGGTTTATTTGCAAATGTTTTGTTGGAAGTTTATAATTTTATATGACCTCACTTTATTACCTTGCACCTCTGCATGGTAGCTGGAATGTTTATTGTGGTTTCCTGACTGCAAGTACACCTGGATATATCATCTCAGAAGTGTTTGGATTTGATGACCTTGGTATTAAAACGGTGTCCACTAAGCATAGCGTGGAATTTCAAGTACAGATATTTCCTAATGTTTGAGAGGAACTGGTTTATGGAAACTCAATTATGTAATTACGACATTGATTATTATTTATAAAATATGTAAAGCAGCACTCATTTGAGTGTAGAGCTCATAAATGAAGGGTTGTAAGGATTTGTTCTGCGCAACGAGCCATATTGCTCCTATACCATTGGATAATACGGTTGTTACACAAAAGTTGCCATTGAACAGATTTCGGCAAATGGCTGCAAAGCGCTCACAAATTTCATCTAGTTGCCTGGTGCTAACCCAGACGTTTATATATATATATATATATATATATATATATATAGAATTTGTAAAACAGGGATTTCTGAGATATCACCAAAAATTTACTCTGCTGGTCGTCGCTTCGTCATGACCATTGATTTTCGTTTGGATAGCGGCCGACAAAATAAACATTGTGTACAAGTACTGTAAAACTACAACAAATGCCTTACAATATTAATGAAATGTTGCCTCTATAGATAATTAGCCTTGACTTAATTATGACCTTAATGGGATATACTACTTCATGAGTATTATGTTCTTTTATTCTGTAACGTTTTAATAATTATTCAAAGCTCATTACTAATGACTATCTGAAAGAAATCTACAAAAACGTTGTATTAACACTGAAAAAACTTAAATTTCTGCTATCCAATGAAAATCACTTTTGCAATTTTTGACAATTCCTAAATTTTCTAAATTCTTGCAGTCGCATGCTTGGAAGGTGTTTAACTGATATACCTGGTTTGTTTTCATTTTTGAGTTCAGCTACTCAACCTTCCCTCAAAAATCAAAGCCGCGCACACAGAAACCTACCCAAGAAACATTGGTTAAAAGGATACTGAATTTGAATTCTTCATTTAAGGATATTTAATCTTAATTTGGCCTGTTTTAATTTTGTCCCGCCTTCAAAGCATCCCGATTCGGAATCCCGGTCAGATTGGGCTACCTTGTTAGCTTTTATTCGATCTTTAGTTTATTCTTAATCTCTGTGGACCCTGGGCCCATCTGCATACAATTTTACCGATAAAACACATTCTTTAATATAACTTAACGTGGCATTAAATAACTTCAAAAATAAACTACCAGGTCAAAATACAATAAATAAGCAAAGCCTTGTTAAACTCTTTCTTGTTAAAAGAAGATAATTTATTAAAACTTACTCCACTATATCAAAGATTTTTGAACATACATTTGTCCTTAAATTCCAAATTTCAATATCGATATATCTTAATAACAATAGTCACCGTTCCTGTCTTTCAGGCGATTACTTTCAAATAGCATTAGGTGTGAAACACGGCATGTTTTAATCAACATAATCGAAATGTGATAGGCATCCACTTTTGTAAACGTATTCATAATATTTGAAAATGAATGAAGATTATCCGTTGCGGAGGACTGGATCGAAAATGTACATAATAATAGTACTTTAAGTTACTATTTCAGTGATATATTTCTTTATTACGCGAGAATTTATTTTAGTTACACCGATTTTACTCCAGAAAGGGTTATTGGCTAAGTGCCAAAATCAGCTCCAAAAGTACTTGCTGCTGTCCACAAATGGCTCTACCGGTTACATCTGATACAGAAGATAAGGAGTAACAACAATATGCACAGCTTGATATGACATATGGGTAAGTCCTTTAGGATTAATGGGGGCTTTATTACCAGAAAAGTAGGATCATCTGGAATGTACACAAGCACAATACTAAAAAGAACATTTAGTTCTGGATCAGAAAGGAAGTCCCACAAATTGAGTATATACCAACGGACACTGCCCTCCTGAATTATATACAATCCCAACCACCTAGTTAACACGCTAGGGCAATATGACCACCGTGGGCCCAGGAGGAGAAAGGGCTACCGCCTCTCCAAGGATGCCCTAGGGTGGTGCGCCCAGCCTCTCATCCCTTCAGCACTACACTCTCTCCCGGCCACACTAGGGCTGGACTTGGCCTGTTGGCTGATCCCCGGCAGTCAGGTCCCCCTGTGTGTTGCAAATGCGAATGAAACCTAAATGGTCCCCAAACACCCGAACTCTCGCTCCTGGCCCCGCCACACTGGACGGACCCTGCAACGCAGGCCGCTCCTAGCGTGGCGGCTTATGGCACTAGCCTCTTACCTGGAAGCTCATCCAGCCGCCAGGAGCACTAGCAGAGGCCGTATCAGGTCCATCAGTTAACAAGGACATCCAAGCTTTAGAGAAAAGACTAATCCTATAAGACCGCACAGGTAAATCCGCTCAGCGGATAGGTACCGTGGCGCTCTGCCCACAGTCCGGGAGCACCCAGAGGACTTGTTCCCGCTCTTGGCTTGGCTCTCCTGCAGTACTGGTTCATGTCCATTGCATGGCATTGATTGAGTTTTGTTGGACCTTGCATTCCATTGTAAATATTATTAAATGAAATGTGCACAAGGTTTACTTGATATGCTACAACAATCGACTCCTTTACTTCTGGTGGAATACATTGATTCTAAGTTGAAAACAAAATAAGATGTTGTATGGGGTATCCAAGTTATCTTAGTACCATTTGGCGTTTGGGCTATCAGATGTAAAACATTTCCAAGCAAACCTTATATTTCAGAGAAACTCGTTTACGATAACTGAAGTGATGTAATTGATTCACTCATAATTACCTACTTATAGAATTAGAGAGGGTAATATAAAATCGATGCTCAGATTTTTTCCCTACAAAGGGGCTCAATTTGCTACTACAAGTTAGGTCGACGCGATTACGGCAAGCTTTACACAAACGTTTCCACGATCAGTACAAATGCATTTTTAAACTAGCTTATATTTCAGAGGAACTCGTTTTCGGTTACTTAGGTGATGTAATTAATTCACTGATAATTACTTATTAATTTTGGGAGGCTAATATTATTAAGATGGTTGCTATGATATTTATTTGGGGGGCTAATATAAAGATGGTTGCTATGATATATCTCTACAAATATGCTCATTTTGGTATGCAGGAATGACGACGGCCAATTTTACACAGACGTCTGTTCATTGCATATTTCTAAATAAGCATTTGCACAAGCCTCGAAATTCAAAATCATGCTTTAACATGGCAACGGTCCGCTGCATGTAAGACAAAGCTGGTACAAAGGTACTGGGATATATCTATGTTAAGCCTAATGGACCTTCTAATAACTACTAGCGAAGTAAACTTATAGGAAAAGTTAAGTTTCCATAACGTAAAGTATAGATGGTTGGAGGCAGATCTGATCGTTATTCACTGTCATTTATTGGGCAGTGATTCGAAATTACTGTAGTTCGACAACTGTAGTGTCATACTCACAATGTACATTGAGCTCCAATATGGTATGCAGTAAGATAATATGACATAATCCTTTTTAAATAAATAAATAAATAAATAAATAAATGTTACCTTTTTGCAATTATTTATTATGGAACACAGCGACCAAAGCAATGGTTTTGAAAATATTGCATGTCGTTCACATCCGGTTGTTAGTGCCTTCTACCGTCTGCATTTGAAGAAAAAGAGTACATTCAGAGCTCGAAATGTTGGGTCGGAACAGGACTTACGGCAATGTTGATGCGGTACCGAAAGTTGCTATCGAACTAAGTACCCCCTGGAAGGAGTCTAAGCGCGAAACAAATCCTTAAACCTCTCCATAAATGGCCCTACTCGTAATATCTTACATGGCGGAAGCGTAATGGCAAAAATTAAAAACGATTTTATACAGGGGGCATTTGACTAGTTCCTTTAGGGTTGGCTAACCAACAGTTTTGAGAACACCTGTCTATTCATCATCATGCCTTCGTTATTACATCAAGTGGTGGAAAATTTTCAAAAATGTTTATTTTCATGAGCTACTTTATTCCATCTTGTGCACAAAACTCTTAAAACGTTTTCCGTATCTGCCTATTGTGAATAGAGATGAATATTTGTAATTATATATTTTGCGTATTTCCTAAATGTGTAATTATATTCTGAAATACAGAAGGATATTAGTGATATTCAAATAGTTTACGTACTGTTCGCTCCATGAATGGTTGCTCCGCAAAATAAACCTAATTGCTGTACTTTAACAGGGGATGCATTTTTTTTGCGTCTTAGGATATCATTTCTGTCTTACAGTGTACCAGTCTTTCTTTTTTCTTCCAGACACATACATAACACTCTGAAAAAATTCAAGAAGAACGTTAAAATTTTCATGAACAATCCTTAAAGTTCTGTTACTCAAAACTATTTGCTATTGCCATTATTGACAAATTAAAAGTTTTCTAAAGTTCTGGCGTGACTTCCAAGGAAAATGTTCACCTTAAATACCAGGATTCTCTTATCTTTGCGTTATGATGGTCAGACAACTCACAAGCTCACACAGACACTGTCAAAGAAACTTTGCTAAAAGGTGTTATTATCTGAATCACCGAATCTTAAATCTTGTATTTGTTTTGAAATCTCCGAGGTAATTCTAGGCTTCAAATAGAGCATATTCTATACTATCTTCAACTATGTATAATTGAAGTCTAATGGGCAAAATATTGTTCAGAAATACGTCAGGACTTGTAGAAAGTAATAAGAAGCAACTTTTTACCTCTAAAGTGAAAGCGTTCAGCACTTTGTATTTTTTTGTAAACTATCTCCAATGTTTAAATTTAGGTGCAAATATGTTCAGTATATTTAATAGCAAATTGTGTACCTAGCTTGAATGTTTTGGTAAGGCTACGATGTACTTTACTTTCTGAATACCTTTGTAAGACTGTTTCTAGCTTTCCACGGGAAATGAATGCGCAGAAAGTGGCATTCTTGAAATTTTGGCAATGAAAGAACTATGCGCAAGATGGGTGCCGCGAATACTCATAGTCGACCAAAAGCGCATACCGAAGAACATTGCTATCGATTGTCTGGCGTTGTTTAATTGGAATCCCCAAGACACATTGCTTCAATCCTTTACCGCGGAGGAATCTTGGGTCCATCATTACACACCAGATTCAAAACAGCAGCACAGATTATGTTGAAATGCTGGTGAAAGTGCACCAAAGAATGCAAGGTACATTTTGCCAATTGGTGAACTGATGGCCAATGTTTTTTTGGGAATCTCTATATAATGAGGAGCAATAACTAATATTCCTCATAGACTACTTGGAAAGAGGCAGAACCGTAACTGGAGCCTGTTATGTCTCCTTGTTGGATCGTTGGCTATATGAGTAGTCTCAAAAGAGACTGAGATACTGACACAAGAGGGTGCTCTTTCACTAGGATAATGCATCATCACACACATCCGCAATTGAAATGGTGAAAGTGCAGCAGTTGCGCTTTGAATTGGCTCCTCATCCAAGTTATTGACCATATTTAGCCCCTACTGCTTTCTTGCTAAATCCAAACCTGAAGGTTTAGCTTGGAGGCAAGAAATTTTCACCAAAACAAGAAGTGATATTCTCCTCATCGTGTATTTTGCACACCTTAGCGGATCCTATTTTTCAGACGGTATGAAACTCTGGAACACCGCTGTACCAAATGTGTAGTCATCAGTGCAGTACTACGTCGAGAAATAAGGTGAGATGTTCACGAAATATTAACTTCTTTTGGTTATTACAAGACTTATAAAACATCCTTCGTAAGCCATTGGGGTATGCTGGATTTCGAATGTACTGTGAGTGTAATACTTTAAATCAGTATATATACTGGATAAACACAAATATAGAAAATCTTGTAACTTTTTTTAATGAAAACTGTAAAGCTGGCATTATATCTGAGTGCTCACGTATGATTCATTTAGCTCACTCAATGGCCAAATTTAGACACTTTTGATGTGTAACCTGGTTCTTAGTACATTTCTCAGATGCCTCATTGGAAGAATCTGTTTAAAAAAAAATATAGTATGTAACAAGGCATAGTGGACCAGAGAATCAATTTTAATTCAACCGTTGTAAGTCGTTGTCGTTGTCGATAGACGTTGTAGTAACAGTCATAGGCATTTCCAAGTATCATATGTTAGTGAGGAGCATATGATACTTTGTGGGTATACTTACATACCTACAATACTTATATATTTTTGGTTTTCATGTCTTTGGCTGTGTTATTCGCTGAGTGGTTACCTCAAATAATGTCTTGATGGCATAACCGAGACCTTAGAATATTTATATTAAAAAAGTAAAATTCTGTGACGTTAAATGAAATACCTTATACTATATCTGAGCAATTTCCTGCCACAAAAGAGAAATTTCAACCAAATGTTGTGTTCTAATCGGAATCTACATTTTCTCTGCATTAAAATCTTCATTTCTAACTGTTTACCAGTTATTCTAGACCTGTACATATCAGATGACAGAGAAATTAAAAAATATATATATATTTCACTTATTACTAAAGCACCCTGTACTTCTGGTACTTCAATCAAAATTGGCAGCCCCATTTTTAAAAAAATTAAAGATTTTCTAGAACCTGCCTGTCGATCCTCGAAAGATGTTGAACTTTAATTTAAGTTACGCTGTTCATATTTCACACAAAAGACCAATGCAAAATAATATGTATGTTTTTAAATTATTAAAGAGTTTAAAACTGTGTACGTCCGGATAAATAAGACAGGGAGTCAATTTTTGGGTGTAAAACGGTGCTTCCCAAACTAATTGCAACTAATTGAACTTAAAACTGTATGATCAACATCACAGAGCCATGCAATAAGAGTTACAATGATACATGGTCGCTCTTTAGATCTCCATAGAGATAAATCTTAGTATTTAGGGTTATTTTTGTTTGCTTTTATGGAGTTAGACGATTTATACCAGATCCCTTATGTTCAGTATGTTTGCAATACAAAATGTGTATGTGTGATTTTCTGGCAAATGTGTCAAAGGTTCCTAACTGTTTTGAATATATTTTGTAAGTTCGTTACTTGCAAGTCATAATAAATAGGCAAGCTCTTGTTAAATCAGATATTCAGATAAATCAGATAAAATCATATCTATGAAATTCTTTACCATCTATTTTTCATTGACCCTTTGCCTTTAGATTGAATGTAATAATATTGGTAGGTATGTCTAAAAACGCTTGCGTCCCGTCCTGTTTCTCTAGAGTTTCCATAGGAAGAGAATGCAGTTTTTAACACGGCCTCAGTTGATCAAGTATTTCAACATGTGTGACGAGTGAGTAAGTGTGCAGTGTTTTAGGGCCCGTCAACAACAAGGTCATTTGGGCCCGATGTGTGACGATATCCTTGTTCTATCTACACCAGAGTTGACTGTGAAGCTACGCCTGTGTATCTCAATTTGCGTCGCTTGGGATCGAATCCGGGCAGCCTTGGAGAGAGTCGATCGGGCTACTTGAAGCGCAGGTGGTAGCGCATCTGATAAGGATAAGTGATAAGGAGCTGGTGAAAGTCTGGAATATACAGGCAAGATTGTTTGAACCATTTGGGCGTGAAATGAATGATAGCGGTCATGGATGATGGAGAATTGGTGGAATGGTGGTGAGGAAAACCGTAGAGCCCGCAAGAAGCCCTCACCGCCTTCGGGTTTTCCACCACTAATCTCAATTTGCGGTCACTTAGGATCGACCCCGGGCCACTTTGATGGGAGTCGATCGGACTAAACACCTGACCAAGGTGCGGCCATTTATCTTATTGTTCCCTTCAAATATATTTTAAGAAATGAGTGTCTATTCTTGCATGCGGACATAACGTAGAGAAATTGCGACGACGTCACTTTCTTAATAGCGAGGGTGTCAAGACATCTTACATCCCATTTTTGTTTATTGAAACTCGATTCTAAATCTTACGGTTCATAAATAAGTAATTGTAGGAACTACAGTTATAGCATATTCAAACTACAGCATATCAGGTAATAAATATTCCATAATATTCTGCTTCAGACAGATTACATTTGAAAGCTTAACAGTAATGCTTTTAGCAAATTAAAGGCCATATTTATGCGGTTCCGATGTAAAATCTATATGTTAATATTAATTAATATATCTCAATGAAGGACGTTAATTCAAAAAGAAAATGAAATAGCTAACCAAGTGTGACAGGTGAATCAAATGAAATAGCTAACCAAGTGTGACAGGTGAATCAAATGTCTAATACCTTATTTTAGATCATTACAACGGACTGTTATACATAGAAAACGCTAACAAAACTACCTGGATGCACTACCGTTCAGCTCCATTAAGCATCTAACAGTTTCTGACACAGCCTCTTGTCCTGTAATTTTATATAAAATATTAAGGGCAAGGTTCGTGATGAAAGCAGTGATCATCAGATGAAGAAGGTGAACCTTTATTTACTCTTGACTTAAATGACTTTCTAATCACCTTGCGACACAATACTACAATACTATTCCTTCTATTTATTTAAATCGAGACACAAGCACACACACGCAGGTATGTATACACGCACAGGCGCCCACACACACACACACACACACACACACACACACACACACACACACATACATACGAGTATATGCATAATATGATTAACGCACTTATAAATGCTGCAAGCAGTTCTTTGGGGTACAGGTGATTTTTGCTGTTCGTCAGTACATTTGCAAAACAAAATTAGTAGCTTGATTATTTTTACAAAAATATCGAAAGTTCTTTATATTTTCAAAATATCTTGTTAGACCTCCTCGAAGTTAAAATCATAATAAATAAGCAAAGCTAAAGTAGTCATTGCTAATGAGTGTAATCTATTTAAAATTACCTTGCCCCATCAAATATTTTGGAGCCATTCTTTAACTTTAGATTCAAATTTGCAGTATGGATAATTACAAAAACCGCTAGAAGCCGTTCCTGTCTTTCAGGCAATTTCATTGAAATATCATGAGCTTTGTCACACGGCAGGATTTGACCAACAAAATTGAAATGAACTCCGCTACCAATTCTGTAAACGCATACATGACATATGGAAATGATGGAAGGATATGCTGTTGTTGAGGACTGGCTCGAGAATGTCGAGTGATAATTATAGACTATATTATTATTTAAATGATACATTTTATTGTTGCAGTGGAATATATTTAACTTATACCGATTTTGCTCCACAAGGCTCTTATTAGCTTAGAAGCAATATGAGCTTAAGGTAGTGCCCGCTGCCGACTACAGATGGCTCTACCGTCAATATCTTATACGATGGACAAACATGGCAATAACATACCCAGCTTTGTATGGCTTATTGTTTAGTACTTTAGCATTAGCTTAGATTAAAGTGAGGTTTATTACCATAGCAGTAGAGGCATCTGGAATGTACTGAAACACCACAACAAACGAACATTTAGTTTCGCAACAGAAAGGAAGTATCCCGAAGTGAGTATATATAAACGGACTTCTCTCTCTTGAAACATAGATTCATGAGCATTGTTTTCTTTTTGACTTTTCGGAAGTTGTGTTCATTTATAAACTTTATTATATAAAATGTGCAACTGTTGTACGTAATATACACTAACATTCGTCTGATTTCCTTATGGTGGAGAACAAAACGAAAAAAAATTGTAAGGCGTATCAAAGTAGCTTTAGAACTTTCGGGCCATTGTGCGATGAGATGAAAGTGGTTTCCAGATAACCTTATGTTTCAGAGGAAATCGTTTAAGGTAACTCAGGCGACGTAATTTGTTCACTCATAATTAGGGAGGGTAATATAAAATGGTTGCTTAGATACCTTCTCTACCAATGGGCTAAATTTGCTACCATTAAATCAGTCGACACGATTACGGCTGACTTTACACAAAGTTCGGTTCATGGCACACGTCTGAATAAGCACATGCAAAGGTCTCGGGATCAAATATCATGACAATGGACCGTTGTATATAGAAATACTAAGAGCATTTACCTGGATATAACTGTGTTACGCGTTATGGTCCTTCTAATAATTGCTATCGAGTAACCAGATAGGTAAATTTGTTTCGAGATGATCAACATAAATATGTTTCCTGCATCATATTTGCACATCAATTCCGATATCTATTAACTTTCTACACTCTGCCCGGTTGGCAGTTGTTTGAGCAATATTTATTCTACTGGTCTGTACCCATAGGCATTCATAGCTAACTTTACTTCATATATTACGTTCTTACAGTGTATAGAACAAACTATTTTAGTACGCACTACTGTTATAGTTCCCCTTTTTAGAAAACAGATCAGTTAAGTAAAAGTAATATACGGGAAGCAGATGGACGTTTCAGAATGAAAGTGCCCAATAGCGAAATTATGTCAACCCTTTTCTCTGATGTATGGGTTCAGTGCACTTTCAGTTTATTACCAGTGATACCTATTTTTGTGGCAAATGAATCAGATAATTGCACCTAGATGCATAGCTGAAAGCGTGGCGTACTCACGGTCTAGATAACCCTAATTCAAATCTCCGTGAGGTGGAGTCGTGGAATACGGCGTTATGCCGAATTTCCATTATTGTAAAAGATAAAATAGAAATCGTGCGACTAAACATGTGGACTCTAGACTCTTTTGAATATAATTTCATGATATGATCCATTTGTCCCATGTGATTTACGGATGGGGATTACAAAAGCAATAGAAAAAATAGAATCAAAGTGCAGGTCTGAGAAATGAGCCAAAGATTTATGTAATGTGGTGCTGGCCGTAAGAGTCTGTAAGTTAATTAACAGTTAGCTAAAGTTTGAGAGGAACTGGTTTATGGAAACTCGGATAATGTAATTAATGCATTGATTATTATCTATAAAATATGTAAAGCAGCGCCCTTATGAGTTAAGAGCTCATAAATGAAGGGTTGTAAGTATTTGTTCTCCCAACGAGTCATATTTCCCCTATACCATTGGATAATACGGTTGTTACACAAAGGTTGCCATAGAAAAGTTTTCGGCAAATGGCTCCATAGGGCAAACAATGTTCATTTAGTTGCCTAGTGCTAAACCAGGTGTTTATAGATATGAAATAATTATATATATACGATATATATATAAATCAATATATATATTGATGCGTATGGAATTAATGCAGCATAATTCCTAAAATGTTCAAGTAGAATTCGGAGAACGGGGGGTTCTGAGAAATCACCAAAGCTTTCCTAGTCGTCGCTCTTTCACTGCTTTTAAATTTGGTTTGGATAGCGGCCCGACAGAATAAACTTTGTGTACAAGTACTGTAAAATTAAAACAAGTATCTTGTTCTATATATGAAATTGTGCCTCTATAAGGAATTAACCTTGCTTTAATTATATTCCTTAAAGGCATATACAACTTCATGTGTTTTATGTTCTTCCATTCTGTTACGTTTTAATAGTTACCCAAAACTCCTTACTAATGACATTCTGAAAATAAATGTACCAAAATTATGTATTATCACGGAAAAAATTTAAATTTCTCCTATCAAATCAAAACCCCTATTGCATTTTTGACAGTTCCAAAATTTTCTAAATTCTTGGAGTCGCATGCATTATGTTTTTAAAATATTTTGCATGACTTTGGCTAAGTGGCAAGTCAAAATAAATAATCAATATGTTGTTAAAGTGGTTCTGGTAAGGAAAGGTAATCTATTAAACTTACCTTACACTATCAGAGATTTTGGTGCTTACCTATGTTTTTATATTCGGACTCTCAGTATCGATTTATCTGAAAAACGCTAGTCACCGTGATTACTTAGTTACACCGATTTTACTGCAGAGGGGGTTATTGGCTTAGAGGCGAACTCAGTTCCCAAAGTTCTTGTTACTCTCCACAGATGGCGCTACCTGTCATATCATATACAGAGGATAAGTAATGATAATAGTATGCAAAACTTTGTATGTCATGTAGGTACATCCTTTCGCTTTAGCTAACAATTAAGTGCGCTTTATTTCCAGTAAAGTAAGATCATATGGAATGTACAGAAATGCAATAACAAAGGAACAATTAGTTCCTGGTCAGACAGGAAGGACACCGAAGTGAGTATATAAAATCAGACTTCGCACACTTGGAACTTGATTGCTTCTTCACTTAAGTGGTTTATTTGCAAATGTTTTGTTGGAAGTTTATTATTTTATATCACATCACTTTATTACCTTGCACCTCTGCATGGTAGCTGGAATGTTTATTGTGGTTTTCCTGACTGCAAGTACACCTGGATATATCATCTCAGAAGTGTTTGGATTTGATGACCTTGGTATTAAAACGGTGTCCACTCAGTATCTCGTGGAATTTCAAGTACAGATATGTATAGCGGATATACTTCATCTTTCTATTTTCTTTATTTTTTTCCTTCCTTCCTTCCGTCTTTCTTTCTTTCTTTCTTTCTTTCTTATTGGAAACGACACTACACCCCACTACATCCCTCACCAAGAATGCGCGAGGGCATAAACAGGGCTTCGGCCATGCTTATGACCTAGCACTCAACCTCACCTTGGTTGAGCCATACGGCCAACCTGTACACGCTCTCCATGAATCCGCAAGTGCTTATAGCGGCACTGCTGGAATTCCTCTACTGACTACCCTCCGGTCGAGACTTCCCGGTTTCACCATCCCACTACAGTCGGGGTTAGTCCATAAATAAATTTCTCCTACACTTCAAAAAAAAAAAAAAAAAAAAAAAAACGTGGAACATTGGTTCATGTACACTGCCACTTATATTTTTCGGTTTGTTGGAAGTGGTATCGATTGGTTCCAAACGTTCGTGAAGATCTCTAAAGATGGCGCTACCTGTCATATCTTATACAGAGGGTAAGTAATGACAATAATATGCACAACTTTGTATGTCATATAGGTAAGTCCTTTGGGTTTAGCTTAGAATAAATTGCGCTTTATTACCAGTAAAGTAAGGTCATCTGAAGTGTGCGGAAGCACAGTAACAAAGGCAGAATTAGGTCTTGGTCAGAGAGGAAGTACAGCGAAGTGAGTATATAAAGCCGGACTTCGCGCTCAGGGAACGTTGGTTCCTGTCCACTACAACACTCGTACTTCGTTTTGTGGTAGGTTGAATTAGATTGTAAGCATTATTAGGTAAAATGCATAAGAATTGCATATATTGTACAACAATCGTTGCCTTTACTTACGATAGAGATGTTTGATTATAAGATAAGGACGGAATAACAGGTTGGATGCGGTATCCAATTTTTGGTACTATTTGGCGTTTGTGCGATAAGCACAAATGCATTTGCAAACCAGCTTATTTTTCACAGGAATTCGTTTTATGTATACTTAGGTGATGTAATTAATTCACAGATAATTACTTATACAACTTGGAGTGCTAATATAGAGATGGTTGCCATGACATTTCTCTACAAACATGCCCATTTTGGTATGCAGGAATGATTACGGCCGAATTTACACAGATATATGATCATGGCATATTTCTGAATAAGCACGTGCACAGGTCTCGAAATTCAAAATCATATTTTAACATGGCAGTGGTCCGCTGCATGTAAGAGAAATTTGGAACAAAGCTACATGCATATATCTATGTTAAACCTAATGCACCTTCTAATAACTACTAGCCAAGGAACCTGATAGGAAAAATTGTGTTTCCATAAGGTAAAGATTATATTGTTGAAAGCAGCTTTGATCGTTATTCACTATCATCTGTCAGTCAGTGATCCGAAGTTAGCATAGTTAGAGAGCTGTGGCGTCATACTCATATTGTACATTGAGCTCAAATAAGGTACACAGTGGACCACTAATATTATGAAATTTTCTATATGCAGTAAAATAATAATACATAATCATTTTTTGAAATAAATAAATAAATAAATGTTACCTTTTTACAATTATTTATTATGGAACACAGCGGCCAAAGCAATGTTCTTGAAAATATTGCATGTCGTTCACATCCGGTTGTTGGGGCCATTTACCATCTGCATTTGAAGGAAAAGCGTTCAAGCAGAGCTCGAAATGTTGGGTCGGAACAGGAACAGGGTATCTTGATGCGGTACCGGAAGTTGCTATCGAACTTAGTACCCCTGGAAGGAGTCTAGGCGCGAAACAAATCCTTACTGCTCTCCATAGATGGTCCTACTGGTAATATCTTACACGGCGGAAGAATAATGGCAATAATTTTAAAAAAAAATTAAGGGGCATTTGACAAGTTCCTTTAGGTTTAGCTAAACCACTGTTTGGAGTAACTCCTGCTTATCCACCATCATGCCTTCGTTATTATATCAAGTATTTGAAACTTTTAAAAAGTGTTTATTTACATGAGCTTGTTTTTTCCATCTTGAGCACAAACGTCTTAAAACGTTTTCCGGTATCTGCCTAGTGTGAATAGAGCTGGATATTTGTAGACATATATGAGGCAAATTTTTAAATCAGTACCGTTTTGGAATTATAACGTTCATAGATATCGCAATATTTTTATTGTTACATGAAAGCCGGTACCTTAATCTACTTTTCCACATAATTTCCGTGAAAATTGAGGCACCAGTTTTTGAATACCCTCCTCATAAATTTCTGCCGCCTGACTTGTTAACCACTGTATCACAACGGTTTTAACTTCGTTATCCTCTTGAAGACGCTGACAGCCCAGATGTTTCTTCAAGTGCAGGAACAAATGGTAGTCCCTGGGTGCCAGATCGGGGCTGTATGGAGGATGATCTGTAGGTTTCCATTGAAAAGGTATGATGAGATCTTTGGTCCTATTAGCCACAAGTGGACGGGCATTTTCATGCAGCAAAATGATACCCTTTCTCAAATTGCCACGTCTTTTGTTCTGGATTGCACGGCGCAGATTGTTCATTGTCTCACAATAAGAAGCTGCATTGATTGTCTCATTACGAGGCAGAAACTCCACTGGCAATACTCCTTTACTGTCCTAAAAAACTGTGCACATGATATTCCAGGCAGAACTTGTTTGCTTAAACTTCACTTTTGTGGGTGATGATGAATGTCGTCATTCCGTGGATTGTTGTTTGGATTCTGGTGTGACGTAGGCCACCCATGTTTCGTCACCAGTAACAGTTTGGTCTAAAAAAATCTTCACCTTCATCGTGGTACCGCTCGAGTAAAGTCAATGCACTGCCTAAACGTTGGGTTTTGTGCAAATCCGTCAACATTTTCGGAACCCAACGTGAACACAATTTCCGGTACTTCAAGTTCTCGGTCACAACGCGATACAAAAAACTACGAGAATATTGAGGAAAATAGTCGCACAATGATGAAATTGTAAAGTGTCTGTTTTCTCTCACCTTTTCGCCCACATTCGGCACCAAATCTTCAATAATGACCCAAGGACGGTCACTCCGTTTTTCATCATTCACATTTGTGCGGCCATCTTTAAATGTTCTCACCCTTTTCCTTACCATTCCATCACTCATAATGTTTTGTCCGTAATCCTCACAGATCTCACGAAGAATATCGATCGGTTTTACGCCTTTACCACTAAGAAATCGTATAACAGGCCGTACTTCACAATCGGCGGTACTCACGACTGTCTGAGGCATCTTAAACACTCAGTAACCAACGTAGACAATGAAGTATCAGACTGCAATGGCATCAGTGCGTAGACAAGAAATGTAGGTAACCAGCGCGCAAGCACGGAACGTCCACCGTAGCGCTGAGGCGGCGGAATCGCAAAACGGTACTGACTTAAAAAACATGCCTCGTATTTTGCTTATTCGTAAAAGGTGTAATTAAAATTTGAAATACAGAAGGATTTTAGTGATATTCAAATATTCTTACATACTGTTCGCTTCAAGAATATCTTATCCGCCAAAAGGCTAAATGCTGTACTTTAACAGGATATACAAGTTTTTTGCAACTTAGGATATCATTTTTGTCTTCCGGTGTAAGAGTCTTACTTTTTTCTTCCAGACACAAACATACCATTCTGAAAAAATTCAAGAAGAACGTTACACTTATCATGAACCATCCTGAAGTTCTGGTATTCAAAAGTATTTCCTATTGACAAATTAAAAGTTTTCTAAAGTTCTGGTGTTACATCCAAGGAAGATGTTCACCTTAACTACCAGGTTTCTCTTCTTTTTGCGTTATGCTGGTCAGACACCTTACAAGCTCACACAGACCCTGTCAAAGGAACTTTTGCTAAAAGGTGGTATTATCTAAATCAGCAAGCTTTAATCCTGTATTTGTTTTGATATCTCCGAGCTAATTCTTGGCATGGAATAGAGTGTATCCTATACTTTCTGCTAATAAGTAAAATTTAAGTCTAATAGGCAAAATATTGCTCAGAAATACGTCAGGACTTGTACAAATTAATAAGAAGCAACTGTTTACCTGCAAAGTGAAAGCCTTCCGCTCTTCGTATTTCTTCTAAACCATCTCCAATGTTTAAAACAAGGTGCAATATGTTCAATATATTTACTAACAAAAGTGCAACTAGCTGGAATATTTTGGGAAGGCTACTATGTGCTTTACATTCTCAATAGATTTGTAAGGCTTTTTCTAGCTTCCCACTTCAAATGAATGCGCAGAATGTCGCATGCATGAAATTTTGCCATTGAAAGAGCTATGTGCAAGATGGGTACCGCGATCACTCACAGTCGACCAAAAGCGCGTCCAAAAGAACATTTCCATCGATTGTCTGGCATTGTTTAATCGCAATCCCCAAGATACTTTGCTTCAATTTTTTTTGCCGCGGATGAATTTTGAGTCCATCATTACACGCCAGATTCAAAATAGCAGCATAAATAATGTTGAAATGCTGGTGAAAGTACACCAAAGAATGCAAGGTGCATTTTGACACTTGCTAAGTTGATGGCCACTGTTTTTTGGGAACGTCTACATAATGAGGAGGAATAATTAATATTCCTCATAGACTATTAGGAAAAAGGCAGAACCGTAACTGGAGCCTAGTGTGTCTCATGGTTGCATCGTTGATTATATGAGTTGCCTCAAAAGAGACTGAGATTCTGACACAAGAGGGTGTTCTTTCACTAGGATAATGCACCATCACACACATCCTCAATTGCAATGGCGAAAGTACATCAGTTGGGATTTGAATTGGTTCCTCATCCAAGTTATTGACCATATTTAGCCTCTACTGACTTCTTCCTGATCCAAATCTGAAAATTTAGCTTGGAGGTAAATTTTCACCAAATCAATAAGTGATATTCTCCTCATCGTGTATTTTGCAGACCTTTAGCGGAACCTATTTTTCCGACGGGATGAAAATCTGGAACATCGCTGTACCAAATGTGTAGTCATCAGTGCAGTTCTACGTCGAGAAATAAGGTGAGATGTTCACGAAATATTAACTTCTTTTGGTCATATACAAGGCTTATTAAACATCCTACGTAAGCCATTCCGGTATGATGGATTTCGAATGTTGTGTGAGAGTAATAACTTAAGTCAGTATATACTTGACAAACACAAATATAGCAAATCTTGTAACTTTTTAAATAAAAACTGTAAAGCTGGCATTATATTTGACATCTCACCTATGATACATTTAGCCCACTCAATGGCAAAATGTACACACGTGTGATGTGAAACCTGGGTCTTAGTACATTTCTCAGATGCCTCAGTGGAAGACCTGATTAAAAAAATAAAGCATGTCACAAAGTGTAGTGGACCAGAGAATCAATTTTATTTCAATCGTTGTAAGTCGTTGTCGTTGTCGATAGATGTTGTAGTAACAGTCAAAGGCATTTCCAAACTGTCATATGTTTGCGAGGAACATATGATACTTTCTGGGTATACTTACATACCTACAATACTTATATATTGTGACTTTGTGGGTTCGTGAAATGAAAAGTCCAATTACACCACTCAACAATGTTCTTTATTTCCACCGACTTACAGTTTAACACTTGCCAATTACACAAAAAATACGTGCTGCACACAATTACAATTTACCCGTTCGTCCGTTACAACTTCACTTGTACTCGCGATTACATAAACTCCGATACTCATACCAGTTACGTACAGCCTTCCGTTCCACAATCCTTTCGTTCATTAACACGTCACTGACTAACTCTTACACCAAGAACTGCGACTGTCTTCTCGCTCACACTCACTAACCAACTGATTGACCAACACAACCAACAACTGAACTCACTCCGTCTGTCTGTAACCCTCTTTATATCGGAATATCGCCGGTTTCTAGTGACCAGGAGAATGTTCCAATAAACGAAAGGTCGAGAAACAGGTGTAGAGAAAAAAACAGGCGACCAGTCATGTTTTCCCCTAACCACAAGTCTGTCACCACTACAAGACAAACGAGGAGAAGGTGTGGCTGACGCGGTCCTCCCCCCTGCCTTCCGTTCGCAGCTGGTACAGGGTGCTCCAGAGGTCCGTTACAATATTGTTGGTATGAATGACTTTTGCTGTGTTATTCGCTGAGTGATGGCCCTCAAATTATGTTTTGATGGCATAACCGAGACCTTAAAATGTTTAGATTAAAAATCGTATCAGACTGTGACATTAAAAGGAGTACCTTATAATATATCTGAGGAATTTCCTGGCACAAAAGAGGAATTAACACAAATTTTGTGTTCTAATTGGAATCTACATTTTCTCTGCATTAAGTTCTTCATCTCTTACTGTTTACCAGTTATTCTAGACCTGTACATATTAGATGGCAGGGAAATTAAGAAAAACATTTCACTTATTATGAAAGCAGCCTATAATTCTGGTACTTCAATTAAAAATCGCCAGCGCCATTTCTAAAAAAAAAAAAAAAGATTATCTAGAGCCTGCGTGTCGATCCTCGAAAGATGTTGAACTTTGGTTTAAGTTACGTTGTTCAGATTTCACACAAAAAACCAATGCAAAATAATATATATTTTTTATATTATTGAAAGTGTTGAAAACGTCTAACTCTGGTTAAATAAGACAGGTAGTTGAAATCTGGGTGCAAAACGGTGCTTCCCAAACTAATTGCAACTAATTGAACTTAAAACTGTATGATCAACATCACAGAGTCATACAATAAGAGTTATATAAGTTCATGGCCGCAACTTTATACCTCCAAAGAGTTAAGTCTTAGTACTTGAATAGTTATCTTTTTATGGAGTATGACGATTTATACCAGATCCCCTATGTTCAGTATATCTGCATTTAAAAAATGTGAATCTGAGATTTTCTGTCAAATGTTTCAAAAGTGCCTAATATTTGAATACATTTCGTAAGATCCGAACTTACTTGCAAGTCATAATAATTAAGCCAAATTTTGTAGAACCAGATCATCAGACAAATCAGGTAAAATTGGATCTTTTAAATTTTTATTGAACGCTAAAAACACTAAAAACGTTAGCAACCCTTCCTGTTTCTCTAGAGTTTCTATAGGAAGAGATTGCAGTTTAAACACGGCCTCAGTTAATCAACGTTTTCAACATGTGTGACGTTATCCTTGTTCTATCTACACCAGAGTTGACCTTGAAACTACGCCTGTGTATCTCAATTTGCGTTCGCCTGGGATCGAAACTGGGCAGCCTCTCTCTCTCTCTCTCTCTCTCTCTCTCTCTCTCTCTCTCTCTCTCTCTCTCTCTCTCTCTCTCTCTCTCTCTCTCTCTCTCTCTCTCTCCTCTCTCTCTCTCACTCTCTCTCTCTCTCTCTCTCTCTCTCTCTCTCTCTCTCTCTCTCTCTCTCTCTCTCTCTCTCTCTCTCTCTCTCTCTCTCTCTCTCTCTCTCTCTCTCTCTCTCTCTCTCTCTCTCTCTCTCTCTCTCTCTCATCTCTCTCTCTCTCTCTCTCTCTCTCTCTCTCTCTCTCTCTCTCTCTCTTTCTCTCTTTCTCTCTTCTTTCTCTCTTTCTTTCTGTCTTTCTTTCTTTCTTTCTTTCTTTCTCTCTTTCTCTCTTCTTTCTCTCTTTCTTTTCTTTCTCTCTTTCTTTCTTTCTTTCTTTCTCTTCTTTTCTTTCTTTCTTTCTTTCTCTCTTTCTTTCTATCTTTCTTTCTTTCTTTCTCTCTTTCTTTCGTTCTTTCGTTCTTTCTTTCTTTCTTTCCTTCTTTCTTTCTTTCTTTCTTTCTGTCTTTCTTTCTTTCTTATCCGAAACGACACTACACCACACTACGTCCCTCACCATGAATGCGCGAGGGCATAATCAGGGCTTCGCCATGCTTATGACCCTTGCACGCAACCTCAGCTCGTTTAGGCCATACGGCCAACAGGTACACAAACTCAATGATCCCGCAGGTGCTTATAGCGGTACTGCTGGAATTCCTCTCCTGACTACTCTCCGGTGGAGACTTTTTTATATATAAATACGATATATTTCTATGTGTATAGATATATATATTTTTTTCATTACTTAACCGTCTTTTATTGTTCCCGTTTAATTACCTATCTGTTTTCTTTTAGTGGGTAGTACCTTCGGGTGAATCTCACAATCCCGGCTCCACCGTCCGAGTACAGTCGGGGTTAGTGCATAAATGGATTTCGCTCCACTTGAAATAAAAGAGGATTAAAAAAAACACTTGTAACATTGATTCATGTACACTGCAACTTATGTTTTTCGGTTTGTTGGAAGTTGAATTCGATTGTAGTTAATATTGGATCCAATATAAATTACGGGGAATATATTTTAGTTACACCGATTTTATTCCAGAAAGGGTTATTGGCTTAGAGCCAAAATCAGCTACAAGGGTACTTGCTGCTGTCCACAGATTTCTCTAGAGGTTGCATCTTATACTGAGGATAAGGAGTGACAACATATGCACAGCTTGGTATGACATATGTGTAAGTCCTTTAGGTTTAGCTTAGATTAAAGTGGGCTTTATTACCAGAAAAGTAGGATCATCTGGAATGTACACAAGCACAATACTAAAAAGAACATTTAGTTCTGGATCAGAAAGGAAGTCCTCCAACTTGAGTATATACCAACGGACATTGCCCTCCTGAATTACAGATCATACGATTCAATGGTCAAATTCCTTCATGCTGACGATGATGGTCTAGCTAAAGATTGTGACAGACGGTAAAGATGTGATTGATTATTGATACATTAGATATTGGAAAATCAACTATTCGTGTGCTACAAGTGACCATGGGCAAAGTGAAACAGTGCGAATAGAAGTAGTAAACAGTGGTGTTCGCGTTGAGCCCAGTTTTTGAGTGAAAAGTGTTTGGTGCAATGGAGTACATAGTGACGCGTTTTAAAGCCTAGTTTGTGAGTGAAAAGTGTTTGGTGCAATAAAGTACATAGTGACGATTATTAAGCATAAATCCGCCACAAAAACGGCGTGGGACGCACAGCTGCGTGCCGTTGTTGCACGCAACAATAGGTGTCCCCTAACAACGACGCCCTCAGCAACAACTGCGGCTGACACACATTGATTCCAGCCACAATATGGCGGCGGCCGCAGTAACAATTGCAGCAGCACTACCACCAGCTGGCAGCGGACTGATTCCCCGAGGCGGTCGGCCGGCTGCCTTTCCAGCCCCACCGCTGGAGCACTCCAACAGCGACCCGTCTTCGGGCCCAACATTGGCCAACGTCACAGCAGCCACTACCCCAGCCCCGATGGAGCACAGCGCCATGGAGGACGAGGCAGTTACGCGAAAGTACGCCCAACAGGAAAAGGAGGTAAAAGACATCCAAAAAGAAATATCTTACCTCCAGGAAATATTGGAAAACATGGCCCCAGAGTCCCGGGACTATGGAAAAATAGCTAGTGACCTGGCACGCTGCTACCAGGAACACTCAATCAAAAACCGGAACCTGGTGCAGCTGGGAGAAGGCTGGCAGGCAGCATCGCCCAGAAAGCGACCCCACCACCGCAATAGCGACTCGGATGCCGAGCGCAAAAAAACAAAACGCAACATGTGCCCCTCCATGTCGCTACCAGAAACAGGTACGAGGCGCTGTCCTCATCCGAGGAGGATGAAAATCTGGAAAGTTCCACTGCCTTCCCTGCCCTTCCGACCACAAAACCAAAGGCACCCAAGCACCAACGGCCTACACAGCCAAACACTACTGCAGCAAAACAGTCAATAACAACCCCCACTCCTACACCCATCCCCACCCCTAATTGGCCTCCACATCAGCTGCAGCCGCGGCTACAAACACAAAACAAACCTCACAGATACCGCCGCGCATCGTCCTGAAGCGTCTTCCCGAGGACCTTGAAGAGGACCTTATCCGCGAGGACCTAGAGGTGAAGTGCAACCACGGCGTCCTAGTTCGTCAACTGAAATCACGCGGTAGGCCTTTTCCAAGCTTCCAAGTTACCCTTGAAAGGGCCAATCAAAACCAGGGACTTCTGCAAGAAAGAGAGGTACGCCATATACTTGTCACTGTAGAGGTCCTAAAGACAAATAACAACATTACACAATACTTCAACTGCCAGCAGCTGGGGCACACATTTAAGTTGTGTCACATGACCTCCCGATGTGTCCTCTGCGGTAGCCTCCACCGCTTAGCTGACTGCCCAAATAAGGCAACGCATGACGTTTTACCCCGCTGTGCGAACTTTGGGGAGACGCATCCTTCCAGCTACAGGGGTTGCGAGACGTCCCGCAACGAACGCCACCGCCGCCAACTGGCAGCCATAGCCAGGGCACCCCCAAGTGCACAACCAGGTCCTTGACCCATTGCCAAACCGGCCCTGGTCAGAGATGGCGTCTCATTTGCAGGTATCATGAGGGGACAAAGCGCACCAGTGCCGCCACCTGCTGTCCAACCCTCAACATCTCCTCCCTTCTAGGCGCCATCTGGTGACCTAGCAGGCCTCAAAGAGGTCTTTACTCTGTTTAAAGAGCTCAACCTACAGAAACTTGCTCCAAAGGTACAGCCTTTTGTAGCAAGATTTAAGAGCTGCGCCAACATTTGGGAGAAACTAGTAGCCCTCATATGGATTCTGTCGGACATCTTCGACTAAATGGCTCAACTAAGGGGAGGCACATCTCTAACTCGTGGGCTCCTGTGGAATGCCGACGGCATCTACAGGCAGCAGCACGAACGTGAAAGCTACCTGCGGCGTAACAAAATTGACGTCGCATTCATTTGTGAAACAAAATTAAAGCAGGAGCACACTTTCAAGTTCAGGGGTTACCAAATATTTCGGACTGATAGAATTGGCAGATAGGGAGGAGGAACAGCTATTTTACTAAAAATTAAAGTTGCAAAATAAAAAAACAAAGATAAAATAAAACACTCAGCTATTAAAAGCACATAAAAAACTCATCCCAGGACTAAAATTCTAAAATCTCTAAAATAAATAAATATAAAATACAAGTCAGACTTCTTTATTAAAACCGATTTTAGATAAAAACCGCAGTGCCTTATCCACCGCCACTGGGTCGTCGCGTAAAACACCGTGCAAGTTAGTCCTCAAGCCCAAAGATTGGCGAACGCGGTCGTACTGCGGGCAATCGAGCAGTACATGCCGCACAGTGAGGCGTACTGCACACGGAGCACACACAGGGGCCAGTTCCCCTCTTCCCATGAGTCGCTCGTGTGTGCCCAATTCTCAGCCGGGTGAGTATCACGTCGGCCCGCCGGTTATCCCTGCAGGAATTTGGCCAGGATTGTACGCTCTCCTTAATCGCCCGGAGTTGTGTACCTTCCAAAGCTGTCCAGGATTGCTGCCAAGCAGATAGGAGTTGGCGTCGGAAAAAACGTTGCACATCCTGGTATGTCACCGTAGTTGTTAAACTCCGGGGCAAACGGCAAGCGGACTTAGCAGCCGAGTCCGCCTCCTCGTTCCCGGAAATGCCCACGTGGCCTGGGGTCCAAGTAAAAACGAAATGGTATCCGCGACTGAGCATGTGCGAGATCTGGGCCTGTATTTTTAAAAGAAGGGTGTGAGCGGCAGTGTGCTGTTGCAAGGCCTGAAGAGCACTTAGCGAGTCAGTGCAAACAATAAAAGAGCCAGGAGCTAACCTGCAAATAAAAAGCTGCAAATAGAAGATGGCATACAGCTCTGCTGAGAAGACTGATGTGGAGTCCAGAAGGCGAAATTTATGAGCCTCACCGTTAATGAAGAACGCGCAAAGCGTAGTGCTACATAACTGAGAACCGTCTGTAAAGACCGGAACATAGGGTAACGGCCCAGTAGTTCGGCAAAAAGTTGTTTGAACACCGAATGTGGAGTAGCGAGTCTAGAGTTGCTGGAAAGAGCGAGATCGAACCGCGCACGATCGAGCTGCCTAGCAGGATAAGGGCTGATGGACGACCTCTCCACGCGAGGCATTCGGAGGCCATGCGAATGTAGGAGATCCTGAAATCTTACTCCCATGGGGCGTGTCCGAGAACCAGGGCGCATATAACGGTGGACTAAAACAGGACACAGAACTGGTTTGAAACAAGGATGATTGGGGTAACTTGCCAATTTCGAAACATATGAGCAGAGTAACAGCGAGCGACGAATATGGAGTGGAGGTTCGCCTGAGTCTGCATACAGGCAGTCGACTTGAGTGGTTCGGAAAGCTCCTGTGGCAAGGCGGATACCAGTATGATGCATGGTGTCTAAAAAGCGAAGTTTAGAGGCGGTCGCTGCGTCATAAATAAAACTGACGTAGTCCAGCTTGGACCGAACCAGAGAGCGGTACAGCCTCAACATTACCGTGCGATCGCCCCCCCCCAAGATGCTCCAGATAATGCCTTCAGCACCCGAAGAGAACAATCGCAAGAGGCTCGAAGGTGACGAATGTGGTGCTCCCAGTTGAGCTGTCTGTCCAAGTAGAGGCCCAAGAACTTCAGGTTTGAGACAAATGGCAGGGGTGTGCCGTTCAAATGAAGATCAGGAGGCGGATGAAAACCTCGTAGGTGGTGAAAGTGGATACACTGTGACTTCGCAGCTGAAAAGTGGAAGCCGTTTTGAAGCGCCCAAGCTGCTAGCTGGGTGATGGTCAGCTGCAGTTGGCGCTCAATGTGATCTATGATGGCTGACCTATAATAAATTGCGAAGTCGTCAACATAGAGTGATGATAGAATTCCGCTTCGAACGGCACTTGTGATGCCGTTGATAGCTACGGAAAAAAGGGCGACGCTCAAAATCGACCCTTGAGGTACGCCGTTCTCCTGTATCCGCTCCCGGGATATCATGTTTCCTATGCGGCACGAAAAACGCGAAGTTTTAAAAAGTTGCATAGGAATTCGGGTAGATGACCACGCATACCGTAAACATGAAGGTTACGGAGTATGCCGTACCGCCAGATGGTGTCATAGGCCTTCTAAAGGTCAAGGAACATGCCCACGGCATGCTGTTTCAGTAGAAAGGCTTGGGAAATATACCCCTCAAGGTATGTTAGACTATCGACACTTGAGCGATGGCGACGAAAACCGCATTGCAAATTGGAAAGATGGTTATATTTTTCTAGCCAAAAATTTAACCGAGCGTTTATCATTTGCTCAAAGGTCTTACAGATGACACTCGTCAGGCAAATGGGGCGGTAGCTAGATGGAAGGGTACGATCCTTACCGGGACGAGGGATTGCAATAACAATACCCTCTCGCCAGGAGGAGGGGAAAACCCGCTCATGCCCAATGCGGTTATAGATATTTAAAAGGAAACATACCGCATCAGATGGAAAATAGCAGCATCTGTCGGTGTACGTCATCGGGACTTGGAGAAGAATCCTTTGCCAACCCTAGAGAATGGGCCAGCTCCGCAGCGGTAAAAGGTTGGTTGTACGGCTCGGTGCAGTCACTATTAAAATTAACTGGTACCCGCTCCGCCTTTTCCTTAATAGACAGGAAGAGAGCGTCATAGCTGGCAATTTGGCTAGTAGCAGCAAATGTGGTAGCTAGGGCTTCAGCTATGCCCTGCTCGGTGGTGCACATGGAACCGTTGATGGCAAGGTCGGGAATTACCGTCCGGCGATACTTGCCATACATCCGCCGAACAGCTGACCATACTTGTTGGGTAGAGCTGCGCCGGGAAAGCGAAGACACATAGGCTTCCTAAGATTTACGCTTTGCTTTGCGCAGTATAAAGCGTGCCCTAGCGCGAGAACGTTTGTAGGCGACGAAGCTCCCTTCCGTCGGGTGCCGCTGAAAAACGCGCAAAGCACGTTTGCGTGCTTTGACCGCCAAACTCCATTCCTCAGACCACCACGGTACAGGGATGCGACGTGGTGTAGTTTAACTTCGAGGAGTGCTGGATTCTGCAGCGAGCAGGATCGAGCAAGTAAAACATTCGACCATTGCATCGATGGTGTCAAAACCATCGTCGATGAGGTGTATGAGGGAATGGAATTTTCCCCAGTTAGCTTTGGAAATAATCCAGCGAGGATGTCGAGAAGGTACACATTGGCGGCCAGAAAAATGAATGTTAATTTGGTAATGATCACTGCCAAAGAGGTCAGAATACGCTGGCCACTCAAGTAGTGGTACTAATGACGGACTGCAGAAAGAAAGGTCTAGTACGGAATGTGTACCATAAGCGGATGATAGGAATGTCGGGTCACCAGTATTTAGCAGAATTTCTGACTGATCGAAGGCGTCTACGAGGAGGCATCCACGGGCGTCATCAGTGTCTGAGCCCCAGAGCGTGTAGGTGGATAGATGGATATGTAGGGTAGATAGGTAGGTAGGATAGTAGATAGGTTTGCAGTTAGGTAGGAAGGACGGCAGGTGGGATGGTAGGTAGGTAGATAGATAGGAAGGTGTATTCATCGGTAGATGCGTCGATATTTAGAAGGCTAGGTAGGTAGATGGTTTAATGGTTAGATGGGTAGATAGTCTGACGGGTAGATAGTTAGATGGGTAGATTGGCAGATAGGTATTTGGTAGATGTGTAGTTAGGTAGATGGTTGGATAGGTAGATAGATGGTAGATGAGCAGATGAGTAGATGGGCATGTATGTATAGATAGCTAGATGTTAGATAATTAGATGTAATTAGATGGGTAAATGCGTAGATAGCTATATGGTTAAATACGCAGATAGGTAGTTAGTAAGATAGGTAGATAGTGGAATGGGTAGATAGTTTTATGGGTAAGTAGTTAGATGGGTAGATAGGGAGATGGGTATATATTTAAATGTGTAGATAGCTAGATGGTTAGATATTTAGATGGGTAGAAGTTATATGGGTAGATGGGAAGATTCGTAGATGGGTAGATATTTGGGCAGATCGGTGCATGGTATATAGGTAGATTAGTAGAAATGTAGATGGTTAGATAGATAAATGGGTGGGTATGTAGATAGGGAGATATGTAGGTAGATGGGTAGATGAGTAAATGGGCAAAATTTAGATGGCTAGATAGATAGGTAGATTTTAGATAGGTAGACTATTTGATGAGTAGATAGATAGATTGGTAGATATTTGGATGGGTAGTTAGGTAAATGGTTAGATATATAGACAGGTAGACAGTAAGATGGGTAGATAATTAGAAGGGTAGATAGGTGGATGTCTAGATAAGTAGATGGGTAGATCGGTAGATGGGTATATGGTTAGATAAGCAGTTGCTAAGAAAGGTAGATGTGTAGATAGGCAGATGTGTAGATATGTAGATGGGTAGATAGGTAGATGGGTAGTGAGTTAGATGTGGAGATGTGTAGATAGGTATATATGTTGATGTGTAGATATTTAGATAGATAGGTA
>CM060950.1:259977392-260047392 GCA_030765055.1 Mantis religiosa | reverse complement strand
TACCCTTGCAGATTGATCTGAAAACACATTTACTTCACCGCTAATGCTTTAAAATATGGAGTTAGTTACTCAATGACAGTTTCTCCCTCCACACTTGTTTATTGTCGATTTTTGAGCCCCTCATTTTTTAACAGATCAGTGATGTACTTTCATCCATATTTAAAATTTGTAAGTATAAATTTTCAAAACAGTGTTTATGCTGTTAGCAAGATGTATGTGGTTATAAATCTGCAGCGTCTATGAGGAATTGGGTACTTGTGGGTACCTTTAAAAGCATTGTATTGAAAATTTCTACATCAACATGTTAGATACTTAAATCTGAAATTAATAATGTTAATTTACAGCAGTTTTCCTAAAAATAAATGTTATTTTGAAAATGGAAGGCTAAAAAGCCTTCTTTAGGTGGCTGAATCAAGGTTCCAAGGTATCTATAAATTTTCAGCGGACCTCAAACGTTATTCTGAGAAAATTCAGGATGTTTCTCTTATTTTTCATACTTATATGTTAAATACGGTATATTTTAATTACAAACTTTAGTTATTTTTGCGAGAAAAGTAACTAATTATAATTATATTTCATCCAGATCTGAGGTAGATTTGAAGGTCAATTCTGTGATTCAACTGCTGCAAAATTTCCACCGTAAAGATAAGAACAGTAAGTGAGTTAAAAACGTTAGAATGTCGAATTTAAAAATTTAGAAAGGTAAATACCAACAATTATTAATTTTTTAATAAATGTCAAACCTCTTAGAATGCTTGACGCTGATTATAAAGCAAAAAGGAGAAAAACTACCTGCCTTCCAGAAGTCACTTATGCAAAAATTCTCGAAAGTTCTGGATTACTTTCTATTTACTAACCACTTTCATTAAGATTGAAAAGGTTTAAGATATACATATTCATGACAAATGATTACTATGTCTTGACTTTTCTGGGGCTCACAATCACAATCCTACTCATTTGAAAATCATTGACACAGCTATAATACCATGAGAGATAAAAAGGCTTTGGTGAGCAAAAATGCTCACAAATTAAAGAACACAGTTAGTGCCATAGCACTTACAGACATTTATGGATTTGGAAATTAATCGTTTATTCCACATTAGCCGTGTATAGGCTAATGTTTGTATGAATAGAGCCAGGCTGCGAAGTTCAATGCCATAGCCGTGACTTGAAACATGGATCTCCCGGTAACCGTCCTGCTGCCCTTAACCATTGAGCTACTACGGCCCACATGCCAATATGGCATTAAATTCTCCAACTGTCTCGTATATTTCCTGGTAAATCTCTCGGGTTTCTCATATACAATGAGATACGTGCTATTTATGGCGATTTACTATGTTGTAATTGTTGGCCTTTGTGGCTCAATGGCTCAATAATTAAGAGCAACCGGATGGAGACCGGGAGATCTGTGGTTCATATCCCGTCTATGGCACTGAATTTTTCTTTCAGGCTCTCTTCATCCATTTATGGATTAATTTATTTTTTGTGGCGATAACTACTTACAAGATATTTCCTATTATTTGTTCGGATCTTGCAATAAGTGTACTTTTCTGAATGAGGAAGTAGATATTTGAATATTTTTCCCGCTCTTGCATAGCCAATGGAGCATCAGAGGTAAAATACAGTAACCAAATGTTTAACAGATGCTGACTTTCCCTTGACCAACTGTATATTGCTATCTCCTTTGTATGCTGAAGAATGGAAGAAAAAAGTTAGGAAAATATAACACCAGATTGTTTTCAAACCTCTGGCTCCTGTATCCAGAAGTCTGACAGTGGCACTATTCTTACTATAGTAGTTTCATTGCAACGCATTAATGTTCTTCATTCACAACATTTTCTGTGTTTCTGAAACCAGCTAACTTTGACGCATTCTACAAAGCACATAGTGCCCATGTCACTATTGATATAGGCAAATTATTGCAGTGTTTGCACAATAAAGTGTGACATAAGTGCTTGCAGAGGCAGGAAGCACGACTAATCAAAATAAAGAACACACTGTGTGCTATCCTTCCTAAGGTTCGATGATGTGAACAAGTTCCCCAAAGAGAGTGTGTGTTTTACCGTCATTTCATCATAGTAGCTCGTTTAGACATATAACGAGAAAGCGCAATGCTACCTGGGATACAAGCTTTCGATACTATTTAG
The DNA here is from genome assembly GCA_030765055.1 of Mantis religiosa. NCBI lineage: Eukaryota > Metazoa > Arthropoda > Insecta > Mantodea > Mantidae > Mantis > Mantis religiosa. The sequence continues at coordinate 260,045,245 of CM060950.1, read as the reverse complement.
TAGTGGTAGTTGTAGTAGTAGTAGTAGTAGTAGTAGTAGTAGTTGCATCAGCAGTACAGTAGTAGTATAGTACTATTATCAGTTTCAAATGGGAAGGTGTTTGTCCTTGAGCGGTACTAGGTGAGCATCCAATCGGAGTCATGCGGTGTGGTCGTATTGCATTCCCGCTAAGTGTTGTGTGAGGAGCGCCAACCTAATCAATCTTTATGAAATACTATTCGCGCTAAGACAAAAATTTCGATTTTGCCGAAACTGATCCAAATGAATGGTAGAGAGTAATGTATCTAACATAACCATGAAAATCCCATAATTTTTATCTGAAATAGTTCTTGTAGTACAAATTAATGAACCACTAGTACCTGTATTATAAATCTCGACGTAAGCACTGTATGAATGTAATTATTTGTTGGCATGTATGCGTGTACGTATATTTGTAATTACTCAGAAATGAAACGTAAATGTTTGACATGACGTGATAAAAGAATTACTTTGAATAATCCAGTTAGAGCGAGAGGAAACAATAAACTTCATGCTGCCCTGGGAGAACGTGTCTGGTGACATTACATCTTTGTTTATGAATGGTACGTAATCTCAATTTACTCTAGAGAGTTCAAAGTGGTTGGTGTGTATGTATGTGCATATACTTTTAATTACTCAGAACTGAAATTTAAACTACTGACATTACGTGATAAAGCAATTACTGTGAATAAGTCAAGGTGTTAAATTCGAGAATGAAAAAACACTTCATTTCGTGTTAACCTGTGGAATGCTGTGTGCTTATGTTTATGAATGAATTCTGGATAAAAGTGTTTATTTCCTCTTGAGAGTTGAAATCAATATCATTCAGTTCTTCTTTAAACAACAGTAGAGGTAGAGTAGAGGTAGAGTAGAGGAAGAGGTATAGTAGAGGTAGAGTAGAGGTAGAGGTAGAGTAGAGGTAGAGTAGAGGCAGTTATTGCGAAGTCAGGCTAGAATTATTATTTTTAAGGTTGATACCGCCCCTGTTAGAGATAACATTGTCATAATAATCCCGATATATTATGGAAAACTCGAGAACCCAAACAGCGAGGTGAATGAACACCTTCTTCACAGGTACTTCCTTTGAGCCTCTTGCCAACAGAGGTGGCATTGTTCAAGGTTAGACCCTCGTCGCCAGCCCAGGTCTTGACCGGTACATGCTACGTGATGATAGAATGGACACCGGGATTTAAGTTACACATTTTTAGACTTGTTTATGAATTAATTAGCTTGACGGTGGGAAAGTGAAAATCGCATAGAATACACGTTTCAGACACGAGAAATTGCTTTTAGCAGGGATGAAACACAACCTATCAGAAACAAGTAACCGGTCACATGACCTCTAAAGTGTCCAAAGTTTGGCGAAAGGAAGGGGAAATTTGAACAAGGACGACGTTTGATCGTCGCTTGGAAAATCACTCTGTTTCGGCGAGTGAAGGGGGCGACAAGTAAAGAAAATTCAGCAAAGTCCGTGTTCGCGAACACTCTGTTTCGGCGAGTAAAGAGGGCGACTAGTAATGAAAATCTATCAAAGTCCGTGTTCGCGAATACTCTATTTCGGCGAGTGAAAGGGTCCACAAGTACTGAAAATACATCAAAGTCCGTGTTCGCGAATGTGTTCGCGAATGCACGAAGTAATGCCCTCGAATTTCCCAAACCAGGCGTACACAGATGCATACATAACATCAAGATAACGGTGACGAGTGGAGAGGACTACTTATATAAATAAACTTGACATTCAACGGTCGTGGTGTCTTCTAAATTATAATACCCATACCCTGTCCGGACGCACCCACCCCCTGAAACCCCAAAAGAGATAATTCATGCAGATCTACCCTGAGAAAATCCCCGACATGTTGGAAACCTCCCATTCGTAATCCTCAACCATCACCTATCTTCTCATATGAGGTGTTGAGTACCGGGAGGGCTCAACGAGGTACCTAACGGGCAAGGACCGCCTCATAATTTGGCACCCAACGTGGTTTTCGAAGTCCGGACTGTACCAGTGACCATTTGGCGAGCATCCTGGACCATGTAGTACTAAATACGGTGTCATAGTTTTTGGCGACTTAAGTGTATTTCTTCGATAAAGTGCCAACAAGTATGCTTGTGTTGGAGTTCTGACCGACGCGGCAGAGAAACTGCAACATCCACGGAGAACAACAGACGCAACGGAGTTCGAGTTCTGGAACACCGGCGGAAGTCTACGACGGAGACAACACAGCGGCCATCACCAGCAGAAGAGCCCCAGGAAACAACAAGCTATATCTTCCCAGTGAATGTGTCAAACCAGGCTATTCCCCTACCCAGGATTACCCTAACGACGGATACGGACATCAACGAGTAAGTGCAACCAATTTCAGTTGTATACTAATAATCTTGTAATCTTGTGCTAAACCATTTATGCTTAAATAAGCTTATGCTGCCAGTAATAGGGAACAGAATACAGTAAAAAAATAGTTTTCCTTTCTTCAAGAAACGAGGCAGTAATGTTACATGAATGATACTTAGGAATAGAAAAGTAATAAGTAAAAATAACGAAATGGCAGATGATAGAGGTATGGTAGAGAATAGTGTATTTGGGGATACGGAAGCTAATGTAGAAATAGTCCCAGAGGCAGAAGTTAGAATAGCAGAGCAATCTCCTCCCCTTGCCAACCCAGGACTAAGCAGTATGAATAGCTTAATGGTTCAGCTGATAGAAAAAATGAATACCTTAGACAGTAAAATCACAGCACAAGCTAATGAGATAACAGCGCAAAATACCGAAGTGGAGCTAAGGTTAAGTCAACAACTTAGGGAACAGGAAGCTAAGCTTATAGAGAAACAATGTGAACTAATCTCTCAGAGAAACAACTGAATAGCGTAGTGGGTGAGGTTAATCGCGTCAGAGATACCTTACAAATAGAAGTAAGTGCCATTAGGAATGAACTGGGATCCACGCAGGTAGAAATGAACCAGATAAGATCTGAGTGTATAAACGAAGTTGGCAGCATCAGAGAGACAATGGATGTAGCTTTAAATAATAATTTAGAACAAGTAAGGTCTGAGGCGAGAACCACATGTGTCACTATGGAGGAGAGACATAAAGCATTGGAACGAGTAATTGGTACAGAACTAGAGAAAGTGAAAGCTGTAATGGGTGAAAATCAAAGCTTATATCTTAGCGAAATTAACAAAGTAAGGGAAGAAATGACACACGTAGTTGCCGCCCAGTACGATAAATTGCAAGAAAAGGCAAAGGAAATTGCTGTAACTGAGAGACGAGCAGCGATGAGGCACGAAGCCAGTAATCTACAGTGCCATGCCTCAACGGTGCCCGTAAACTCAGGTAGTGGTATAAGTGCCGAGGGAAGAGTGAGCGATCATGTAAGCGATCCATTGTCATCTCCTAACACTAGTTACCAATTTCAAGGTCCTGAGACACGTCCACCTCCCCCTATACACATGAATTTCCTCAATGAACCTCCTCTGCCGAAGTTTGACAGCGCTCGCGACAACGCGAAACAGTTTATCAATGATATTGAGTCTTACTTCGCGTTGAGAGGGATACCCGACAATTACAAAATGATCATAATTCAGAGGAGCTTAACTGGTTCTGCTCTAAGCTGGTTTCGTTTAACGATCGTAGACTTGGCGCAGTATGAACATTTTAGAATTGCATTCCTACAGAAATATTGGAATGCGGTTGCTCAGTACAACGTTCGCAGTCAGATCAATAACGGGAGATATCAGCATGTTAACAACGAATCCATGACTGACTACTTCTTAAGATTGGGTCAGCTGAACAAGTTACTTGATCCTCCTCTGCCTGAACATGACTTTATTAGTGCCATATGTCGACATTACCCAAATATGATTCGTCACCATTTAGTTGTTGCCAGGCCCCAAACCCTCAGCGAGGCTATTGAATTATTGGCAGCATTACAGGGTAATGAACCGCAGATAGAAGAGCCAGTCACGTGGCACAGAACAAGTACTCATCCCACTAGGCAAAATAATGAAGGGATGAGGGCAGAAGGACCTCAAAACAGGCATATTGACGCGAACTCGTCCAATAGACAGAGAACCTCCAGGCCATACGACCGACGAGAGAGGAATGAGAGAACGAATTATACCCATAATCGGCCCCCATATAACTACCCTATTCAGTACATGTCATTCAACAGGCGAGGAGGAATGAACCCACATAGAAGTTTCCATAACGAATATGCTAGGCCAACCCATCGACCCAGGAGTCTCTTGAATACAACAAATACAAACGCTGATATGACACGTGAGAGAGAGATGTCACGCCCACCAACACCCCCATCCAACAGAGTCAACACGAACTATGTACATTCTCAGGCACACACGACTCAGGTTCGAACCCTGACGCCACCGGAAAACTAGACGCGGGACGTATGGTGTCTCCGCATCCTTCCCGATTAGAAGCCCCCCAGAGCTCTCAGTCTATAGGGGACACTAATGATAATGATATAGCAACACAAAGTGACGTACATGTAAACAATTGTTCCAGGGAGAAAACACAAAATTCTGAATTGTACTCAACCAGAACTATCGGTTGCTCAGAATTTATAGTAAACCAAGAAATAATGGAAGCTCCAAGAATAACTGCCGAAATTGCAGACAGGGTTTTCCAAGTTATTTTAGATACGGGATCTTCAGTCACGGTCTGCAGCGAGAATTTGTACAATCAACTAATTAATTGAGGCATAAAATTGCAGTCCCTCCCAGTCAAAAATGCGGTGTGTACGGGTGCTATCGGCAAAACTAAACAAAGGATTTCGCAGCAGATTTTAATAAATGCAAAAATAAACGGATATGGCGTAGATTTTGTATGTTTCGTGGTAAAAGGCCTAGCTACCGATATAATTATCGGAAGTGACCTATTAAACGCACTGTACTCTGTGATTGATTACGAGCAGTCACAGGCCACATTCACCATAGCAGGCGTAACAACTCAAATACCATTTACCTCTGTGGCACAGGATAACATGTTTTTACCTGAAGAGGAAGAAATTCAAAACGAAGAATTTTTCGTTGAACTAGTAAATATAGGAAATTGCGGCGAGATAATTAGATTAATGGCACAGAATGTACAAGACGTGCTGGAGTACAATGACGTGGAAGAAGCAGCAGGTGCCGAAAGGGAGACAATAGTGAACGTAGAGAGCAAGAGAGAACCCTTCTCCAGGCAGGTAAAAGCTCGCATCAGAGGGTTAACTGAGTTGAGTGAAATACAAAAGTAACGCCTATACCAGCTGATATTGACACACAGAGATATGATCCCTTTGGCCGTGAAAGTCGCGGTGTCAAAAAAAATTGACGAGATGTTGGAAAAAGGAATTATAGAGTTTTCAGACACTCCATATGTACAACCTTTGTGTATCGTAAAGAAAAAAGATGGGACAGTGAGATTGACAGTTGATGCACGATTTATTAATCAGTACATAGTCCCAGATCATATGCGCACAGAAAATATCGAAGAAATCCTCGCTTGTATTGGAAGGCAGCGATGGTTCACGTCACTTCATTTAACTAATTCTTACCTACAAATTGAAATTGCGTCAAGACTCAGGAAATATTTAGGATTCATTTACCAGGGAAGAGTGTATCAATTTCGTCGTTGTGCATTTGGACTGAGCGTATCTGGAAGTGGTTTCTTAAGAGCCATGCACACCATATTCGGTACACAATCGGAAGGATACATATCTCAATATGTGGACGACATATTAGTTCATGACTTGAGCGCCGACGAATACCTTGACCATTTGGAAATCGTGTTTAACAAATTAAAAAATTGTGGCATGACACTAAATTGGGAAAAATGTAATTTTTTTTGAAAAATCAGTGAAATTTTTAGGCTACGTAAATTCAGGAGAAAGTTTATCACCAGACACGGAGAGAATCGAAGCAGTACTAAATATACCACGTCCGAAAAACGTCAAACAAGTAAAAAAGTTTCTAGGTATTTTAGCTTATCAAAGTAGATTCCTTATAAATTACGCCAAGGAGACAGCACCGCTTAGAGCTTTGTTAGTTGCGAATACAAAATGGCGGTGGTCTGACGTGGAAGAGACAGCCTTCCAACGATTAAAAGATTTATTTAGCAACTCCATTCTCCTCTCACGTCCGAGAATGAACTTACCATTTCTTATATACACCGATGCTTCAATGATAGCGTACGGCTTCATCCTAGCACAAGTATCCCAAGATGGCGAAATGTGCCTAATTGCAACGGCATCCAGATCCTTAAGCAGAACGGAACGCATTGCCTGCGTGACCGAACAGGAAATTAGTGCAATATTCTTTGCAATTCAGAAATTCAAACATTACATATACAATAAACCAATCATAGTGTACACGGATCACATAAGCTTATCGTTTATAAAGAACTGCAAAATGACCAGTAGTAAGCTATCGCGTTACATCCATGAAATAATGTCCTACAACATAGACATCAGGCATATCCCAGGGAGCGACCTACTATCCAGGATTAAAGTAGGAGAGAACCTTCCGGAAACAATAGGAAGCTCTCAAAGAGAGCTGAAAATATTGAAGCTAGACTTACATTGAAATAACCGCGTTGCAAAAGAAATGAAATTGTTGCAGAAATATCAACAGGAAGACAGCAAATTAGCTGCAATATGGGAGAACGTGCCACCTATCTGTCCTGAGAACAAAACGAAGTTTGGAAAAATGGATGGCGTAATTTACAAACTAGTAGATAAGCATGCCCCAGCATGGAAAGCATACGTACCAGCTGCTCTGGAAGCACTAATTATAGAAACCTACCATGTTGCACTAATTCATGCAGGTGTGGAGAGGACTAGCCTAGTTATCTCCGAACACTTATACCTCCCAAAGATAGGTAGGAAAGTAAGAGCGTTTGTCGCAACTTGTGATTTGTGCCAAAGAGCGAAACCGCTTAATAAACGATTTGACCGCCCTCCTCAGTCAATATTAAGGCAATTCCCTTTGGAACTAGTAGCAGTTGACGCCCACGGACTTTACCGACAGCAAGGGCAGGCTTAAACTATATCTTCGTATTGGTTGATGTGATGTCAAAATTTGAAGATTATACCCCATGAAAAAGTTAACAAGTGCGACCTGCGCGGACAAAATAGTGAAAGATTACGCTCAGAAGTATGGTAAAATAAAGGCAATCCTCGTAGATAATGCTTCTGTGCATCACGGCCGAAAATTTATAACCAAACTACACGATGCAAATATAAAGATTTACCACATCAGCAATTACCACCCGAATTCTAACCCATGCGAAAGAGTAATGCGAGATATAAATGCCTATCTCAGAATAATATGCCACATGAAGCATACGACCTGGCCCGAATATCTAACTTATATAGAATGGATCATGAACCATTCAATCAACACAAACCATGGTTATTCACCTGTCCAGCTGATGACAGGTAGGCCACACGAACCGGTTATCAGTGGAGTACCAGCCTCTTTACCAAGTATACCTGAGTGCGTTGCTGAAAGGATAGGAAAGACATTTTTGCGCACAAAGAATAAAGCAGAGAAAAGGCGTGCCAAACAGAAAAGGTATTTACATAAATGGGAGCCACAAATCAATGACAAAGTACTAGTAAGGAATTTCGATAAATCCTCATTAGCAAAAAATGTTTACAAAACATGAAATTTATTGTGGAAGGGACCCGTCAAGATAACTGGTCAAATAGGAGATAGAACCTACATACTACAAGATATAAGCACGGGTAAACCCATTGGCAAATACCACATCAGTGCATTACGTCCCTATAGGGAAGCGAATACACCTAAATAAATAAGCACCTTCGCTAAGCATTGAACGGGTTGGTGTGAGACCGGTAGAGTTCGAAAAGGAGAACCGTTTGGGCAGCTGCGGCAACATGATATTCGCATGACACCCCAAGTCCCCTCATTGTAATTTGACATTAAATAACAAGGAAGTAAAGAGGAATTCCTCACGGGTTGTTTATTTCATTTTTTCTTTCTTTCATTGATTGCCTTACGTCATAGGATTACAATTATGTCCGAAAACAGAAAGTACCAGGTACATTGAACGAAGGTAACTGTGTTATGGGAATAAAAGAAAAAGAAATGTGAAGTGTATGTAAATATATGTGTTAGCTTTAGGTTGTGATAGCAATAAAAGAGATATATGTACACATACATCTGGATGCAAACAAGGTTGAAACAAGGTGTGTGAAACCATTTGTTGTGGACACCATTGTTTACTTAATCCGCCATAAGAAAAGGGTTATGAACAAAGAGGGTGGAATTCTAGGAATGTTAATGAAGGTAGTAGTATAATTGAAGGGGTCATCAATACAGGAATGAATACTAAAATGATAAGAATGACATGTAAATATAGATACCTGAATGCTAGTGTGAAGTGATAAATACAAGGTAAAAAACAAAAAACAAATAGAGAGTAGAAAGAATGTATATCTAGGGTCAGAAGTGACATTAAGAGAACTGGAAAACCAGGACACTGCAGTTTTGTGGGTGTAGTGAGTGAGTGAGTGAAATAATTAAACGTCCGCTAGAGGAGACTATGACATTTGTATAAAAACATATGAATGAGGAATGTGATTAAATAATATTCATAGGTTATATGTTTATGAGATATCTGGTTATAGCTTTAAGAAATATTGTGTTTGTATACTAGATGTAACGTACTGTATAGGTTAATATGTAACTACCTCCACTCGTCACTACTGACGACGCATATCATACTATATATATACCAACCAGCTCACACAGTGATGGGATATTCTGACAATTTCGAAAGTGACTTTTAATATAAAAGCCCTGTTCTAAATTATCAGAAGGGCATATGATACCGCCCCTCTTAGGGATAACATTGTCATAACAATCCCGATATATATTATCGAAAACTCGAGAACCCAAACAGCGAGGTGAATGAACACCTTCTTCACAGGTGCTTCCGTTGAGCCTCTTGCCGACAAAGGTGGCATTGTTCAGGTTAGACCCTCGTCGCCAGCCAGGTCTTGACCGGTACATGCTACGTGATGATAGAATGGACACCGGGATTTAAGTTACGCATTTTTAGACGTGTTTATGAATTAATTAGCTTGACGGTGGGAAAGTGAAAATCGCATAGAATACACGTTTCAGACACGAGAAATTGCTTTTAGTAGGGATGAAACACAACCTATCAGAAACAAGTAACCGGTCACATGCCCTCTAAAGTGTCCAAAGTTTGGCAAAAGGAAGGGGTAATTTGAACAAGGACGACGTTTGATCGTCGCTTGGAAAATCACTCTGTTTCGGCGAGTGAAGGGGGCGACAAGTAAAGAAAATTCAGCAAAGTCCGTGTTCGCGAACACTCTGTTTCGGCGAGTAAAGAGGGCGACTAGTAATGAAAATCCATCAAAGTCCGTGTTCGCGAATACTCTATTTCGGCGAGTGAAGGGGTCCACAAGTACTGAAAATACATCAAAGTCCGTGTTCGCGAATGCACGAAGTAATGCCCTCGAATTTCCCAAACCACGCGTACACAGATACATACATAACATCAAGATAATGGTGACGAGCGGAGAGGACTACTTATATAAATAAACTTGACAGTCAACGGTCGTGGTGTCTTCTAAATTATAATACCCATACCCTGTCCGGACGCACCCACCCCCTGAAACCCAAAAGGAGATAATTCATGCAGATCTACCCTGAGAATATCCCCGACCTGTTGGAAACCTCCCATTCGTAATCCTCAACCATCACCTATCTTCTCATATGAGGTGTTGAGTACCGGGAGAGCTCAACGAGGTACCTAACTGGCAAGGACCGCCTCAAGGTGTACATGTTCTTCAACTTTTTTTCGGAAACAGAAACTAAAAACGAGTAATTGCAAAGAGTACTTCCATTTAAAAGCCGGAAAAAGTGTATCAGCTAGGTTAACTTCCAATTGAAACGGGACACGAGGCCTTACCTACCACTGAAAATATAATCCAATTGAGTTGGTGTGGTCTCAAATAAAAAGGGAAATTGCACACATAAATAATATTTTTAAACTGGCAGACGTTAAATGACTTGTTAACGAATAAATTGAAAAGGAAACACAACAGGACTGGGAAAACTGCGTGAGGCATGCAGGAAACCTTCAAGAGGGCGCTTTTAAGGAAGAAATAGCACATGACATGATTTTGGAACCTAACTCATAAATTTTTAAGACTCAGACGATGAGGACAGTGACAATGACGAATTGTCTCTTAACGGAAGTGACTTTGACAGCGATATGGATGAGCTACTGGCAGTCCCATTGGATTACAAAAACAGGTAATTCATAAACTATAATTACAGTTGTAGTATTCTAAAATACACATCATTTGCAAAAATGCGTTTTCTAATCTTTATTTTGGCAACTACATCATTGTAAAAGTTTGCAAAATATAATTTCATAATCTTACGTCTGCGCCAAGCAGACTTTGATGTTGTATGAGTGTGCGAGAGAGTGAGGGAAATATAAAAAGAGTGGGGTAACAAGCTGGCAACGCTGAGAGTGATACGGCATCTGATTAGCTAGTCTCCAGAACCCTTCCCGTTTGCCCCTCAAAATCCAACCTCTGCGGTCCTCGTCCCGAGGTGTGGGCAACAGGAAGTAGAGGACTGACTGATGGGGTGATGTACGGTGGGGACTTGGTGTACCCCACGACCGCTACGGCTGCCGACAAGGCCCATCAGTAACCCCGAAAACTGGCAGAAGAGGCTTTGGTATTTTCCCCAGGGACCTACTACGGTAGGTACGGGATTGGCGATCCCGGGGTCCCTAGCCACTCACCCTCAATTCATCCCCTTCATCTCCATCAACTGTGCCACGTTGAGCTACTGCTTGTAAGTAAGCATCACATTCTTCCTCTTCTAGTTTTTATTATTATTATTAGCAAGTAAGGTCTTAGGGTTATAACTCCTGTCTCACCAGCAGGGATCTCTCCTATCTCCGTGGTTCTGTCCCACGGTATTCAGCGCGGCTTCCGACATGTGTGCTCTCCGGAGGTCTCAAAAGTGAAGGTTGAGCGGACCCTTCGCACTGCCCCTATATGTAGCCTTAGGTGTGGAGCCCGTCCACACCGTCAAGTACACCCACTTAGCTCCTTGAGGGCCCGGTCTGTGTTAATCTCCCGACGGCGGTGTTGCCGTTGGGTTAGTATCACGGACCGGACGTGTTACCGCTGACGGAACCCCGGTGTAATCAACCACAAGTCCCCTGAATCCGCGTGTGCCCATAATGCGCAGCGCGGCCTAAAGTGGGGATCCACAGGTGGTTATTCCTGTGGTAGGGGCATAAAGCCGGGGTGTGCGTGGTGAACGGTTTACCCATACGGACAAGCAGTGGATATTGAAGGGTAGCTTTCCTGAGGTACAAATGAGATCGGTCATGGGTGGGGTCCCCATGACGGCACAGACCGTGAAGATTCGGTGTCTTTCTTTCTTTAACCCCCGGATGGCAGGCTGACGCCGACGGTTCCGGATGGGTGTCTATATCATCATGTCTCCGCGCAAAACCTCCTTCATTGACACTTATTTATTGATGACCTTGGCATGTGATGGCAAAACGTTTAAGGATATTAGTTCATTCTATATAAAGCGTGAGCTCGATAAGATCAGTGGCCCTGTCAAAAACGCTACGCGTCTCCGAGACGGCAACCTACTATTAGAGACCACAACTGCAGAGCAATCCAAAAAACTGCAAAAAGCGTCTTTGTTGGGCTCCTACCCTATCCAGGTAGCCCCACACAAAACACGGAATACGTGTAGAGGAGTAGCCACCACCTCCAGCTTAGATGGTCTAGCAAATGAAGAAATAGTAAGCTGCCTCTCTGACCAACTTGTTTGTCAGGCGTACTGGCTAACAAGAAAGCAAGATGGCAAGGAGTACCCATTACGTACGGTTTTTCTAACTTTTGCTGGGACTAAGTTACCCGAGTACATCTATCGCAGCTATGAACGTACGAGCGTCCGCCAGTATGTCCCGAACCCCATGCGCTGTTTCCAATGTCAGCGGTTCGGACATACTAAAGTCACCTCTACCAATCCTGCTCTTTGTGAGCAATGTGGCCTACCAAAACACAACGACCCAAAGTGCAGTCGAGCTCTTCGCTGCGTGAACTGTGGCGGTAGACATCCCTCCAGTTCGCGACAGTGCCCTTGATTCATGGACGAAAAAAGCATTCAGGAGCTACGTGTAAAAGAACGCCTGACTTTCCTAGAGGTACGACGGCGCTTTGAACAACTAAAGCCTGCTACCACTACTACTGGATGTTCATCAGCAGCTCGCCGTACTCCTAATACCACTGTTGCTGTTCAACACGTCCCTGTCGCCCACGCATCCACGCAGACTGACTTTCTAGCCGTTAAACTCACGTCTCAGACTGTTTGTATATCCACCAGCACAGCCTCCACTTCACCCGTACAGATTCCAGCCACCAGGCCATCAGCGGGTAACAACCATCCCATAGTAAATGCGAAAAATCGATCCAGACCACAACATAGACCGCGAAGTCGCTCGCCTTCTATTAGATCCCGGTCTCGTTCTACGAGCCGTAGGAGTTCTGACTCCCGATCATCAGCGGAGTCACAGGAGGCTAACGATTTTCGAATCGTAGGGCCCAAGTCAGCCAAGGTCAAGAAAAAGATTAAAACGGCCCGTTAAAAACTCTTTATGGAAATAATCAAGTGGAATGTCAATGGTTTTCGAGCTCGTGCTCAAGACCTACAACATTTAGTTTCTCAACGGTCACCATCAATTATTTGTCTCCAGGAAACCCACTAACATCCCAATCACTCGTTACACCTTCACTCTTTTTCGGCATTCAGAAGCGATTCTCTTACAGGTATGCGTGCAAGCGGTGACGTTGCTACCTTAGTGGCGCCTAACATCTCCGCCGCCAACGTTCCTCTCACCACACCATTGAAAGCTGTGGCCATTCGGATACAGCTGGGGAGCATCAGTTTTACCATCTGTAACATGTACCTGCCGCCGCTCAGTATAGTTCCAGAGCGGGATTTTCTAGCTCTATTGCCTCAGCTCCCCTCACCACTACTCCTTGTGGGAGATTTAAATGCCAAGCACTCGCTCTGGGGATCAGACATTGATGACGCCCGTGGATGCCTCCTCGTAGACGTCTTCGATAAGTCTGACCTGCTTCTGCTCAATACTGGTGACCCGACATTCCTATCTTCCGCTTATGGTACACATACCGTACTAGACCTTTCTTTCTGCAGCCGTCATTAGTTCCACTACTGGAGTGGTCAGTACTTTCCGACCTCTTTGGCAGTGATCATTACCCAATTAACACTCATTTTTCTTGCCGCCAATGTGTACCTTCTCGACATCCTCGCTGGATTATTTCCAAAGCTAACTGGGGAAAAGTCCAATCCCTCATACACCTCATCGACGATGGTTTCGACACCATCTATGAAATGGTCGAATATTTTACTTGCTCGATCCTGCTCGCAGCAGAATCCAGCATTCCTCGAGGTTCACCTACACCACGTCGTATCCCTGTACCGTAGTGGTCTGAGGAATGCAGTTTGGCGGTCAAAGCACGCAAAGGTGCTTTGCGCGTTTTTCAGCGGCACCCGACGGAAGGGAGCTTCGTCGCCTACAAACGTTCTCGCGCTAGGGCACGCTTTATACTGCGCAACGCCAAGCGTAAATTTTGGGAAGCCTATGTGTGTTCGCTTTCCCGGCGCAGCTACAGCCAACAAGTTTGGTCAGCTGCTCGGCGGATGTATGGCAAGTATCGCCGGACGGTAATTCCCGGCCTTGCCATCAGCGGTTCCATGTGCACCACCGAGCAGGACATAGCTGAAGCCCTAGCTACCACATTTGCTGCTAAGAGCAAAACTGCCCGCTATGACGCTCTCTTCCTGCCTATTAACGACAGCACCGAGCCGTACAACTAAACTTTCACCGCAACCGAGCTCGCCCATTCTCTGACGTTAGCAAAGGATTCTTCTCCAGGTCCCGATGACGTACACCGACAGATGCTGCTACATCTTCCATCTGAGGCGCTATGTTTCCTTTTAAACATCTATAACCGCATGTGGCATGAGCGGGTTTTCCCTTGCTCCTGGCGAGAGGGTATTGTCATCCCCATCCCTCGACCCGGAAAGGACCGCACGCTACCATCTAGCTACCGCCGCATTTGCCTGACGAGTGTCATCTGTAAGACCTTCGAGCGAATGATAAACGCTCGGTTAAATTGGTGGCTAGAAACACATAAACATCTGTCCAACTTGCAATGCGTTTTTCGTCGCCATCGCTCAAGTGTCGATAATCTAACACGCCTTGAGGGATATATTTCCGATGCCTTTCTACTGAAGCAACATGCCGTGGGCGTATTCGTTGACCTGGATGAGGCCTATGACACCACTTGGCGGTACGGCATACTCCATAACCTACATGGTTACGGTATGCGTGTTCATCTACCCGAATTCCTATGCAACTTTTTAAAACGTCGCCGTTTTCGTGTGCGCATAGGAAACACGATATCCCAGGAGCGGATACAGATGAAGGGTGTACCTCAAGGGTCGAATTTGAGCGTCACCCTTTTTTGCGTAGCGATTAACGGCATCACTAGTGCCGTTCGAAGTGGAATTCCATCATCCCTCTATGTTGACGACTTCGCGTTTTATTATAGGTCAACCAACATAGATCACATTGAGCGCCAACTGCAGCTGACCATCACCCAGCTAGCAGCTTGGGCGCTTCAAACCGGCTTCCGATTTTCAGCTGCGAAGTCACAGTGTATCCACTTTCACCGCCTACGTGGTATTCACCCGCCTCCTGATCTTCATTTGAACGGCACACCCCTGCCATTTGTCTCACACCTGAAGTTCTTGGGCCTCTACTTAGACCGACAGTTCAACTGGGAGCACCACATTCGTCACCTTCGAGCCTCTTGCGATCGTTCTCTTCGGGTGCCGAAGGTATTATCTGGAGCATCTTGGGGGGGCGATCGCATGGTAATGATGAGGCTGTACCGCTCTCTGGTTCGGTCCAAGCTGGACTATGGCAGTTTTATTTATGGCGCAGCGACCGCCTCTGAACTTCGCCTTTTGGACACCGTGCATCATACTGGTATCCGCCTTACCCCAGGAGCTTTACGCACCAGTCGAGTCGACTGCCTGTATGCAGACTCAGGCGAACCTCCACTCCATATTCGTCGCTCGCTGTTACTCTGCTCATACGTCTCGAAGTTGGCAAGTTATCCCAATCATCCTTGTTTTAAACCAGTTCTCTGTCCAGATTTAGTCCACCGTTATATCCGCCCTGTTTCTCAGACACGCCCCGTGGGAATAAGATTTCGGGATCTCCTACATTCGCATGGCCTCCGAATGCCTCGCGTGGAGAGGTCGCCCATCTGCCCTTACCCTGCATGGCAGCTCAATCGTGCGCGGTTCGATCTAAATCTTTCAAGCAACTCTAGACTCGCTACCCCACATTCGGTGTTCCAACAACTTTTTGCCGAACTACTGCGCCGTTACCCTAACTATGTACCGGTCTTTACAGACGGTTCTCAGTTAGGTAGCACTACGGGTTGCGCGTTCTTCATTAACGGTGAGGCTCATAAATTTCGACTTCTGGACTCCACTTCGCTCTTCTCACCAGAGCTGTATGCCATCTACTATTTGCTCCTTTTTATTTTCAAGTTAGCCCCTGGCTCTTTTATTGTTTGCACTGACTGTCTAAGTGCTCTTCAGGCCTTGCAACAGCACACTGCCGCTCACTCCCTTGTTTTAAATATACAGGCCCAGATCTCGCAAATGCTCGGTCGAGGATACCATTTTTTTTACTTGGGCCCCAGGGCATGTGGGCATTTCCGGGAACGAGGAGGCGGACGCGGCTGCTAAGTCCGCTTGCCGTTTGCCCCGGAGTTTTACAACTACGGTGCCATACCAGGATGTGTAGCGTTTTTCCGTCGCCAGCTCTTAACTGCTTGGCAGCAATCCTGGACAGCTTTAGAAGGCACACAACTCCAGGCTATAAAGGAGAGCGTACAACACTGGCCAACTTCCTGCAGGGATAACCGGCGGGCCGAGGTGATACTCACCCGGCTGAGAATTGAGCACAGACGAGTGACTCATGGCCACCTGTTAAGAGGGGAACTGGCCCCTGTGTGTGCTCCGTGTGCAGTACGCCTCACGGTGCGGCACGTATTGCTGCATTGCCCGCAGTACGCCCGCGTTCGCCAGTCTTTGGGCTTGGGGACTAACTTGCACGGTGTTTTAGGTGACGACCCAGTGGCCGTGGACAAGGCACTGCGGTTTGTTTTTAAAATCGGTTTTAATAAACAAGTCTGACTTGTATTTTATATTTTTTAATTTTAGAGCTTTTAAATTATTTTGACTGAGATGAGCTTTTATGTACTTTTAATAGTTGAATGTTTTTATTTTATTTTACATTTTTAGTTTTATTAGTGTAGCTTTCAGGTTTTAATGTTGACTTCGGGCCCAAATGACCTTGTTGTCGACGGGCCCTAAAACACCACACACTCACTCACCCTTCCCGTTTGGAACACATAATAGTAGAATAGCAGTAGTATAGTAGTAGTACAGTACTAGTAGTAGTATAATAGTATCATAGTAGTATAGCAGTAATAGTCGTAGTAGTTGATTATTCGGAGGGAATTTGGCAGGTCGACAACACTAGGCCTATTACGGGGAGTCTCTGGGTGAGAGGAGATGGTCGAGCCCAATGAGTCGCTTCAGTACTGAGCGCCAGATCCCTACACTTTACCAGATGGAAACTCACCGACGGTGGATTTAGGAGAATCATATCCCACCTACCGCGGCCCCGAAGCAGTCACGAGGCTGGTAAGTAGACCGGAGGCCTCAAATCCGGAGCAGGATATTCCAGGCAGTTTTGTACAACCGGCATCCCACCTGTCGCGTTTTTGAATCGGCCCACTAGGCCGGCTCGGAGACCGCAGTCCATTGCGCCGGAGGGGAAAGCGTTTTCCTCAGAGCATATCATTTCACCATGCACTGCCATGACTAACGCCGACACTTCTACCCGGAAAGAAACCACCAGAGAAGAGACGACATGAAATGATAATGGAGATGAAATGTAGAAACAGGAAATTCCGGGCATATAATTAACCTATTCAGTATTCGAATGGGGATCAGAAGATATCTCGAAAAAAAACTATGGGTCAAGTAGTTCGGCTACGGGAATCGAACCCGGGCCTCCCAAATGCAGGTCTCAGATGAAACCTTCCGAGTCATCCTGCTCGAGATTGCATACTATACTGCTAGGATGTTCCCAGGCGACCGCAAAGTGAGATTTGTGGTGGGCAACATGGCTCTGGGGGTTTTTCTCCGGGACCTCCGGTTTCTTCCGCCATCTCATTCCACCGGTGCTCCATCTTCATCTCATGTGCCGTATGTAGTAAAAACGGGCGTTAAACACTACACACACTGCTAGGATGCTTTGGATATGTTTACCGCTAAAGTCCGAACAGCTTAAAATTAGTACATTAATAGATTATTTAGTATACTTCAGCAAACTATTTGGCATTTAATAGCAACTAATAGATGGCTAATTTTTCAATAGTGATCGATAAACATTAATACTAGAGACACGCCTTCATGAACTTTTGGATAACAAGAAACCCTGTAGCAGCTGTGTGTGTAGCATTCCTAATATCTAGAGAAGTAGGTTAGAAATGTATTGCCTTGTTACCCAACACTTTCATTCCCACAGATAGCCTTATGAACTCTCTAACTTAGAAGCACCAAAGAAAAAATTTAAATATCTTAGTGTTTATCTAAATGTTTTCAAAATTCATTATCATACGATCCCATCCCAATTACAGATGTGTTTTAAATTTCAAAAACACATCTTTATCATTTGTGAGAATGAAATATATTTCATTTGAAGTAATGTTTCTTCCGGCTTGTAGGCCGTGGTCAAAAGTTAGGAATTTCTCTTATATATTTCACTTTATTGATACTAAAAATCGTTACACACCATGTAGAAGTCCCAAATTTGAAGCAAAAACTTGAACCAGATTACCTTAATCCTAATTTACAAAGCTGGCAAGTTGAATTTTATACACTAACTTGGTTGTCTCAAACTTTCCAGAAACGTTTAAGCATAATTTTACAGTCATTTATTCTGAATAGTTCAAGTGACTATTTTGACCAATTTTAAAGTATAGGTAAACCGCACGCTGAGTGTTCTGGGTTCATTTTTTTAGTTGATGTTGAATTTGAACGGGAGCTGCAGCATGGTAATACGGTGGAATTTATCTTTTTCCGAAGCGCCTCAGCATCCCGACTAGATCGTTTTCAGTTATCTGACACCTTGGTTCCTAGTTTCCAGCGCATTGATGTTCATCCCGTTGCCTTTAGTGACCACCATGCCGTTACGTGTGCCCTACAACTCACGGCTCCTAATCTAGATACTGGAAGGAGTTACTGGAAAATAAATTCAACCCTATGTAAGGATGAGGACTGTAGATTGCATTTTGCTACAAAATGGGCAGATTTAAAATCCTCTTATCACCGCGCCTACCGTAAATCAGAATGGTGGGCCGTTACGGCAAAACAGGCCATCAAAGTATACTTCAAAACAATTAGTTTTGAGAAGGCCCGTGAAAGAAGAGAGGTGTTGCAATTTTATAATGAGGTGCTTTGGAATCTACATGAGCAGCAGAATAGAGGTGCCGAGGTCGCTCCGGCTATCAGGAGAATAAAGAAAATAATTAAAGGCAAACAAGACCAAATGCTGGAGGGTTACGCCATTCGGTCCCCCTTGACGCACACTCTCTCCTATGAAAAGGCCTCCTTATATTCATTGGCCAAGGCACGCACTCATGGACAGGCCAAGTACATTTTATCGCTCACTGACGCTGCTACTGGTGTGGTGTTACACGGGACACGCCAGGTATTGCCTTATCTTCAGGAGCAATACCTGCACCCATTTGGCGAGGCTCAAGCGGAACCCATGGCTAGCGCAGTGTTCCTGAGTAGCCCCGTGGCTCACATAAGTCAGTCTATGGAGGAGAGCCTGCAACGTCCCATTACGGAACGAGAAGTACATCAAGTGGTGCAACATTTGAAACGCAATACGGCGCCTGGCCCGGATGGTCTTTCCTATGAATTATATCTTGCATTCTGGCCGATAATTAAGGATGAATTTGTTGCAGTGCTACAGGAATTATGGGACGGAGGCTGGTTTCCAGAACATTCCGCGGATGGAATATTAATTTTACTCCCGCGGAAACACTGCCCCCAGGCAGCGATGGACTTTCGCCCAATAACACTGCTTAATTCAGATTACAAAATCTCTGCGAAGCTTTTGGCCAGCAGACTAAAGCCAGCGTATAAGGAGGTGCTCCATGTTAATCAAACACCTCTTCAACGCAAGAATATTGTTGGTGCCCTTACGGAATTAAGAGATGCGGTCGTCCATCTTGAGCAGCACCATAGCTCCTTGGCATTAGTCAATCTGGATTTTCATAGAGCTTTTGATGGAGTTCAGCACTGGTATATCTGGCGGTGTTTGCGTGCAGCTGGGGTACCTCAACAAATGATAGCGGCGATTTAAGGGCTTTATCGCCAAGCGTCGTCAAGAATACTTTGTAACGGCTTTTTGCTGACACCTATTCCAATACGACAATCAGTCAGGCAGGGGTGTCCCTTATCTATGGGACTGTTTGCCTTGACACTCAATCCATTACTCCAGATGCTACAAGATAGACTGCAAGGCTTAAATATTGCTGGGGAGCGCCTTAAAATAATGGCTAACGCGGATGACGTGATGATCTTGGCCAAAGATCAGCAAGATATGGAGGAGATAGCCACGGCTATTGTGACTTACAGTCGACTTTCGGGAACTCAGGTCAACGCCCACAAATCAGATATCCTTCCACTGGGCACCTGGGAACATCCACCAACATTGCTGCATATGAAGGTGGTTCCACAGACCACGATACTAGGGGTTATATTTACCTCTAACCTAACAGAAATGATTTCTCTTAATTGGGCCCAGAGGCTCAACGCCCTACGCTTTAACCTTCATGAAGATCGCTCTCGAAAGCTACCGTTGTTGCGACGCGTCTGGTATATTCATACTTTTGAGTAAACTGTGGTATGTGGGGCAGATTTTGCCACTCCCTAAGCAGTTCACCCAACGTTTTGAGACTCTGCTTGGATACTTCCTGTGGACGGGGAAAGCATATCGTGTTGCTCGCCCGCAATTGCGTCTTACTCTAAAGAAAGTAGGATGCGGTCTAGTGGATGTTGACAACAAGTGTATGGCGCTGTTGGGAAAGAGAGGATTGTCCTCGTTAATTGACAGTGAGTCTCCGATTGATAAAAAGATTTTGGTATGACCAGTTACATACCGTGGAGAGACAGCCACGGGAATTTAATCGTTTGGTCGCCAAGCTTCGTGCTGTTGAAAATTCCGGGGAGCGGTTGGAGAAGTTTCTGACTAACAAGAACCCCTATCGTCACTTGATGAAACCAGGTATTCCACAACCTAATGTGGAAACAAAATACAGTCGTGACTGGAAATGCGTTTGCGCCAGTGCAACCAACTGTAACCTTCCGTCGATATGGAGAGAAACTGTTTATGAAGTGGTTAATGAAACGGTTCCAGCTGCAGAAAAGATGTGGCGTCACGGGTGAGTGAATTCGAAGATCTGTGGCGTATGTGTGGAAGACGATACACTTGAGCATCTCTTGTACAACTGTCAGCGGGCTGACTTGATTTGGACCTCCATCCGAGGTACATTACATAAACTTCGTCCAGAAGAATATTTACGTTCGGTGCCACAGCTGGAACAACTGGAGTTTCGGTTCAAAGACACGAAATTTCATAATTTTGCAGTGTGGTTGGTTGCAGGCACACTACATTGGCTGCTGAAAGTAAGGCGAGAAGACACTGTGTTAGGAAAGCACCTACGTATATTTTTAAAGGAGAAGAGATGGACCTATATACGCAAGAAAACCTTGCGATCTCTGGAGCCATACATTTATCACTTGGAACAAGTGTAGATCTAATAACCATTTAAGAAAATATAACCCTTCATATCGTCTCACAGTATAAGCCAATAAAACAAGAAATTTTCCTACCCGGTACCCATTCCCGTCTTAAATAAATAAATAAAAATAAATAAATATTAATAATAATAAAAATAATAAAGTAATAAAAAATAAAATAAAAAATAAAAATAAAATAAAAAAATAAAAAATAGACAAAATAGAAAAAAATAAATAAAATAAGTAAATAAATAAAAATATTGTTATATATTATATCATATGCAACATTTTAATGTGCTCTATCTACTTCCTGTTAATCGAGGTAAACGTTTGCAGAAATTATCCGATTGTAACTTCCCAGTAGGTACAAGGGACCATGTGATTACCTTCGAAATCCGTTTTGTTTAGATGTCCACGAGATAAAAAGTGCGCAATACCTTCTCATTTGACAAGAGTATAAGTATTGAAAAGTGCAAACAAATAACGGATCTGTAGAAGCTTGACCCATCTACACCACCGCTACCCCCATTGCCGTTGATTAATATTAAAAATTCCTACGTCTTTTCTAATACCTTAATTTCGTATTAGCTGTCTCTTCGTGTCTCCCTTGACGCATCTTGAAAATATAACTTCTGGTGCTCGTATTTTGATTTGCTGTTTTCAGCAAGTGTTCAAGTATCGTTTACGTATGTTCATACAAGTGCATACATAAATTTGTAAAGCTTTAACCTTCTTTGTCAATGTACGTTGGTTCTACGTGTGCTATTAACTTTTCCTCACACTCATTGAAATTTGCATACTTTTGTCGACATTACATTCCTCATCATTACCAACATCACTTCCCAAGTATTTAAACTGTCTCAGCTTTCCTACCCTAGTGTTATTTAAACCATTTTTGACCTAATCGGTTCCTTCCCTTTGAAAGCCATTGCCTTTGCTTTCATAAAAGAAATATTCATATGTTTTTCAAAAAATTCATTTCATTTGGGAATAGATTTTTCTTCCGCACCCTCGATATTTTCAATAACAACATATCGTTGGCAAACAATGATATATCTAAAACATGATTATAAATGCTTTAAAAGCTACAGGTACAAGATGCTTGCATCTACGTGGGTTGTCTGAAAAGTTTGCGACCTCAACATGACATAAAGCTAGCGAATTCCGTTGCCTATGTGTTAAATGTTTCAGTCATTTTGAATGCTTAGTTATTATGTAACAGTTGTTTGAATGGATTGGTGTGAGTGTTTTTATGAAAATTGACATAATCGAGTTTTAAGCTGTCATTAAATATTTATTTTTAAAGGCAATACGCCTACGAAAATCAAAGATGTGTTGACTTCTGTGTACGGGGATCAAGTACTATCATTTATCACAGTAAAATTTTGGGCAGCTGAATTTAAAAGAGCTTGGGAGACGATGAACTTTCTTGACGTCCAAAAACTGCAACTATCGTCGAAAACATCGCTAAGGTTCACTAAATGGTGCTAGACGACCGCCGAATGAAAGTAAGAGAGATAATACAGGCTATGAACATGTCAAGAGAACGTGTTTGTCACATACTTAATCAACATTTAGGCAAGAGAAAGCTGTCCGCGCTTTGGGTGCCACGTTTGCTCACATTAGACCAAAAACATGTTTGAGTGAACAATTCCAACGCTCTTTTGCTGCAGTTTATCGCAATAAATGCGAGTTTTGGTGCTGATTAATTTCTGTAGATTAAACTTGGTTACTCCATTATACAGCCGAAACAAAAATACAGTCCAAACAGTGGGCAGCAAAGGGGGAACGGGCTCCAAAAGAAAGCAAAAACTGTTATTTTTTTAGCTGCGAAAGTGATGGCAACTGTATTTTTGTGATAGTCATGGAGTTATTTTAATCGATTATCTTCAAAAAGGAAAAGCCATCACAGGAGCATACTACGCAGCATTACTTGACAAGCTTAAGGCAGAACCTGCGAAAAACCGGATACATTTACAGAAAAAGAAAATATTTTTTCACCTCAGCGGTTGCAATTCCGAAAGTCCACGAATTACGGTTTGAACTGCTTGACCATCTGCCTTACTTACCAAATCTAGCCCCAATCAATGTCTTTTTGTTCCTCCCTCATCAGAAAATGTGCTCGAAGGATAAAGATTTTCCTCAACTAAAGAGGCAATCACCTTCGTGAACTTTTGCAGAGGAGAAGGCGGAGTACTCCTTGGACGGGTTCCAGAGATGAAAGCATCGCTAGGGGAAGTAGGTAGAGTAAAAACAAGACTATGTTGTAAAATAAAGAATTAAAAATAGAAAATATGAAAAAAAATGATTTTCTATCTTTATTGGGTCGGAAACTTTACAGATCACCCTCGTATGTGCTGGACTGTCAACAAAATTTCTAAAAATTAATGGTGACACCCTGATTATTAACTATATTGTTGGGAGTTTTACCCTCCTATCTCACATTTCTCTATGTTTGTAAGTAGAAGCATTAAATCATTCGTGCGAGTTGCTGTGGGTATCCTCTTTTCTTAAACATTTGCCACATTTTACATCAATTTTCTCTGTAAAATATATTTTTGAACTCGATAAGGGCCATAGGTGTTCCTTTATTAAACTCCTATTGTTTTTAAATGAGCCGTTTAACGGTCAAATTATTAGCGGCACAGAATATACATCTTGTTAATCCATTATGTTTAAGCGAGATAAGAGGCTCAGCAATATTTTGTAATATTTTGTTTATTATTTTTGCAAAAACTATGTAGGCCGAATTCAGGAAGCATATTCGCCTATAATTACTACAATCGACCGTTCCCCTTCTTGAAGATAGAGATGATATGGTCCATATGTCTTCATAGATTGTAGAAGGTAATTCGAGAAAGTTCCGCTGCAACAATTTTCTGGCTAAATCCTGCATGCATATAAGAGTAAACTGATGCGAGACCAGGAGTAGAGAATTATCGAGCTGCTCAAAAGGTTACGCTGGCTATATCTTTGTTAATAAGAGCATCTCGGACAACTCACTGATTATTTTTGTAATAGTGAAAGGGTTACTGGCGCGCTTCTGAATGGTTAGTATTAACAAAGATAAAGATAAGGCAAACTTTTGTACAGCACGATAATACAGTAATGAAAGTTTAAAAAGTTGTGTGCGCTTCAACGTCGAGTTGACGAGCGTGGCTCCGTGGAACACTTCAGGATCAGTCGGTCTGTGAACAGCGCTTACAAGTGTAGTATGTTCCAAGCTCAGTGTTAAGGAGTCAGCAGTCTGTGGAGTAGGTAGCCACATAGTTTAAGCCTGAATATTGGAGTTGTGTTCATAGTCGGTGTGCAATTCTCTGTAAGAGGTGGACCTGTGTGTACATAAGAGAGATCGTTAGCGGCACAACTTATTGCGTACTTAAGATAAAGAAATGTTAAAGAGACATGTTGAAGCTGCGTACTTGTGTAAAGGAAGTCAGCGTGGTGCTAACGATTAAGGTGAAAATAAAGCGACTGAAGATAACTTGCCATCTATGTCAGATTCTGTTAGACAACACAGTACGTTAGTAGAAAGAAATGGAGTTTCGCTTAGTACTTTGCTGCACAACAAACGTAGAGATATTTATTTAAAAGCGCAAATTGTGTACATAACATTTACTCATTTTGAAAACTTAGATATTGAAGGTTTATTTGAGGATTGAAAGAATGTGGTAGGCAGTTTAATTCAGATATTGATAGAACGTTGTGTAACTCAAGTTGGTTACACTGAGAAATCTAATTTCTACGTGCATACACCTATATAAAAGCTGCATTTTATTAGAAAATTTGTTTCTGCTGTAGAAACTGTTCTTTCTTTGCAAGTATAATCTTAAAGAAAGTAAAATTCCCTTTATCAGCATGATACTGTGAGCATAGACTCAAAAATCAATATACTATGCTTGAAGGGACCTTTAAGCACTAAAATTACTTTCTGAGATTACTTCATTAATAATATAGGTTTGACTCATGAATATCAGATAAAAAGGTGATAATTAATACTGACTTTGTAATTGTACTGTTGTCTAAGATAAGGATGAATAAATGCTGGCATTTATTTAATTTTCAAATATAAACACTTTTGAAATATTATGTGATATGATATATCGCGTACAAAACAACGTGATATATCACTGTAAAACAATTAGTAAACAAGTAAAACAACAAAATGCAGTGAGCCTGTGACCTGATCTGTATTATGAATCTCGTGATTGGATGTAGGTACGTATGGCCCAATATGGCCTTGTATGCCAGAGAGGCGGGGCAAATTGCTTTCCTACGCTTGTTTCAAAGGAATGAAGCTGTTTCGATGTTACTAATGTAGAGGTTTGGGAGATTTACACTACATAATTTTTGTACATAACAAAATTCTTGAAGTTCCACACTTCAGCAATTTGTTGTTCCTCAGTTTGCTGTTTTATGATCTCTGATTTGTTCACTATGTGGTTGAAAGTGCGAACGGCGTGACCCACGTGTCAAAGAGAGTTATTTTATTACATTATGTTTTAGAAAGCCCATGCAATGGAAAGGAAAAGGAGAAATTCTTGGTTTTTAAGCGCTAACAAGTAATATAGTTACATCCCCGTAATTATTTTTCTATCTTTAACTTGATGTGGTTTATACCGTGCATGGTAAATAGAATAAGGCCGAAATAAGATGTACATAAGGACAGAAAGCACACTTAAACCTTTTCTAAACCTATCTGGATCTTTAGGCAGAGTGAGCTGTTCAAAATTCTGCTCGCATGTTCCATAGCGATATTATGCTTAATACCAGCTGTCGGAATTGGAATCAGAACTCTTATTACGTGATATCGACCAAAGCGAGGAACTGCAGTGGAGGCAAACTCGCATTTCAAATGCAAGGCTTTATCGCTTCCTTAATCGCAGCCATTTCCAGAACATATTAAGTCACTTTCAACATTACAAGGGGTGGATCACTGTGTTAAGAAGTTCAGCCATTCTGCAGTTGATAAACTAAGGTGAGGATAATCTTATTTCGTGAGTAAGAGGTCTTAGTGACACTTACCTTCATATTGTTCCTCATAAGCTCATAACCTAGTCATAGGTTTTCTTTTCGCATCTCCAATTTTAACACTTCTACTGCGTATCCCAGTAAGCAAAGGTGGTAAATTGCATGTCACGCACATATTTAAGGTCCTCTGAAACCAGAAAACATATTTCAAGAAAATAGATTCTCTGAACAGTGCATCTGTCAAACGGAAACGTGTTTAAACACCAAAATTTGGATTTTGGAGCTCAACAAAGTTCCCTATTCCAAACTGTATTTTACACTGGAGCATTTTTGAAAATTCTGATTTTCCAAAAATTACTCTAACAAATATTATTAAAGTACCATGTGTTAAATATACTTCCGGAGCAGACGAAGTTTATGTAATGAGTTTTCTCTAAAGTTCTCCAAATTCTGAATGACTTTTGCATAAGTACTAAACCTGAAGATATTATATATATATATATATATATATATATATATATATATATATATATATAATTACGTATATATAACTTAATACGCAGAAAACGTACATCTCGTTAAATAAAAAAGTTGATATCCGATGCACTGTTTCCTGTAATTTCTCGTGTTAAACACTTCATTAATACTCTTTTCTATATGAAGGACTTCCTTTAGGTTTTACTTTGCAAGTACAGATACATTCACTAGAAATATTGTTTTTTCCGCACCTGGTTAGGCAAAATGTCTGAATTCTAAAGCCAAAATATAGCGATTAAATATTAAAATATCTGTCCATCCCTTAAGGCATACATACGTACATACTCTGTTGTACTCTCTTTCAGGAAGGTGAATGTACACTTTTCTTGGGTCAGTATCGTTCAGGCGTTGCATGAGTAGGAGGAAAGGCAGATAAATCGACCACGGTCGTGGATGTATATTGTGGTGGTCACCATTCTAACCTGTAGCACACCTCAAATATTTCTGCGGTTATATTAACCTAGTACAACTGTTGTTAGGTGTCACGTGGCAAGCAGTAATTCTTTAGCAGCTGAGTTTCTAACTGCATTGCTTTGCGAAAATGCAAGAAAACGAAACACGTGGAATTATATTAACAACTAGTCTCGTAGCTCAGCGGTAAACTGCGCGTTGTGGCAAGTAAATTGTTGGTTCACGGTTGGAACTGGAAGACGTCGTACTTGCTGCTTCAAAATACATTTATTTACTGCTTATGTAACTTTTAAAAACAAAAATGGACATTTTTAGACGACGCGTGAAGTTGTTTCTGTATGGCATTGAGTAATTAGAAAAGAAAGCGAAGAGACAGGTGGAACGGCTGATTTACTAGAACCAACATGTATGTTGTATATAAGCTCCATTATAAAGTCCTATCGTGGTTCTGTGTCTGTGTAAGTGGGATGAGTATTCGTGTTTCGAAACTCAGTATGTAGTCAATCATTTTTGTCCCAATGTTCTTAAATTTTAAGATGCCAAAACGAATAAGATTACACTTTTTCCCTTTCAAATAAGTTATTAACGGCCGGCCCCGTAGCTCAGTTGGTGGAGCGACTGCCTCTCATGCGAGAGGCTTCGGGTTCGATTGCATGCTGGGGTTGTGAATTTTTCTCCAACAAATATGTTTCACCATTTTTGTCAGAGTCTGGAATTGTGAATGAGCGTGCAAGTGTGTGCGCGATTTAGAGACTAAAATACCTAAAAGAAATACCTAAAACCCAACGTTTACCAGTCAACATTATCACCAGTAGGCGCTATGTTCCAAAAGGAGAACGGCCGCCGATATGATAATTACCGTCAAAGGCGGCGTATAAGTGGAACAAGGGAAACGTTATCAGTATATGTCTTTGAAAAGAACGTCAAAAGTTTGAAACATTCTTTTAATTTCAGCAAGAGTGGCTGGTGGCTCTGAAAATAGGTGGTTAATGAAGAGTTATCCATGCAATTTAATTCTTTTAAAGTAGCAAAGGGTTCCTTAAGCGTGTCACTATAGACTGCTGTATACACCGGTTAAGGGTAATTCACACAATATAACACAACATGCAAGTTTCATATACACTCTAGAACATGCAACACTCACCTATTTATGTAGAAGCTCAGCTCCTCCCTCCTTTCTGCTGACAAACTTATCAATGCCTAACTTGTTTAAGTCCTTTATCTGCATGATGAAGTCCCTCACAATGGAAAGCATGGCCAATGCAGATAGTCTCTCTTCACACACTGAGTTACGCAGAAATGTTTTAATTTAAGTGTAGAGAAACGTCTTTATGCCTCTCGCATGTGGTCATGTAAGTGTTAGAATCATATTAGAAAGCTTAACGGATTCGCCAAAAGTAGAACACAAGTTATTGTCTCTGAAAAACTCCATTAATAGGACAAACCCATTTATGTTTTAAATTCCTGAGGGCTGTAAACTGCAGAAAGCTTTTTAACAGCTTATTTTCTTCAGTAAAAGAGTATTTCAAAAGAGCAAGTCTCAAATGATATGTTGGAAACAATACATTATATTCTAAATATCTGTCAGGCTGAAACATAACTGCTTCTTTTCATTTCAGAAATGATAACATCGCATATTTCAAGTAAGTCTCTTTTTCTCTCAGTGTGTTCTAGGAGTTTTCTTCTCTCTGTTACATTCTCCACAACTTCATTGACATTTATGCAACTTCTAATTTTAAGGATTTTCATCTCAAAACAATTCAGTTTATTCTGCACTACTTTGGAGCTACAGTCACTCCTCTGAAGTAGATTGTAGAAAATATCGGCGTGGGGCGTAACTTTTTGGAAAAAAGGCAGCCAAATTAGAAAATCTGAATCAGTCAAATTTCCAATGAAATATTTTCCTTGAAAAACGGAGTTTGTGTTGGTAATTCTCTCGCCGCCCCTAATAAATTTCATGCTTTCTATTAATACTGAAAGTTTCACCTCGTTGGCACTGACCTCGGAGGTCGCTTCTGCACCACTTCCTCTAGAACTGCAGTTCCCTAAGGGGGATTAAAGAAAAAAAAACACAAATTCCTTTAAGATTAATGAGGAAGATACACTGTTACGCACGGATGCTGCATTCAACGTAATTATATTTAATCTGAACGCTTTTGCTTGCCCCAGGCATAACATTAGCCCATCGTATACTTGAGCTATGAGTTTATGTTCATAGTAATGCAGATGTCGGTGAGACTCCGGCAATACATACTCAGCTAAGTCTTTTGCTTTGCGCCTGTTAGGATTTAGAAATTCCTAGGTTGCTCCCACTGGCACGTGGTTTACCAAATACCAGTATAAAAGTATCATTTGATACTTGTAAGCTGCATCACTGATTTCATTTGGTATAGCAGCTAAAAAGGGGAGACCTTGATTACTTTTGGTATAAGTTCATAACATTTTTCAAGAATCCATTGCAAGATTTCGTTCTGGGTTGCCTTGGAGATCCCCCTAAATAGTGTAGCATCCTCCAGCTTTGTTTTCAGAACACAAAACCCAATGCAAGCAACCATTATGTTAAAAGGCACCTATTTTGAGCCACTTTCTGTTTGTGTTCTTCAGTTGTTCTCCAATATGCACTGCCGATCTGCTTTGCTATATTTAAATTGGCAATCATCGCAAAAGTGACTATGTTTTGCATGTGCAGTTATGAAGTTACGTGCTTCTTAGCACGATCATGAAGGTGTTGCAAACCATTCATACCATGATTTGTTCACGGATCTTTACCGCCAAACTGAACGTGAGGAAAACAAAACAGAGCACTTTTAATATAACCACACATCAAATTATATTGTTCATATACATTGTTGTTAAAGTTCCTGTTAAAATATTGTCGCGACCGGTGGCCGACAGAGACAGTGTAGCGCGGAGGTGACAGATAAAGCAGGGCGGAGATAAAGATAGCACGGAGAGAAAAGGCCTGCCAAAACAAATAAATTTGGATAACTGGAAATTTCTAGTGACGTCGTGATTGACAGAAAACACTCCACAAATCTCTGGAATCACCAGAGCGCTATAAAAAGGAGCCGCAATCGCTAGCTGGAGTCAGAGTTGTAAACGGAGTCGAAACGGAAATTGATAATCGAGCGCGTATTGCTGTGATTTGAAAGTGAATTCCTTGTTGTGGTGAATGACCTTGAAAGATTGTATTCGTGTGTGTAGCGTAATTCTGCTGCTGTAAGGGTTGGGAAAATTTCTAAGGAAATAAAAAGCATTTTGAACTTCTGAAAGTTGGACGTATATTCTACGACCACACAAAGTCACAATTTGTATCAGGAAGTGGGACATACGAAAATGGACGTTATATTGGCAAAATTTATAGAAGAGTTGAAAGAAATGAGAACAGCGAATGACACACTCGCTGCGAAAACAGAAGCGGCAATTAGCAACCTAGCCGCAACGAGGACTGCAATGAAGGCCGAATTAACCACAGTAATGAAAGCGGCGAAAGCGACCAAATTTGAGGAACAGTTGGCCGGCATTAAGGAGGACGCCACGGAGCTGGGTAGGCGGATGGGTCAAGTGGACGAGAGCGTCGAAAACCTGGCAAACTGCGTTAATGACCTAAAGGGAAAGGCCGACAGCAACACCAAGTCCCTAAGCCCATGGTAGAGGACATAGTCGGCAGGAGGATGAAGGAATTGAAGGCGGACGCGCCGGTCCGCGACACAACATCTGCGTGCGTCAAACCACCTAAGTATGACATCACGTCAAAGTTCTAAGTCATCCGCCGTCAGTTCGACACAGTGGCCAAGCACAGTTGGTCACCAAAGGAAGAGGCCGCACAGTTAATAGCCAGCTTCCAGGGACGTGCCGCAGAAGTCCAAAAGGCGGTCCATACAGCTTCGGCGCCCAAGGACACCTGGCAGGCCCTGGAGAACCGCTTCTGAAACCACACTTTAGCAGCATCCTACCGCAGCCAATTGTAGCGAAGGTCACAACAGCCAGGGGAGATGATGCAGGATTTTGCCCCCGAAATCGAGCACCTGGCTATAAAGACTTAGTCGACCTCCTACCAGAGTTCGTATCCCGGGAAGCCGCCTACACCTTCGTTGACGGGGTATGTGACACGGAGATTCGTTAACGCCTAATGCTCGGTGACTACAAAGTCTTGCACGAGGCGCTAACCCCACTACCGAGGATGGTGGCGTCCAAGATGAAGGCTACCCCGACGTAGAAGACAAAGAGCATCCGCTACACTGGAGACCGAAGACCAGTCGAGAGAGGCAGGCGAAGACAATGTGGTGTGGGTTGGGGGTGTGGTCAGCCGAAATAACTGGAGAGAGACTGCCCACACCCGGAATAGCAGCCGGAAGAAAGGGAAAGGGCCGGCGTGGCGAGGGGCACCACGGCGCTGTCATCATCATCCCCTCGAGTGACGCTGCAGATGGATGACAGCCTAATCGCGGACGTTTGGGTGAGCGGGACGCCGTGTCGCGCACTTGAGGACACCGGGGCAGCCGTGAACGACATGAGACTTCACGTAGCCAGAGGTTTGCCAACCAGGAAGCTGAGCTCACCCTTTCAGTTTTTGATGGCATCAGGTGACTTCTCACCTGTGGATAAGGGGGCTCTTCTGAAGTTAACCTTGGGACGGACTGGCGTACGTCAGAGGGTGTTCGTCTTCAAGGTGGCTGAATAGGTGATACTAGGACTGGATGCCCTCCGGAGCCACGAAGCGACGGTCTATGTCGGCAGGAAGGTCCTGCGGCTTAACGGAGTAAAAATGATACTCCGGAAACACGAAGAGAGCCTGAGAATCTGCAGGGTATTCATGAGGGAAGACGTGGTTGTCCCCGCAAGAAGCAAGGTGGTGGTGACTGCGCGACTGGAAGGCCAGGGAAACAAGAATATAATGCTGGACTGGAAAACACCTTTGCACGGACTATGTGTAGCGAGGACATTGTTGGCGTGCCAGGCTCTGGCGCCGGTAAGTCTAGCCAACCTGATAGACACAGATCACGACGTCAAGACCGGGACGGAGTTGGCGACGTGCGAGCCCGTAGTAAGCGTAATCCAAATCAAAAGGGCACAGGAGCCGGTGCAGACGCAACACATTGGTTCATGGCTGGAAGCTCCAGAAGCTTCGAAAACTGCTGAGGCCATTCCAGCGAGTCTTCGGCCAATGCGACAGCCTCTAATGCTGCACGGAATGAATGCACCACCGCATCGACACCGGCGAACCCAGGATTAATCGGCAAACATCTGTATGCGTTCCGCTGATGAAACAAGCGGCGATTCGGGACATGCTGGATGACATGGAATCCAGGGGAGTAATCCAATAGTCTGACAGCGCTTACTGTTCACTTTGTGTTCTGGTGGTGAAGAAGTCCGGCGAGGTACTATTCTGCGTGGACTTCAGAGAGCCAAACACTGTCACCAGGAAGGCCTGCTTCCCATTACCTCGGATTGACGGCACCCTGGTCACGTTTGCTGGTGGGCAGTGGTTCTCGACTCTGGACCTAAAGTCGCGCTAATGGCAGGTAGCTCTGGACTCAAGAGACAACGAAAAGGGCCCATTCTCAATAGACCAAAGGCTTGGGCAGTACATAGTTATGCCCTTTTGCGTCTCCAACGCCTCAGCAACCTTCCAAAGCCTGATGGAATCAGTGGTGAGAGGGTTGACTGACGCCGCCTACCTGTTATACCTGGAAGACATCGTCATCATCGTCAAGACCTACAAAGGCCATCTGGAAAAACTGAGCAATGTGCTAAAGAGGCTGCAGTCAATCAAATTGAAGCTGAACGCGAATAAATGCCAGCTCTTCCACAAGAAGGTCAACAACTTGTGCAACATAACCTTACCAACCGGAGTGACCACCGAACTGGAGAAGACACAGGAAGTAACATAAAGCCCTAGCCCGAGGGATAAGTGATATTGGGGCTGTGCAGTTATCACCGCCGCTTCATAACGGGCGCCTCCAACATTGCCAAGTCCCTCACCCATCTTACAGGAGAACACTGGCCTTATGCGTGGACGGTGGAGTTCGAAACGCCTTCCATCAGCTGAATAAAATACTTTGTGGTGCTCCTATATTGGGATTCCTACAGCCAGATAGCGGCTTCATTGTGGACAGCGATGCCAGCGACCATTGCATTGCAGACGTCCTATCCCAGTGCAGGACGCTCTAGAGCGGGTGATAACTTACAACAGAAAGACGCTGTCCAAGGCAGAAAAGAACTATTGCTTCACCCGCGCAGAGCTGCTGGCGGTATTGAGGACCTTGGAACACTTCCACAAGTATCTGTAGGTTCAGCCATTCCACCTGAGGACTGATCACTCCACCTTAACTTGACAACTCAGATTTTGAAACCTGGAAGGTCAGACAGCCCGTTGCGTGCAGAGGCTACAGGAGTACGACTTCACCTCTGAACATCCTAGAGGGAAGAGCCACGGCAACGCAGACGGCATGTCCCTAAAACCCTGCCCAGAGGAGTGCGGCTAATGCACAAGAGTGGAAGAGAAGGAGAATGCCTTAGCTGTCAGAATGGTCCCGGCAGTGTCTGCGGATGCCTGGGATTGTGCAGGCCCGAGGAGGGAGCAGCTGGCGGGACACTCTTTAGGGAAGTGAAGGCAGGCACAACACCAACCGGGGAGGACATCGCACCGAGGAGCGCCACATAAAAGTCCTAATTTGCCCAAAGGGGCTCACTGAAAATCAGGAAGGGCGTGCTGTTCCCGGTATAGGAATCACCCAATGTAAAGACGCAGAGATAGCGAGAGAGAGAGAGAGAGAGCAGTTGGGACTTTCCCGGACTAAGGTCCTAGAAGTCTTGGAGGAAGTGCAAGTCAGTGCTTCAGGGAGGACACCTGGGTGAAAACCGAACGATCGACCAACTCCGACAGCGTTACTCTGGCTGAGGCTCCGAGCAGATACTGAGAGTTGGTGCCATAAAAGTGACGTGTGCGCGGCGATTCGCGGCCCCTGGACCAGGACCCGGGGTCGCATACAGCAGTACTAAACCTGAGCACCATACAAAGGCATCCTTTTCGACAATGTTGGACCATTCGCAGTGTCCGACCGAAGGCAGTAAAAACCGGATGGTGGTCGTGGACTTTTATCACCAAGTGGCCGGAGTTGTATGCCATCCCGAACCAGGAGGCGAAGCCAATGCAGAATATCTTTTGGAGTAACTGTTCTGCCGTTTTCAGTTTCCATTAGAGCTCGTCAGCGATCAGATCACCAGTTTTGTATCTAACCTATCAAGGAGGTATTGGAAAGGTTTGTGGGTAACAAGACCCGCACAACACCCGCAAATCCCCACGCGGACGGCATGGTGGGGCGATATATCGAGACCTAGAAGAGCACCTGAGGAAGGTCAGCCATCAGCGAGATTGGGACGTCAAGGTGCCACTGTTCCTGCTGGTCTACCGCTCTTCAACAGAGGACACCACTGGGGTGACGCCAGCCAGCTTAATATTCGGCTGAGAGTTACGCCTCCCTGTAACCGGGCTTTTGTGAGCCCCCCGGTTGCAAAACAGCCAGCAGCCGAATATGTGGAAAGCCTCGTGTATCATCTCCGCGAAATGCATGAGATGGCTCGTCAGAACATCCAGAAAGCGAATGATATCATGAAGACCCGATTCGGCAGGCAAGCCAACAGCCAAGGTTTCCAGCAAGGTGACCTGGTCCGGTTGTACCGCCCAGCCCGTACGAAGATACGCTGCCCGAAACTTCAGCAACAATGGGAAGGACCGCACCGGGTGGTAAAGTGACGTGGTCTACGGCATCATTTTTACGTCTTTTTAGGGGCTGGGTCCCGCTTTTGTTTGCATGTCTGTGTGGGAGAATTGTGTGTGTCCCGCGATATTATTGGTCCATCAGCGGCGCCTTGTGCTACCTGAGCATAGGACGATCTCTCATTTTCCTGTTGCTCCCGCAGATGACTGAGCCAGTCGTTGGTATTTGTTGTGGAGAGCGGTCTTTGCTCCGTCTTGGTTGATGAAGGCTGCTGCTGTTTTTTGGCAGAAGGGATTGCTCTGTTAGCAGCTATAACTGTCTTACTGGCAGGACAGCCTCCGTAGCAAGCCACATGCTCACCCTTACAATTTGTACATGTGGGAATATCTGTGGGTGACCTGGACAGGCCTCTTTCTCAAGAGGTCCACTGCACCTCCAACAGCGGGAATTCCTCTTGCAGAATTGACTGGAATGATTGAATCCCAGACATCGGTGGAATGGGGGGTCTGACAGAGCTTTGGACTGGCTCTATCCTTACTCGGAGGTAGCAGATGTTTATGGCACCACCTAACTTCCTCTCCGGATCATTGGCTCGGTCCACTATTACTAGGAATGGGGGATGGGGACAGGGCCAGGTTGGCCCTGTGGAGCTGGCTTGGTCAGCTGCCTAACCAGACCAATGTCACCGACTGGTGTGTCCACTGGTAGGTCTCTGATGACCCTCTTAATGTCGCGTTGCTTATCTGGGCCGAAGGTGAAGTAAGGGATATACTTTTTGTCCAGTGCCCTGAGAATGAGCTGGTAGTTTCCGGCGTTGCTCGCTTGGAAGACATAGCGGCTCTTCCACCTGGTGACCTTACATAATACCAATAGAGTCAGCATAACCTCCTTTAAGAAGTTTACCAGGTCCCGGAAGTCGTCCGTGATCATTGGTAGAATGTGCCTTCTGGCTGGCTCAACTCGACTGGACGCCCCAGTTGTCTTCAAGTGAGCGGCTCGTCCTTCCCTGCGCCGGTTGGTTACGGTTTGAAACTCAGCCTCATCGACATCTGTAGAGATGTGCGACGACCTGAGGTCCTCCTCGGCGAGGTCCATCCTGGTGGATGAATTTTCAGGAATCAAAGTTCCATCACTGGAATATTCTGCGTCTGATTCTGATCAGTTTTCTGAGAGCTCGCTCTCGGAAATTTGCCTACCCACTCTGATGCCGCGCAGGAATGGCCCTTGTCAGTTTGCTGTTTGGCCACAGCTAATGGTTTGGCCTTGCCATTTAAACTCTTCCTGAGTCTTCGGCGCGGCTGTTTGTTTCCTAGAGTCTGGGTTGGAGCCATGACTGCAGGGTGGGTAACACCAGTGTTAGTGCTAGGTATTGCATTTATTTCAGGATGGTTGGATCATGATGGTAGGTTGGTAAGTTAGATCGGGGCAGCTTTGCCCTGCACCGAAGTGCAGTGCGCAGCTAACTTTTGCCAAATACGCACCAGTCAGCACACCTTTGTTAAAAAGCGTGAAATACAGAGGACCGAACTACTAAAGCGCCTTGTAAGCCGCCTTTTAGGCGTTGGCTAAGGTCTTGTATTTTACCTGGCTGATGCTGATGGTCGGCCGGTTTTTTCTTTTAGGTTGGCTACGAGGCACGCTGCTGCTGCAGATAGCGAGCCACGTTGAAAAACACAATCGAGGAAACACCTATATTAACGCATGATGAACAGGACGAAGCAATAAACAGTTTAGTCAAAGCGATAAATCAAGCCGCAAAGGAACACGTCCCTATAAGATATCAAACGCTGACAACAAATGTTTTTCCCGCGATATGAGGGTAATAATACAATAAAAAATCGAACTAGACGTAAATGGCAAAGATCCCGCAACCTTACATCGTAACCGGTACAACGAACTAAACAATCTGACTAGCGAACATATCCGAAAGTACGCAAGCAACCAATGGAATGACATGCTAAGCGAAAAACATACTCAAAACAATACTATATGGCGCATAAGTAAATGTCTCACCAGCACATATACACACCTCCCCCCCCCCTCCACACACCTACTGGAATTGCCGAAACTCCGCGAGACAAAGCCGAAGCGTTTGCCGATACCCTTGAAGCAACCTTTCAGCCAAATGCCATCCATCAAACCATGATTTCGTAGCCGAAAGGGAAACAATAATAGAACTCTTGGACCACACCCAAACACACAGTAAAACACGCAGAGCTAACGCGGGAGAAATCAAATGGATAAATAATCACTTACCTACAAGAAAGGCCCCGGGGGCCAGACGAAATTCCAAATATTACACTTAAACATCTGCCAACAAATGCATTGAAGCTACTAGCGAAAATATTCAATCACACCATTGGGAAAGGCAGATTCCCTCCTCAATGGAAGGAAGCCAAAATACTATTATTTCCCAAGCTCCGAAAAAGCCAATCGCTACCAGAAAACCATAGGCCAATTGGCCTTCTAAATACAATGAGCAAGGTTCTGGAAAAGATACCACTAAAACGCATTAATACACACAAAATAAAGAACAACATACTGATTAACGAGCAATTTGGTTTTAGAAGCCAACACTCGACAATACTGCAACTGCTTGGACTAACCGAATGAATTGCGAACGGCTTCAACACTAATCGATCGACAGGTGTCATCCTACTAGACATCGAAAGGGCCTTGGACTGAGATTGGTACGCTGGACTACTCCGAAAACTTATAACATTAGGGTTCGGGGACTCCTTAGTAAACATCATCAAGAATTATCTCACTAAACAGAACCTTCCACACAAGCATAGAATACGAAACCTCCTCATTAAGACCGATTAGATTAGGAATCCCCCAAGGTAGTCTACTGGGACGAGTCCTATTTAATTTATACATCAATGACATACCGGAAATGGTGAGAGTAGATAGGTACTTATACGCCGACGGCACAGCACTAGCCACACAATCGTCCGCACCCAGAATAATAGTCAAAAGGCTACCTAATGCATTGACCAACCTAGAGCCATGGCTCACTAAATGGCGCATAAAAAAACGCGCGAAAAAGTCAAGCAATAATATTTATTAAACGAATCAAGGACCGCCACAACAAACATGGGTTAACGTCACTAACATTCCGGAACAAGGAAATCGAATGGAAGGACACAATTACTTACTTAGGTGTAACAATGGATCAGGGCCTTACGTGGAAACAACACATTAACACAGTAAGAGCAAAAGCAAATGCCTAATTAAATAAACTGTACCAAATTATTAATACAAACAGCTCACTAAAACACGTATTAGACCCATCCTAAATGACGCTGTCACCGTATGGGGACATGCAGCCAAAATGCACATTAAGAGATTGCATATAATGCAAAATAGAATACTTCGTATATGTTTTCGATGGAAAGAGATATCTCTCTTTACCGCATGTATAGCGTGGTTCAGTATCATAAACTATCATTACTACAGGAGTGCGACAATATAATAAATGTACTGCAATACACAATGAATACATAAAGAGTGGCTGAAGTGTTCCTAACTTCCCAAAATTCAGCCAATGCGGATCTAAAATCCGAAATTATGTGTTTTATTAGCAGTTTGTTCTGTGCATATGTTGGTTACCTGATGATGTACTGGCTGGCTTTGAGAATTTGAAACAGTAATATGGGGTGTTCTTCTGTGAATATGGCTGCAAGTATCTTTTAAAATGGAAGTGTGCTGTGCTTGTCTGCCCTGTTACATGCAGAAATGAGGAAACAAAGCTTTTTCGTTTCCAAAGACATCTAGAAAAGTAAGATACATTTCAGATTTGGAATAATTAAGCAGTAATAATGTTTAGAATTCCGCTTGTACCGTTATTTTGTCACGCGAATCATAAGCTGTAAGCAGAACTCATTTTAGCGCTGGTTACTGATTTTATAATGAAATAAAATGCAATGCAAACTTTGGCAAATGAAATTCCTACATGTAGATTCAGATAATACATTTCTATACCTTAACTATAATCATACTTCCATACACTAGCTCTCGTGTTTTTTAAGGTTTATTACGTTACGGTTGTTTGGTTTTGTTGCAAGGCCTTAGAGTACACCTGGCTTGAAGACATTAGACATAGTAAGATGTGATGTAAGCCCATGTCAGTACATTGGTAATGCAATGGAACTATAATCTGATGTAGCAGTTTTGGACATGGAAAGCATAGCTATTTTTATTACACAGTAGTTGCATCCTCATATTTGCTGCTTTGTCAAATATCTCACACAGCAAAGTTTATTGGAAAGATTGTAATTATATATATACAAAACTGTCAAGATGTTTCACAGATTGTAATCGAACCTCACATATCTAATCTCACATATCTAACCTCTTTTGTCAAGTTTGTTTGAGAGAGCAGAATCTATTTTTGAGAGTGTGATATACCGTGTCTTCTTTTTATATCACTTGCATCATCGTGTCAATCTACCCAGAGTATGTGAACTTTCACAAATACCAAACCCATGGCTGTGATTTGGTAGAGTATTCAGGGACTCCTTCCAGAAAATTATGTAAACTTGATCTGTTAAATGATGATTAGCCACTGTGCATAATTTGTATATAGTAAAATTTGTAAATAGTTTGCCTTAGTCATCATTTTATATCTTCGACAATGATGCGGGATGTCACAGCTTTTAATCTCAAGTAAAAGAAATTATGACCTAAAATTCCAAAATCTCTGTTTGTTCTATCCTGTTTAATTCAGTAATCACTATGCAATAACCTATATACTACACAAAATGATGTACCTGAATAACTAATGGTACTGGCTCTGGTGCTGTAAAAGCTTTGACATGTTTCAAGTGTAAATGTACTTTGCAAGAAATTATTCGAATGTCATTGTATGAATATCACCATCATAATCGCCCACCTCGGTAGCGTGATGGCAGCGTGTCTGCCTGACGTTCAAGAGGTCCCGAGTTCGAATCTCGTCCAGGGTGAGTTACCTGTGGTTTTCCCTTATCCTAAAAGACAAATGTCGGATGACTCTAAGCTCTATGTATCCTGGGTCCATGTGAGCATCATTTTACCCATTCCATTCATCGTCCTATACGACTTAACGCTAGAGGACTTAAATTCCACAAAAAATAATAATCAACATTATCATATTATATGCATTTTTATTTTCATTTCAAGTGATCGATATATTACTGAAATATGTAAAGTGTCACCTGCAGCTAGGACCTAAGACAATGTGTGGCATGATCTCAAAATAGTGAAGCTTCATAATAAATAAGAGGTTGTTAACCATATTCCTTGTTAGCATATATATGAAAGTGTCTAAACTTAAAACTTGTGAGTCACTTATCACTTCAGTGAATATAGGGTTATCATGTTTTAAGGATGACCGTGATTATACATGACATTAAAGCCATATTATGAGCAACTCATAAATCACAAATCAGTTGGAATAAATAAGTTTAGAAAACTGATGTGACGTGTTCAGGTGACATTTGAACTGCATTCATGCATTCTTATGTCATGAATCAATCACAAATTTCAGGGTTTTCTCTGAATATAGTTTTGCATAGTTGTGCTGAAAATAATGTATCTACTATAGAGCATTTCCAATTTTCATTAAATATTAAATATAACCATTAACAGAGCTGCTTTATTCTCATTTGAAGAGATAGAGCTACTTTTTGTACATAGTTGTTGGTTTCCTCATTTAAAATGTGTTTTATAGTCCTTTTTTACTGTTTTCTCCAAGGGAATTTTTCAGCATTCTGTGTACAAAGAAATTACACACCGGGGAAGGAGCTCACCATGAGGAAGAAGAACGCCGGAAAGAAGAAGGGAATCGCCGAGCAGAAGCAACCCAGCCGGGGAGCTAAGAAGCAGCCACCGCAGCCCTCTTCTGCCAGCACTTCCCCTGCTAGCTCTCGGGCGCAGTCTCCCACTGCTCGCCCAGTTCAGGCAGCAGAGAGGGGGCAGCCCGCTGAGCCCAGGGGCAAGTTCTGGGCTAGCGCCGAGCCAGCTCCAGCCGCCACCCGACAGCCCAGCCCGCAGCAGCCACGTCCGGCAAACGAAGCCACTCGGCCCGTCCTGCCAGACCCGTCAGAGCACGCAGCAGCTGCCGCTCCTGTGGTAGCAGCTCAGCCCAGCGAGCTCTCTCCACGCACCGCTGCACCATGCTCACCTATGCGGGCCACATACGCCGAAGCCCTCAACACTCCTCCAGCCGCCGAGCCAGTCCGACTCCCACCCAGGGAGCCCACCGCAGCCTCCGCAGTCACCACATGCACGGCAGTCATCCGTGGGGCGCCACGGGACCTGCCCACACGCTTCATCCTCGCCGCCGCACAACTACGCTGGCCTTCCACGCTCAGGGCCACTAGGATCTTCACCCGCCATGGACCTTCTAACCTGGTCCGTCTCCAGTTCGCCGACGCCGCTGACCTCGAAGCTGCCTTGAGGACGGGCCTGCCCTTATTAGGGCGGTGTCTCAAAATCGAGGCAAGTAGAGCGCAAAGATACACTCCGTGTCGCCGTTGCTGTGGCTACGGCCACGTCGCCACCTCCTGCGCTGCACCTCCCAGGTGCCACTACTGCGGAGCGCCGGGCTTGACATCGCAGTGCACCAGTCACGACCTCCGTTACCGACGCCGGTACTGCGCCACCTGCGATGGCTTAGGCCACTTCACAGGCCAGGCGCAGTGCCCTCTCTACCCTCGCCGACTCACCACACAGATGCCTCCAGTGACACAACAAACACCTGCACCACCAACTGCCGCCGCTGCCGCACCCGGCGAGGACTTGAGGACCATTCTACAGGGTCTTCAAGAAGAGGTGCAGATCATCAGCAGGCGCCTCACTTCGCTTGAGACCTCGACCGCCG
Source organism: Mantis religiosa (assembly GCA_030765055.1). NCBI lineage: Eukaryota > Metazoa > Arthropoda > Insecta > Mantodea > Mantidae > Mantis > Mantis religiosa. The sequence continues at coordinate 260,003,695 of CM060950.1, read as the reverse complement.
CATCCGCCCTCACCGATAGCCTGCAAAGCCTGCACACCGAGGTCAGCAACATTACACCAACACTTGCAACGCTTCAAGACACCATCACGACTGCCCTTGCCAAGAACCACCGCGACTCACAGAAACATCTTGCAGCAATAGTTCCCAATCTCACAGCAATAGAAGGCTCCTTTAAGCAGACAATTGAATCACTACACACTACACAGGACGGAATTAACAACATCGGCACAAGACTTGACCATCACCTACAACTTACCGCCGCCTGCGACAACAAAATGCATCGCGTGGAAGAATACCACAAGATGCTCGAGAATTCCCAGTTTGGCTTCCAGGGCGCAAGCCATGCCTGCCATCCTGGCCTCGTACTTTACGCCAAGCAGCATGATAGATGCTGCTACATAACCTACGACAATTACCAGAGTGCTTTATTGCGGTATCTGCCCAACCCTCCGTAGGGGAGGGGATCCGTCCCCTTCAGCTGCCAGAGTGCGGGCGCTGCGGACCCTTAGCACTCGTGGTACCTCTGACGTTACTAGAAGGTACTCCGGGCCGAACAGCCGAGCCCCTCCTTCGGGAGTTGTTCGGATGGGTAGGTCTCGGAGGGGCAGTGGTTCCCGATACCCGTGGGAGATTGGGTAGGTCTGCGGACCGGGTTGAGGGAAGCCATAAGTTTCCGGGTACTAGCCTGCTGAGCTAGTAGAAGGTGTGCTAGATCGCCAGGCGACCCCACCGAGGTCATATCGGTAGTCTTCCCTTCGGGGTTGGCGCGCATAAGTGGCGTATCCACTTCCGTCCCGTCTTGAGTACAAGCGGGGGGGCAGTTTAGGTAACTAGGTACTGTCCTAATGGAAAAGGCCTCGGAGCCCTTAATTGGGAGACTCCCTGGTTGTAAGAGACCCGGGTCTTGTTCCTACGGGAACAGGGCTAATGGGAGTAGACTCTCTGCACTCAGATCTGCCCAACCATACCTGAACTCTCCCTCACCTAACCCCGCTTCCATATGAGAAGCGATGCTCCTTGTTATTTGTTTTAATAAAGCTTATTAAAAAAAAAAATTACACTTAACCTTATGGTATCTTTTTCTGTTTTCCGGTACCTACAAAATCATTAATGTAGTGTTAAGTTACCTTCCTTCTAATTATTTGAAGCTTTGAATATTCCAACTTGAGGAAAACGGAATACAGATGTGTTGTGTAGCCTCAATATCTTGAGTAATCCCACTCTCTCGTTTATTAAAGTTATAAAGGTTTTTAAAGTCAAAATAGTTAATTTGAAACAGAAATATTAAAGCTATAATGCTTTGTGAAAGTTATAATCATTCATATTTAACAGGAAACGTTTAAGTGGAAAAGTGGATTCTTGAGATACTTTTTCAAAAATTCATTGGTCAACTTCCTCCAAAGTCACATCCCGCACACTGATGAAAAGTTTACTGCACATTTCCTCAGAGTATTTGACGCGTATTATACTAATATCTGATAGTTGAAGCGTGCCGTCAACTATCCATGAGTGTGCGAGATGTGACTTCGAAGGAAGTTGTATTCCATCAGTCTCTGAACACGGGCGGGGAAGGGTGGAGGGCAGCGAATGCATGATAGCTCGTTGGCAATAGAAGCTCACCACATTACCGACCGAATCTCCTTGGAAAAGTCCAGGAGAGCCCTATGAGGCTTCAATATCCACCACGGAGTCGATAATCTGGTATTCACCTGTGATCCAGACTATCTCCGACCCTCTCCGTCTGCTGCTCTCTCGCCCTGTTACACTAAATTGGTACGTTCATTACAAATAAGCGATTTAAAGATGCTTCCTTATATTTAACTAATTTATGAAGTGAAATAACTCCTAGTCCGGCACGAATACTATGAAAGATTTATCAATATGCTTGAAGCTTCGATACCACGCAGGCGCGCGCACTCACACACACACACACACACACATACACACACACACACACACACACACACACACACACATACATGTGCTACGCCATTTACTTGGATTTTGCTATCGATGAACTGTTTTATATTCTGGTAATTTAGATGCATATTACATTTTATATTTGCATAACTGTGATTTTACAGGCAATGGGACACATTCGCTTCTGTATTGCTGATGTCTTTCAAAAGTTGAGATAATTTCAGCTGGATCTCCTTCCCAGTCAGGTTGTTTACAGCAAATATACTGGGAATGAAGATGTATCTTTCGGAAATAATTTATATGATGAATTTTCTATCAACTATTCTTAAACTAAAATGTTTAAAGAATTGCTTTGTAAAATTTGATATTCCTTGTTCTATTGCTTTCGAGTTTTGTAATTTAAAAATAATGGCGACACTTATGCACGCAATATCGTGAAGTTTGTAAAAGTGTACAGGCTGCTGTTTAATGATCTTGGAAATTGCATATGTGCAGAAGCACGTGTTTAGGCGTCCAGAACTACCTCCAGAAGGAACCTTGGCTACACCGATTACAGATCTGTGAGTTTTCTGATGTAAATCAGGTATTCTGTGCAAAGTGATATGAGAAAATGCCTTTTATGTTCAATAAAATAAATAAAACCTGAATATATCCTAAAAAAGCAACATACAGTGGACACCAAAAAAGCACAGTGCAAAAAAGTAGTACTTTAACGGCTAGCTTTCAATTTAAAATTAATTCCAAACTCGTGCTTATGTCAGTATTGCATTGATTTTAATCCCAACTTTGCTGTTGTGCAAGCAGCTGTTTCCAACTCTCTTATTACACTACCACCACCGGTGTCGAAGCCATTTTTTCAACCATCTTATTTTGAACTTACAGAGAACAAGTCCGCTTCAGATTTGCTCCGGAATTTTGATCTGCTAGTTAATGCAAATTCTTGGACAGAAGCTGAAAAGCTGCGGTTATTTCCCTGTTACTTGAAAGGTACAACTCTGTCATGATATCAAACCTTTTGTCATCGAAATGTAGATCATAATTGGGATCAAGAAGAGCTTTTAGAAAATAGACTTAGGAGGCGGATACAACTGGAATGTGAACTAGTTCTCAACTATGTGTATGATGTTTCAATGCTTTGTGATAAAATTAGTCAGATTTACTCCTCAGCCCTAATGACACTGATTCATAATCTATCATTGCAATCGTTATCACCTGCATGAAATTTAGATGATCTATTGACTAGCATACCCTGGAGCACTTAGTTTAGGTCTGTTATTAAAAATAGTATAATCATGAAAAGGAACGCATTACACATATATTTAGAGGGCCTCAATATGCGCAAGCTCTTCTTCCCCTTAACTTATCGGATGTGCATCAAGATTTACATGCTATTAAGCACGTTTATATAGCAGAATTTTATGTGACACAGAAACAACAGTTAGTTGCTTCACAGCAATCTGACATCACTTTAGATGCTGTTCCTAATGTGACTTGTCTGCAAAATGTGGCTTCATGGTTCCACCATCGGTACCAAGACCTTACACTGCTTCTCACCCGGATCAGCTGTTTCATCTTACCCAACAGGTACAAGCTTTAACTAATCAAATTTCCAGCTTGCAACATATCCAGATGACCGGTCATTCTCAAACCAGGATGTCACGATGTGCTACGCCATTTACTTTTAGGCCTTTTCAGCATGTTGTTTGTTACACCTGCAATCAGCAAGGACACGTTGTTCGCCTTTGTCCCCAGCAGCCACCCCGCCACCAATCCGGTAGACCGCAGCCGTCATCGCACCAGTCATAAAGCGCCAGCGCCAAGCACCCAACAGTTACACTTAGCACAAGTTACCAAACATAAACTTTCTCTTCCCTTCGGTCTTGTGGTACAACTGCCTGGTAAAGTTAATGATGCTAATATACACATCCTTGTAGATGCAGGTAGCGCTGTTTCAATTGTTAATTTTGCTCATATATCTGATTGGTCAAAATTAAAACCAGTAGATGTGTTACTGCGTACTGCAGGTAACAAACTGTTAGATGCCTCTTATCACGTAATGTTGCCATTTACCATCAATAATGTACCCTTTCAGGAAGATGTGTTCCTTGTGAAAAATCTTGGTTCTGATTTTATTCTTGGAAATGATTTTCTTAGTACTTATAATGTTGTTATAGATTATAGTGCTAATTCTGTTTCAATTTAGACTTATGATGGTAATACATGTGCATTTCCAATTGTAATGGATAAAACTTCGCCTCTTGTGGCTTAACGCTGGTATTGATGTTGATACTGCCCCTGTAGATAAGGTTTGTGTGAAACGGGATGTTAGAATTCCACCTTATTCTGTAACTAATGTTGCCGTTCAACTGTCTGATATTGTTAATAACGATGTGTTATTTGAACCTGTCCAAGGTATCGTGCATAAGAAGCATATTTTAATTCCCCCGATCATTAGCCAATCTATAGCTAGCTATGTGATACCCGTCCATAATAGTTCTGCTGAGCCAAAAACACTGTTTGCACGCACTGTTCTTGCTAATGTACTATATGTTGCTCTTGTACAGAGTCATTCTATTTCTCCACAACAAGTAGCATCCCTGAAAGCACCTATATTGGAATTTAATGTTCGGGATAATCTTTCAAAGACTCAAAAATATCAACTTCATAATTTGCTTTTGAATTAGGCACATATTTTTGGAACTTCATTGCATGAATTAAGTACCACAAATTTATAACAACTTGAAATTCAGATGACTGACCGCACACCCACTAAGCAACGTCCCTATAGGGTCCCTCATAAACAAAAACAAATATTGATTAGCAAGTACAAGAACTGAAAGAAGCAGCCATTATCAGATAAACTCAATCACCTTGGCCATGCCCTGTGGTTTAATTTAAAAAGAAGGATGAGTCAGTACGGTTTTGTGTGGACTTTGCAATATTGAATAGTGTAACAGTCAAAAAATCGTTCCCATTACAAATCATTGAAGATCTTTTGAGCTGTCTCAATGAAGCTTCCTGGTTTTGTAACCTCGATCTGCTTTCGGCTCGTTTTCAGGTACCACATGTGGAAAATTCTAAAAAGTACACTTTATTTGTTGCTTCAACAAGTCAATTTGAATTTCAAAAATTAAGCTTTGGTCTTGCTAATGTCCATAGACTTTTCAACTGCTGTGTTGAAAAGCTGTTGGGTGACCTTAATTTCAAGAAAGCTCTTGCCTATTTGGATGGCACTTTAGTTTATTCAAAATCATTGAGGAATTGTCGGAAAATTTGGAAGCTGTCCTTAAGCGATTACAGGAGTTTAATTCCAAGCTGCAAAGTGTTTTTTTTTTCGCCATGAACAATGTTTAGCTATTAGATTTTGAAGTTCTTCATTAGGTTACCTCTCCAGAAGCTGACAAAATTGCAGCTTTCAAACAATTGCCTTGCCCTAAGAATATCCGAGAAGTTCGTAAAATGTTAGGTTTGTTTAACTTTTATACGAAATTTCTTAAGTATATTGCTAAAATTGCTTACCCCCTCATTCAACTTACTAAGAAAATCAGGAATTTGTCTGGGGTAATGATCAAGAATAATCTTTTCAACATATGAAAGATGCTTTGTTCTCATGTTTAGTCTTAGCACATTACACCCCTGGGGCCTATACTGAACGCCATACTGATGCTAGTAGTATACGATTTGATTGTAGTTTGTTACAACGTATAAATGGTGTTCTTAGACCTGTGGCTTATGCTTCTCTTATCCTATCTAAATCTGAAAAGAATTATAGTGCCCCTGAGCTTCAAGTTTTAGCTATTGTGTTTGTTTTGACTCATTTTCAAACTTATGTTTATGGGTGTAAAGTTCACGTCATTTCGGATCATCACTCGTTGATTCATCTCAACGGTTTGAAGGTTCTTACCTGTAGATTAGCCCGTTGGAGTTTGAAATTACAGGAGTTTGATTATATTACTTGTTACAAGTCTGCTAAAAAGCACCTTGATGCAGACACTTTGTCTAGGTTCCCTGTGATATAGACTGCAGACCACGAAATTAACTAACTTGATGAAGTAATCACATGTTTATCACCAGTTGAGGTTACTGAAAGACAAAAATCTGATTCCCTATTGGCACACCTAATTCAAACCTTGCAGGATAGTTCCGAGGCATCATCTAAACTACAGCGTCAGACTGCATCTTACGTTCTGAAGACTAATGCCCTGTGTCGGAAAATTGCTGGACCTACTGGTCTTCCTCATATGTTAGTTACTCCAGAAACATTAAAATAGGAAATCTATTCTCATATGCTTATATATATGTGTGTCCTACAAAAGCCGGGTCAGAAGGGTTGACTCGTATCTGGTATTCAAAGGGTAAGTGCGCGTACAAGCCAATTTTCACCTGCATGCGTTTTCTAGTGGTTTCGTTGTGTTAAGGTCGCGTGGCTGTTTACAGTTCGGGTCAGGCCTTACAGTAAAATAGCAACTGTAATGTAAGGTGCGCTGCAGAATGATACAACCACCACTGTGGTAATAGAAATGATTGGTAAATGTAATTGAAAACTTATACACATGATTCAGGTATTATATATAAACATTGTTTGCAATGCATATGTGGATCACAAACTGCATAGTGTCTCGAACTCATATATAAATCAACGCTTACCACATTTGTGATGTTGCAAAATGATACAACCACCACATTTCAATAGTCATTGTAGGAGCCTTGTTTGAGCACAACCTTGAAGACACAATCACACATGATATTTATAAGTTTATAGTCCGTGGAGACCTCCATATTTTCTCAAGCACATATGAGGGCAGCTTTCAACTTTACGATATTTGAATGATGCATACACTGACGGACATAATATGCCCCTTTGATTGTACATGGGATTCAGATCTGGCAAATTTGCAGGTCAGTCTATTGCATACACACCATTTTGTAGAAACCATTCCAAGATGGAAGTTTGCTGTGCAAATACTAGATCATTGCCCTGCTGGAAAATGTAATATGGACCTCAAATTGCTTCCCGAAAACGGAAAAGATGTACATTCAGCAGGTATTCGTAGTCAGTGGCTTTCTTTCGACTTGATGGGAAACTAAGGTTTTTTGTACGACGATAACCAACCCAGCCCAAACCATTAATGCACCTCCTTGCTGCCGCTTGGAAAATATCTATTCCTCTCTCCAAAAATCGTTCAGTTGTCAGCCGTTCCATCTGGTCTATCTAAATTACTTTTTTTCTATTCTGAACACTACTTGCTTCCATTGTGCTTACCAGGTCACATGTTGCTTTTCCCTGGATATCCGTCTTTTCTTATGCATATCAGTATGCCGAGGCTGCCGTTTCTTTTTCTTCTTCTTCAGCATGAAGTTCTTCCTGGCTACCATTCGGGATAGTGCAGGCTTGTGCACGTGAATGTTTGGATCTTGAGCCAGTCTTCCTAAGGATGCTCCACCCTTACTTAATTGTTTTCTCACACTTCTCTCCTGTCTGGGTGTAAGTTTCCGTAGTCTTCCAGAGGACTTCTTTATGTCATATTTCGTCCTAAGGTGCACATAATTGTTCACAATGGAAGGAGATCTGTGAATTTTTCCTGCTATTTCTCTAGAAGACAAAGCTTGCTTGTTATAAGAGATTATTTGCCCTCTCTCCTCACCTGATAACTCTGGTTGACATCCCATTTTCCTGAACACTTCCTGCACAACTACTCATGTCGAATATTGGTGTGCAGCTATGTAAACAGTCCACTCAATATACCTACGCCCTCTAAGGCTACTATCATAAGTGGATGAAACGGCGAGAGGTGGGTACGAAGCATGGTTGTACCATTCTGTAGCAGTCAAGTTCTCGTGCTTAGTTTAATCTACGGCAAAGGGGTCAAATCTTTCTGCAGATTAACATGAATAAGTATAGGAACATCATCTGTGTTGCATTAGATATATCTATGAATATTTATTAAGTTCTTACATCATGCTACAGCTTAAAATTGGGATGGTTGTATCATTTTGCAACGCCCCTTACCGAAGTGAAGAGTACACAGATATTATAATGATCTATGGAGAGACGCATCGCATTGTATCTCAGCCACGAAGGCTGTATTCACAACGTCTTCCAAGGATACATCAATCTTCTGCAGATGTTTCTAGAGGTACAGAAATGTGTTTAGGATCTCAGGGATCTCTCCACGTACAGCGTGTCTTGGAAAGACCAACCAGCGCTGCACCTGATGTTTATCTTGATTTTATTGACTATTTTGTAGCAAATCCAGTGAAAGGTAAACAAAGCTTACATTAAAATTATGCATGCGTACAATGTAGTATATAAATAATGTTATCGTGCTATTCAATTTTAGTTTGAATTATTATAGGTATGTACCTATAATATTATTATGAGCATTATTAGTAAGATTATAGTAGTCATTAATTTCCATCCATTATTACCTGTATGTTTCTCATCGAAAAGAAGAGCTGAAGCAGTTCAGGGGGTACGTAGGTCACCAACAATTATTTGGAAACGATTTCCAGAATCAGGAATCCTTCTGCAGACATCTCTTAAATAAAACTGACGTCAATTCGAATTTCATCATACAGATTTTATGGGTAGATTAATGCTATTTTGCCAGCAACTAAACTGTAAATAGACATAACATACAGTACTGGGCTGCGGAAAATCCTTACTAGTTAATACCTCATCCGTGCAAACACACTGCGGTGTCTTTGACACTATCAGCTGTTGTGTGTACCCATATAGTGCGCGGTTCTTTATGTTTTATAGAAGTAGAGTGTGATAAAGTTTATGATATTGAATTTAGTGGAGGTGAAATTTTAAAATAAAGCTACAAAGGCACTTCAGAAGAATAAAGTGACTTTTCAAGCTCATCGAAAGGTGATATTGCAGCTGAGCAAATCATTGCAGAACACCAGAGGAAGGAATTTTCTCCAAAAGCAGTGGGCAGACCATCAGCGAAAGTAAAGCGTATGCAACTTGTTGGCCGACACTTTCCTTCAATAAGCCCGCCCAATTAAAACAGAAAAATCTAACACGAATGTGTAGAATGTGCAACAATGTGTCTGACGCTAGGTGCAAGAAGATACGAAGGTAATCTAGATGTATGTACACTGACTGTAGCGTAACTGTGTGTTGATCCTTGCTTAAGAGCTTTCCATACAACAAACATTTAAACAAAATAAATAAAGTATGATTTGTAATAAAGATTAATAACTCATTTTTGTTTCTTTATGTTACAATATCCAATATAAACTTCGTTATTTGCATTCGTTTATAAAAGAAAGCATACTAAGTATTTAACGAATATACACGGAATTTAAATCTGGACGCTATTCAGGCACAAAAATCGTTATTGTTATGATCGTAAAAACTGGCTCTATTGTTGTGATCATTATTGTATCTTAATGAATATTCAATTATGACAATAAAACATTTAAAAACAGGAACATAATTTTGAAAATAATAGGTACCCTAAGAGGTTAACATCTAAAAATACGCGGAAGGAAACAAGCGCTTGAATCAGAGACATCTGTTGGCACCTACAACTATCAAAGGAGTGAGTTCAGCAAGAAATATAACGGATATTTTAAGAAACTGCAAGAGAATGAGAGAATTCGGGTTTTAAACCTATTATCAGTTGCGAAGCTGGTCACCCGAGTTTACTCGGGCTTTTACGTTAAGGGGTTAAGGTAACGTGCGGCACTCTAGGAGACCACTTCATTGGACCAGATTATTTGGTTCCCAGACTAACTGGTTTACTGTATTTGCAATTCCTACAGAAACAACTGACTCTTGAGCATCTTCTAGAATACATCGCACTTCATTTAAAGGTGCGGCACTGGTTTCTGAGCGATGGTTCACACCCGCCCACAATTATTTTAGAGCCTTTAGGAAATATCTCAAAAATTTATACCCAGAATGGTAGATAGATCCTGGGGCTTGCATAAGAATACCAACAAGATCACCTGATTTAACTCCCTTGGATGTTTCCTTATGGAGATATGTCAAAGCTGCGACACAGACCCCGAAAGTTCAGATGTATTAAACAACTAATACGTGATGGTTACATTTTAGTATCTGCAAAAATATTAATATGTGTCTATTCTAATATTGAGAGGCGCTTATGTCAATGCGTCTAATAAAACCGTCATGCATTTGAGCAACTTGTATTATGAACAATACAATAATAAATATTTGTCAGAATACAACATAGGTTTAAAGGAACTTTATTATATTGATTATACTTATAACCTTTTATTGCAATGAAGAACATATTATCATGTATTTAATATTTCTAACTCTAAAGCACGGGCTGTTGAACTATATATTGTTTATAAATTAGTAATTAGACGATGATACGCCGTATAACAGATAATATGCCTTGGTCCTGCGCGCATACCTTTAGTGAGGGAGAATCATTCTCCTACACGGAAAATTTTCCCGGGCCCAGTAATCGAACCCGGTACTTCACTGTAGTCATCAGCTTCTCTAGCGACAAGCTGTAGGACCCGTTACATCAGTTAGATGTTTTTCAGGCTCTGATTTTGCTTTTACCAAAGTCTCCTTTCTGTTGGTGTCGTGTTCCCCTTACTGACATGCTTAGGCAAACCTTTCGGCGTCCACGTTAACCGGGACTAAGTAACTTCTATGAATTGGGTGTGTGTGGTTTTCCACGAAAAAAAAAAGTATGCAACTTAAATGCAGGGGAAACTGAGGTCTTGAGACTCTGTGAAACAAAACTATTCAAAAACACACTCATTTTTAGACAAAGGTATGTCTGCAAATGCTTGTGTCTGTATGTGTGCCTATATACCAAACACAGTATCTTCGTGCGTCTCCTAAGGAAGCGGCATCAATGTCTTAAAGAAGATACCACTTCAGAAGTAACCAATTTGAAGGCATGTTATATTATTTTTGCGCTTAAATTCTTATAAGCTTAATATTGTTTAGAGATACCAAATTACTGACTTGCAGGATTACTAATGCTACAAATAGATAAATAACAGCATCAAGTTATTTTCCAATGTGAAAAACATTTATAGTGCGAAGATGCCACAGTTGGATATTGTAATGTCACCTGCTAATTTCATGTTAAGAAAAAGCAGTTAAGCCATAAGGCAATTAGGGTTATACTAAAATATGGCGAGTAGCATACCATTATTTTGAGGACCTGGTACTTGGGAATCAATTAAATTCAGATGTCTGTATTTGGGTAGGCGCAGTTACTAAGATAAGTAGTCTATTTCTGAAATATAGAAAAGGTAAATGAAATCCTTAGCACTCACCAAATCACACAGTAGGATTTGCATTTCAGTTATGAATTATCAGCTTTAATATTCACCAAAATGAAGTACAAACGCGGGAATTAAGTTAACGAAAGATGATGTATATCTAAATGTCTTATCTTCTCATTCGTATTTTGCAGTCTTGATGGGCTAGTATACTGTGATCGATTATCCGCAGTATTAGCGCTTAAAGGCCGCTCTCCTGTTATACAGATTTAGCGGTCAATGGCACAAAACCTTCCGCTTAGTATTCTTTGCAATTAGCGGCAACATATGCTTTACATTATTATTACGGAAATAGTTACTTAAAAAAACTGGGTACATCAAAATATGACAAATGTAATTCTGTAGATATCATTTTGAGTAATTAGACTCAAGAGCAATTAAGTTCTTTAAGCTCAATTAGTTGGCAATTCGTTTCAAATAATCCATCATTAGCCTCCATTAAATTTATCACCAAACTTTACTTGTGCTATCCACTTCCACTCACCCAAGCGTGTCATGATAATAGTGTCTAGAAGCTAACCATTGGAGCAGCTGTCAGGAAATTCTTCACAGAACGAGATAGTTGGCGTTATATGTGATGCACAACATTTCTTCCACAGCAGTCTTTGTAATCGGCAATAGGTTACGTTTCAGACGATACAGATTTCCAAGAACGGAACACTTAGGAGAGTTTTAACATACATGGAAGGCATAACTCATTGCTCAAATTTGCAAAGGCGAACCAGGCAATAAACTTGCGATGTAGTTCCCTATCTCTACACCTTTATGTTTGCATGTGCATATATTCAGTAACGAGAAGCTAAATTATTACGCACTGTCCTATTTGAGCAGCGCAATGTTTACGAAACATAGCAAACGTTTTCAGAGTAACAGAGAAAATTTTTATATTTTCCTCAATATAGCATTGGCTGGTACTGTTGTGGTAATAACATTAACTTACACAAAAATTTCGTTATAATCAGAATTCGATACCATTTATCAGAATATTTGCACTAGAATTACGGATTTTTATTGACAACGTTTGCTGAAAAGCATATGATACACAAAATAAACTTACGTGCACAAAAGTGATTTAAAAGAAATCTCTCCTTGTCACTTTCCACCAAGGGAATTTTAGCAGACTCCAAAGCAATATATCCTGTATTTAGGTTATCAGTATAGAACAGAGAAATGTGATAAAGACATAAAATAACAGTAATTCATTTCATGATTACAACTTGTAACATTTAAACGCAGAAATAATTCAAAGTTCACTGAAAATAGCACTCGAGGTTACTTGGTAAAGGAACAATAAGGAATTAGGTACCAAATACATTAAACTAACAATATACTTCTTTCGATGCAGGATGCCGAAAAGAGATAACAATGGAGTTAAAAACCTATCATGGAGTACACAAACTGAAAAGGAATTAGAAATGCAGATAAAACATGTTTGACAAAAATTTACTTTGAATTTCAGAAAATTTACATTCAAACGGAACCGGCGATTGGGTCCCGATGTCATTTAATGCGTCAGTTGGGTCTCGTCTGTTATTTACGTCCTCCAACGTTAATTCATATCGGACGATGACTGGAATTGGGGAAATGATGCTCGAATGAGCCCAGGGTCCTTAGAGTTACCCGACATTTGTCTTTCAGGATAAGGGAAACCCCAGAAAAAGCCTTATCCAAGTAACTCACCCTGACCAAGGTTCGAACTCGGGACCTCTTGAACGTGATGCAGACATGCTACCACCACGCTCCCGAGGCGGGATCTCGATATTTTGGGTCATACTTTAGTTCCGGCTATGAATTACTTGGATTATACATTTTTTGTTTCCCTTATTTCTTGGGTGTACGTCAGATGCGTCTTTGAATGTTTTGAATTGCTAGTTTGAAGCATTTTTAATTTACAGATATAAAAAACGTACACCTTCTAAGTTTTCAGGCAAGACCGTCTATTATTTTAAATGTAAACCCACAAAATATATTGACTTTTCTTACACCTTGTTATTTTCCATTATCTTGTGTAGAAAAATCTGAACGCTGAACGCGAGTTATACAAGAGTTCCAAGAATTTGTAAGCTTGAAGCTTTATAGTCAGGTTTAACATATTGTTTTTGGCACTTCGCTATAAAATACCGGCAATGTGGTTATTAAAATTCTCTCCAAAATTTTAAGCTCTATTTTCCGGTTGAAGGCTAATTGAAAAGTTCGGGATAAAATAATACCTTAAACATATAACTTTTCTGTAATGCAATCGTAAGTACACGTAGAAAAGCTTCCTTCTCCCTTCTTGACTGTTAACTGTCAGAGCTCTATTAGGACGTAGTTTTAAGCGTTTTGCTTTGTAGCACTTTCACATCTGCAAAATAGTAACCGCATGAATGAGCAGTATAAAGCAAACAATGAGCTTTGAACGAAGTTACTTGCAGCTATTAGTAGCTATTATTTTTGCTGCAAATTCTGCCCACACTGTTGGTGGTGGATTGGAACCCTTAGCTATATACGTTTCACGTGTGGGATCCGAACACGTTGAACATGGTGATCTTGAGGCTGAGAAGGTATTAAGACCTCTATGAACATGTTGTCGCTAACTGTAGAGTCGTAAAACGGCAAACCGAAATACAATTTCTAAATCTACCCAGCAGCAAAACCATTTGTGTGGTCTGCCTCATGTTCAAGAGGTCCCGAGTTCGAATCTCGGTCAGGGTGAGTTATCTGGATAAGGTCTTTTCCGGGCTTTCCCCTTATCATTGAAGACGCATGTCGGGTAACTGTAAGCTCCATGGACCCCGGACTCATTTGAGCATCATATCACCCAATGCATTCACTGTCCGATTGACTTAACCTTGGAGGACGTAAATTACAAAAAAGTCCATTTCAGGATATTGCAGTGAATCCAGTGTTAGACTTGGACGATACTCACTTGGAAGGTGTTAAGTTTGCTCTAGTTAATGATGTGACACTTTCCCCTTTATCAACTAGTTTTGTTACAGTGTCACCCGTGTCACAGTTTACCAATGGTGTTTTCTTAGAATACTCTGTAGGTATTATGCAGAAAAAGAACATCTTTTTACCTCCGTTGTTGTGTTCTTTGGATTCCAAAGCTGTTATTCCTGTGCATAATCATGCTGCAGAACCCAAAGCTTTGTTCGCCGATACAGTGTTGCCTTACTACAGAGTATTCATGTGGCTTCCTCAGACGTTTTCCCATTGACAACACCTAAAGTTGACTTTAACGTTAATAAAAATTTATCATAAATTTAGAAGACAAAATTGCATTCACTACTCTTGAAATATTCTCATGTTTTTGCCATATCACTTCAAGAATTAGGCACAATTGGTGTAGCCGAATTTGAAGTCAAGGTTACAGAACCTAATTCAATAAACAACGCCCGTATAATGTACCAATGAAACTAAAGGAAGATATTTTACAAAAGGTTAAAGGAATGAAAGATGCTGGAATAATCAGAGTCAGAATCTCCCTGGGCTTCTCCTGTTGTTTTGGTTAAAAGGAACGATGATTCCGTGAGATTTTTCGTTCACTATAGAAATTTAAATGCAGTAATAGAAACCTCTTCGTTCCCTTTACCTCTTATTGGCGATTTCCTATACTATTTGGTGGATGCAAAGTGGTTTGTTTCTCTAGATTTGTTCTCTGCATACATTCAAGTTCCAATTGCAGAATGCAGTAAGAAGTACTCTTCATTTGTAGCTTATCAAGGTCGATATGAATTAGAACGCCTTTTTTTGGATTATCCAATGTGCGTTTTTTTAGTTATGTCGCTAAGAAGTTATTAGGTGACATTAATTGCAAGAAGCCTATAGCTTATTTACACATAGCTTACGCATTGTCCTGTTTGCTAAAACTTTTGATGAGTTATTGGAGACCGTGGATGCTGTATTTCAACGCCTGGGTCGTCACAACTGTAAATTAAAACCCCAGAAATGCTTCCGTACAATGGAAGAAATTAAATTGTTAGGATATAAAGTGTCGAATGATGGAATTTCCCCAGATTCAGACAAAATAGTTTGCACTCCAAGGTTACCCTAACCCAAGAATGCTAGGGACGTTAGAAAATGTTTAGGTTTATTTAACTTCTATGATATTTTCATCAAAGACTATGCACGTGTTGCTAGTCAACCTACCCTACTTATCAGTAAAGATCAGCCCTTTGTTTGGGACACTGATCAACAACTTTCTTTCCAGACATTAACGGATGTGCTTGTGTCAGCACCTGTATTAAGTTATTTTACTCTCGGTGCATACCCTGAATGGCATAAACATGCAAGTGGATTAGGAGTAGCTTGTGTGTTATATCAAAATGTAAATGATCAACTGAAACCAGTTGGGTATGCTTCTCGGACACTTTCCAAATGTGAGAAGAATTATAGTGTCCCTGAATTGGAACTACTAGCTATTGTGTTTGGCCTTACTCATTTCCGTACTTTTTACTTTGGTTTCAAGGTGCAAATTGTATAAGACTATCACTCCCTTAATAATTTGAATTACTTAAAGGATTTAACTGATCGTCTAGCAAGATTGAGCCTGAAATTACAAGAGTTTGACTATACCATCTGATATATATCGGGCAAAAAGCATAGTGCTGCAGATAACTTGCCCAGGTTGCCTGTTTTGCACCCTCAGGAAAAAGAATTAGAACATTTGGATGAGTTGCCTACATGCTTGTTATCAACAATAGAAGTGGCGGATAAACAAAATCAGGATCTACAGCTACAGTTACGTCCCGTTGTTAATGCAATGAAAAGTCCAAATTCTGCTCCTGCGATACTTCAAAGGCAAGTTTCTACCTATATCCTTCAGTCAGGAGCTTTATATAGGAAAACTGCTCTCTCTAGTGTATCTCTTAATTTATTGGTAATACCTGAAAGCCTACAAATTAAATTTTGACACCTTGTCATGAAGATCTCCCATCTGGCCACTTGGGGTTTACTAAGACATATACAAAAATCCACACGAGATATTATTGGATAGGAATAAGGAAATATATTGGTAACTTTGTACGTAGATCGTTGGGGCATTGACTTACTAGGACAATTTCCTCGCTCTAATTTAGGACACAGGCATATCATTGTGGCCAAAGAATATGCTTCGCGTTGGGTGGGGGCTGCTTCTCTTACTTCAGCCACAGTTCCCCAAGTTGCAAATGTTATTCTACACAACGTGATCTGCAGACATGGTACACCGGCTAAATTACTATCAGACCGAGGTTCAGTTTTCATCAGTAATGTAACTCTAGAGCTTATAAACTCCCTGTCAGTGCCACAAACGTATACTAGTGCGTATCACCCAGTATGCAATGGTCTTAGAGAACGTTTCAACCAAACGTTGCTGAACATGCTGAGCCACTTCGTTGACAATAGTCAAAAGAACTAGGACACTATTTTGCCATATGTTGTTTATTCATACAATTCTAGTGTTCAGGCGTCAACGCAGTATTCCCCATTCTTTCTTATATGGTCGTGAACCCGCCCTGCCCAATCAACTAAAATTACAGGCCACTGCAAAAGATATCTTTGTGAAGCAAACCTTGCAGGTCCTGCAGAAAGCATGAGAAGTTGCCATTAAGAACATTACACGTCAACAAGCACAACAAAATATTAGTTTTGGTGCAAAACACAAAGATACACATTATAATATTGATCAGCTGGTAAAGCTCTTCACCCATCAGAAAAAAGGAAAGTGTACTAAACCGTTGCATCGCTATTTTGGCCCGTTTGAAATAATTAAACAAATCACGCCTGTCACTTAAATTGTTGGTCGTCCCCATGCACCCAGAACTAAGCATCAAAGTGTTCATTTTTCAAGGATTTACCCATACTATGACCCTGTAGCTCCGTGTTGTCCACCACGAATCTCACTTTGCGGTCGCCTGGGATCGAACCCGGGCCGCCTTGGTGAGAGCCAAGCGGTCTAACCACCGAGCCACGGCGCGGCCCTGTAGGCCCATATAGGGTGTTATGTTATTGGTTGGAAATATTAATTACCAGTTTAGTAAGGTTCCCATGTGACATATTTTGGTGTTTTATTTCAGGCAGTACTTAATGATATTGTTGATTAATGTGATAGAAAAGAAAGTTAACTATTGTGAGCATACTCAATTAAATTGATAGGTAATATGTCTAAATTTGAACAAATTGTGTCCAATGTTATTTCAGGATTTTCAGGTATTCTATACTGCTGTATGTCTGGCCTTTTTAGTTGTGAATTATGTATGAGGTTGCTTTGGTAAATGTTGAAACGTGTGCCAAAGTGTGAAATTGTGTGTTTGCAGATATTGCTTCAAGGAAGTGCTGAGATGCAGCCTTAAATGCATAGTGTGCGAGATGAATTAGACTTGTTGCTCCAAGGATGTGCTGACAAGTAGTCTTGAATGCGTTAGTAATGTGAGTTAGTATGATATGAGTGTTGCAATAATTGTGCACTTTCCTAAAATGGTTTCCTTTACAGTAGCATGATACCCAGTACGAGCGGAATTAGGAGTTGATATACAAAATTCTAATTATTGTCTAATAGAGTCCATGGTACCATTATATCATACAATGTGAAAATGTGAATATTATACTTACTAATGCTTTGTTTCTTTTAGCACTTGGAAACTATATCATTTATGTTCTACAGGGGTTAGGTGCTGCTGATTATAAAAATGAGTATAGCTATTAATTTGGAAGGCTATTTTAACATTGCTAACAAAGAACAATGTTAAGGTAGATAATTATTTTTGGAGTTAATTTAAAAGGTGTTGAAATTACGAGATGATTAACAAATAGTAGTAATGTGCAATGAGCTCTCTTGAGGGGGTATTATAATATTTACTGGAATATGTCGTTTCATATTGTACTGCTTTTACTGATATAATGAAGTGAGTCAGCTGATTCAATAGGTCGTGTGCTTCAGTGGCGACATGTCATTTTTTGTGTGTGTTATTTTAAGGCAGTACTGAAATATACCCTTAAGTGTAGTGATAGTGATTATCAATGTTTAGAGGAAAATGGATTGAAATGTGATAAGAATCCTAATAGAAGTATTTTGTAGAGGAATCTATGATGATGAAAAATATTTTATTATGATGAGAAAAAGGTTATTGCACTAGGTAGCACGATAATACCATATTGTTAACCAAGAGGTTGGTGAAATACTATTATTATATTTAAAATATATTTGTTCTTGACACCTTCGTTTTATGGTTACACTAGGTACTATGACATTAGAAAGTTTAAGTAATAATTATGTGAAGCATTATATGTTGTGCAGTCGATGTAGTATGCATATGAATGTGTGGTGCGCGCTCATGCATGTGTAAATATCTTGTAACATCTTGTCCCCAGCCGGCTGGTTAGTTTAAAGTGTACTGCTTTAATGTAGGCTGATTTATTGTGTTTACTGATTATCATGGTTGATTTATAATGGTTAACTTAATGTGTACTGGTTAAGAAGTGTTCGCTGATTAGTTGTTTGATTTGTAATGGTTAATTGTTTATTAGTTGATGTGTAATTTTCTTACCTTGTTGGATGATTGTATTTTTCACTTCGGAGTCCCACAATTACATCTTAATATGTGACTAAAGTCAATAAAATTGTAACTATGTAACCTTTGAATTGTGATACTCATTCAGTTTGCCATTCTCGTTTTAGTTTTTCCTACTGAATGGACGAGTGCCCTTACCCCGGATTGACGACACCTTGGACACGCTAGCTGGTGCACAGTGGTTCTCGACCCTGGATCTGAAGTCGGGCTACTGGCAGGTGGCTCTAGACTCGAGAGACAAGCAGAAGACCGCATTCTGGACAGGCCAAGTGCTCTGGCAGTGCACATGTTAGCCCTTTGGCCTCTGCAACGCACCAGGTACCTTCCAACGCCTCATGGAGTCAGTGATGAGAGGACTGACTTACGATGCCTGCCTGCTATACCTGGACGACATCATCATCGTCGGTAAGACTTTTGAAGACCATCTCGAGAATCTGAGTAAGGTGCTACAGAGATTGCAGGCGACCAACTTGTAGCTGAACGCGAAGAAGTGCCAGCTCTTCCGCAAGGAAGTGAACTACTTAGGCTACATAGTCTCAGCAACCAGAGTGGCCACAGACCTGGGGAAGACGCAGGCCGTGAGAGATTGGCCTCGCCCAAAGGATAAGAAAAGCTGCGCAGTTTCCTGGGGATGTGCAGTTATTACCGACGCTTCATAAAGGGGTTGTCCACCATCGCCAATACCTTCACCCGGCTGACAGAGGAACACCGGCCTTATGTGTGGACGGAGGACGCCAAAGACGCTTTCGAGCACCTGAAGGAGACCCTGTGCACTGCTCCAATTTTGGGTTCCCCACAACCGGGTGGCGCATTCATTGTGGACACCGACGCCAGCGAACATTGTATTGGAGGTTTCCTATCGCAGATCCAGGACGCCATGAGCGGGCAAGACGCTATCCAAGGCAGAGAATAGCTACTGCGTCACCCGACAAGAGTTACTGGCGGTAGTAAAGACATTGAAGCACTTCCACAAGTACCTGTACGGTCAGCCATTCCACCTGAGGACTGACCATTCCGCCCTAACCTGGCTATTGAGCTCTAGGAACCTGGAGGACCAGACAGCACGTTGGGTCCAGAGGCTGCAGGAGTACGACTTCACCTAGGAACATCGTAGAGGAACGCTGACACCATGTCCCGAAGACAGAAGAGTGCGGCTAGTGCACAAGAGTGGAAGAGAAGGAGCGTGCCGCAACAGTCCGAGTAGTTGTGGCAGTGCCTGCGGACGCCTGGGATAGCGCAGGCCTGAGGAGGGAGCACCTGCTGGACGAAGACTTGGGGTCACTCTTGGGGGAAGTGGAGGCAGGGACGAGACCAACCTGGGAGGACATCGCACCGAGGAGTGCCAACTACAAGTTTTACTGGGCCAAATGACAATCGTTGAAGACCAGAGAGAACGTGCTGTTATGGGAATCACCCGATGGGAAGACCCAGAGAGAACAGTTGGTGCTTCCCCGGAGTAAGGTTCCGGAAGTCTTGGAGGAAGTGCATGCCAGAAAATCAGGAGGACACCTGGGAGCGAACCGAACGATTGACAAACTACGGCTACGCTACTACTGGCTGAGACTACAAGCAGATGCTGAGAGATAATGGCGTCAGTGTTACATGTGCGCGGCGAGTCGCGTCCCCCAGACTAGGAGCCGGGGTCGCATGCAGCAGTACAACGTCCGAGCGCCATTCGAACGGATCGTCGGTGACATTGCTGAACCGTTCCCAGTTTCCGACCGAGGCAACAATTACCTAATGGTGGTCGTGGACTATTTCACCAAGTGGCCTGAGGTTTATGCCTTCCCAAATCAAGAGGAAAAGACAATCACAGTCTGTCTTGTGGAGCAAGTGTTCTGTCGATTTGGGGTGCCACTAGAGCTACACAGTGACCAGGGTACCAACTTTGAGCCCAACCTAATGAAGGAGGCACTACAAAGGCTTGGGGTGAACAAGACGCGCACGACGGATGGCATCCCCAGTCGGATGGCATGGTCGAAAGATACATTAAGACCTTAGAGGAACACTTGAGGAAATTCGTGGCCAGCCATCAGCGAGACTGGGACGTCAAGGTGCCACTGTTCTTGCTGGCCTACTGCTCGTGTACACACGCAACTGGGATGACGCCAGCCAACTTAATGTTCGGCCGAGAGTTACGCCTCCCTTGTGACCTGGCTTTTGGAAGCCCTTCGGAAGCGAAACAGCCAGCGACAGAGTATGTGGAGAACTTGGTGGACCATCTCCACGACATGCACGAGATGGTTCGCCAGAACATCCAGAAGGCGAGTGACCGCATGAAGACCAGGTATGACAGGTAAGCCAACAGCCAAGGTTTCCAGCAAGGTGACCTGGTCTGGTTGTCCCGTCCTACCCGGACCAACGGACGCTGCCCGAGGCTCCAGCAGTCATGGCAAGGACCGTACCGGGTGGTGAAGAAGATTAACGACGTGGTCTACCGCATCCAGAAGGTTCGCCGAGGGATGATGTTGGTAGTACATCTGGATCGCCTGCCACGCTACGATGGTGCTGCTCGGGACGACCAGCTTGGTGGAGGGAGCAGTGTCACCCGAACGTCGGAACTCCCTATAGAACTGGCCGGCAAGAGGGTAAGACGTGAAGCATTCTGCCCACGCCTACCCATTTGTCTCCTGTCACTAACTAAAGGGATAATTAGGAGAGTAATCGCGGGCCACTGTGCCGTCTCTTTCCCCTTCCCATGAGTTCTCGAACATACAGGATATTGCATCTAATCCGGAACCTTCTAGATTGGCCAGTAGGTTCTATATAAGCAACGCGTCGGGCTTGAGTTCAGTTCAGTTCTTGGCGAGCAGCGTGAGGAGCGCCGAGTTAGTTAACGGACCGGAAGACTGTGAACGTTCATCAGAGGAGCTGTACGAACTGTGAGCGTGCAGTGGATCTGTGACAGGCGAACTGGTGAATTATAATTGTGTGCATTGCGTAATTCTGTGTATTTGGCCAGTTTTCCGACTGTAATTCGGTGGAAATAAAGAACATTTTGAGTTGTGCAATTGGACTTTTAATTTCAGGAACCCGCAAAGTCAAATGTTTTATTTATATAATTCATGAAAAGTGTCAGCAATTCTAGATATAGCTAAATATGATAAACTATTTCACAGATATCACTAAACTTGTCCCGAAATCGGAAGTAGGATCAGAGTGCATCTACATCAGATATAGTTCTATGTGATAAGACATAGTTATTCATGCAAAAATAATTATTGAAGCCCGCTTAGCAATTTTAATAAACAAGAAAGAGCTTTGGTATAAGAAGGCTTAAATAATCTCAAAATTATATATAATGGACTAATAAATCTTACGTCAATGAATACAGCTTTAAACGAACATATGGTGTGCATTTATGTGTGTACGTGCGTTATATATATTGTAAGAATATGTGTTTTGTATGTGCCACATAAAATGGGAATAATTGGTTTAAATATATGTACGCGTGTATTTATTACAAAAAGTGAATAGGATCACACTGAAAATTCAATGCCATGGCCGGGATTTGAAACACGGATCTCCCGATCTCGTCCGATCGCTCTTAACCGTTGAGCTACTATAGCTAACGTGCCGTCATGATATTACATTTTCTAAATGTCTCGTATGTTTCCCGGTAAACCAAAAGGGGTTCTCATGTGGAATTGAATACACAGCATCTTTGTTGACTTAATAAAAACTTATAGTTTCCACGTTTTTTATTCACGAATGAAAATTTTATATGAAAGGGTGCGTGCTAGTCACTACTGACATTTTGCGGCAACGCTGATATCGAGGGAGAGGTACAGTTCTCAGTGAGTTATACATTTACATATGTACATGCGTGTAGCTGTTTGGCTTCTTCCTTCAATATGCTCATAGATATTAGCAATAATCTCGCGACTTTGACCCTGTAGAGCTTAGTTTTCCCTTTATTTTTGACACTGCAGGAGGCATTGTCACGCTAGAAACTAACAGGTAAGCGGGTAACTAACTAGCACTCGTTAAAACGTTTGCATGCATATAAAAACCCATCAGACGAAAGAATAAATGTTATCGTAACACAAGCTACTTGCTAGCCTGATTAATAAGGGTAGACCAGTTCACTGGATTTCCACTGAAGGTCATTCGTGAAGAACCAACCCACAACCTATAAATACTTAAGTCGCAGGCTTTAAAGTTACCACTATTAGATTATTATTTTTTTTTTGAGATATAATCATTCTTCCCTACCAGCCGTGTGTAGGCTAACTTTTGAATAGATAGATTGAGACTGAAAAATTCAATGCAATGGCCGGGATTTGAACCATGGTAGCTCAATGAAGAGCGACCGAACGGAGACAGGGATATGCATTGTTCAAATACCGGCCATGAAATTGAATTCTCCAGCCTCACCCATCTATTCAAACCTTAGCCTATATAGGAGTGGTGTAGAAGAATGATTAAGGATCCAAGTGTAAAAGGTGTTTATTAATTTTTCATTCCATTCATTGTAAATATTTATTATTTCCATGGATGAACGAAATAGCCAAATAAAGTAAGTGTGACGTGAAAGTTACGCCCATTTATTTTTTAAATATATCGAAGCATTAAAAGTGAGGGAGTACGTCTAGTGTAGTAGTACGTCTATCGGTTTGTCTTGACTTTACACTTATCGATGGACGGACGGACGGACGGATGGACGGAAGGACAAGTGGATGGATGGAAGAACGGACAGATCAACGAATGGACGGTGAGGAGGAGAGATGGTGGGAAAGAGGAATGGAAAGAGGGAGGGTGGGACGGAGGGAGGGGCGGATGGACAGTAGTGGAGGGAGGGACATATGGATGGAAGGACGGATTGAGGAAAGGGCGGACGGAAGTAAGCACTGACGTAGGGATGGAGGGACGGAGGGACGAGAGACGGATGGACTTATGGACGGATGGATGGATCGACGAATGTAGGGATGGCGGATGGATGGATGGTAGTATGGATAGACGGATGGAGGGAGGGATGGTGGGAGGGAGTGGTGGACGGAGCTAGGGATGGAGGGACGGATGTACGGGTGGACAGACGAACGGACGGAAGGATAGACGGAGCGACAGAGCGAGGGAGGTGCAGACGAAAGCACGGATGGATGGACGGTAGGAGCTACGGACGGACGAAGCGAAGGAAGGACGGAGGGATGGTAAACAGATAGATGGATGAAGGTACGGAGCGTGGGACTGTAGGAGGGAGGGAAAGAAGGCCTGATGGACCGAGTGATGGACGGACGGATGGACGGATGGATGGTTGAAGGGAAGGAGGGAGGGAGGGAGGAAAGGGCGGGAGGGAGAGGCTGAGGGAGGGAGGGATGGTTGGAAGGACGGACGGATGGATGGAGGAGGGCGAGACGTAAGGGAAAGAGGAATGGAGAGAGGGAGGGCGAGACGCAGGTAGAGAGGGATGGATGGGGGGTGGAGGAAAGAAGGGACATAAGGACGGCGGGACCTAAGGGAGGGAGGGAGTGGTGGACGGACGTATGGTTGGCCGGAGGGACGAAGCGAGGCAGGATGGAAGGAGGGAGGGTGGGAAGGACGGGTGAGCGGATTGACGGTGGGACGGACTGACGAAGAGAGGGCCACATGGACGGAAAGACGGACGGATGGAAGGATCGATGGCTGGCTGGCCTGCTGGCCAGATGCACGGATGGCCGGTTGGCGGGATAGACGAATGACCGAATGGTCGGATGGTTGGATGGCTGGGAACAATCTATTACTAAAGCAATGCTTGGTTTTACTAGTAGAAAAAGAAATTTGAATGCATAAGATACAGGCAACATTGAAAGAAATAAGGAAAGCGTTAAATTTGTACACGAAAAAGCAATAAAGCTAAGGATTCCTAGAAAAAATTAGAGCAACGGTTGATGATATTGAAAAGCATGAAATTGGGGAAACGCCATTAAAATGTAATTAAAAAAGCCACTGGCGCGACAAACCTTGGAGGGCCAAGGTCTATCAACCCGACTGCCGGCCTAACGCCCTCTTACGCAAGACAGAGGTGGACTATCATCCAACCGATACGGAGAGGAGATGTGATCAGTACTCGGCAAATCCTAGCCGGAATGTTGGTTTCCGTAACCAGGGCCGCTTACCTAGCCTTAGCTCCTCACCTTCCTGACGATGCTGAGTGGGCATCGGTTCTATGTCCGGGACCTAAACTCCGCACCCCATGAGTGGAATCGAACCCGGGTCACCTTTCGCGTCCAGGGACCAAGGCATGCTGCCTTGGCCCATTAAAATATAATAGAAATTTATAAATAGAATGGGGAAGATAAAAATAACTCGTCATCAAGTAAATAACAATGAAGTGATAGTGGGATACTATGGTCAGTAAAGGTTTAACAAATTTAGGTGGCTTAAGAAGAAGTAAAGATAAAGCATGATACACTAAATGAAGTAATTGGCATTACATTCTAGAATGCAATGACACTGAAAATGGGAGGGATTACTTAATACTAAAGAAACTGGAATTTTTCAGACGATTGATATCTCAGAATCACATGATTGTACATAGAGAAAGCAGGATATTTAGGACAAAGATAGTTAATACGATTAAAAGGAATGTAAAGCTTAGTAGAAGAAGCACAGAATAAGGATAAAAATGTGCAAAACTTTAAATATAAGATGTAATAGACATTGCATATATGTAAGGGGAAAAAAGACAAATGAGCAACTCCAACTGCAAGCAAAAGATGTGTAAATATTTTAATAAGATTAAATTATTGTCACCCAAACGTCGGAACTCCCCATAGAACTGACCGGCAGCAGCAGGAAACGTTCGGCACGCCCAGTCATTTGTCTTATAGCGGTAACGAGGGTTGGTTGGAAAAACATCACTCTGTCGTCTGTTTTCGCTCCACCTGAGTTCTCGAACTTAGGGATATTTCATCTAATCCAGAACCTTCTGGACTGGCCACCTGACCCTATATAAGCAACACGTTGGGCTGGAGGAAAGTCAGTGCTTGGCAAGTAGCGAAGGAGTGCCATGTTAGTGAACGGACGAGAAGACTGTGTACGTGTATCGGAGGAGTGTATGTAATTGCCAGAGCAAAAAGGGAACTGTAACGGACGAACTGGTGAATCGTAATTGTGTGCATTACGTAATTCTGTGTAATTGGCAAGTGTTCAACTGTAAGTCGGTGGAAATAAAGAACATTTTTGAGTGGTACAATTGGACTTTTCATTTCACGAACCCACAAATTCACACTGGTGTCAGGAAGCGGGACGACAACATCACCGAACATTACGGACATGGACGCGGCATTGGAAAAGATTTTGGAGAAGATGAACGAGTTAACAACAAAAACAGAAGCGGCAAATACCAACCTGGCCGCAGAGTTGAAACAAATGAAGACGACCAACGACAACATCGCCGAGAAGATGGAAGAAATGAAGGCCGAATTAACAGCGAAGACGGAAACGGCAAACAACAACTTGGCCACGACAATGACCGCAAAGATGGCCGAACTGACCACGGAAATGAAGGTGACCAACGAGGCTCTCCCCGCCAAATTTGAACAACAGTTGGCCGGCGTGAGGGATAACGTGACGGAGCTGGGC
>CM060950.1:259949892-259972392 GCA_030765055.1 Mantis religiosa | reverse complement strand
CAAGTATGGGTACATTTTATTTTAGTAACGTTTAATTTGCCCTAATATGTCAGTCATGTAAGGTGTACGATATAAATGCTGACCATTTATTTTTGCAACCATATAATCTAAAGTTTTAGTCTTACAGCTATAATTTCATAATTTGGAACACTTATCTTTAATGATTACTAATTACATATTTAAATAACCTTAAATTTGGAAGCGAGAAATACGTTTTATACGCATAAAATCAAACGCTTATCGCATGAAAAAAATTATAGGTGCCTATAATATATCTTAGCACCCATTCTCATTTTTTAATTTACGTTTAAAATGCCTAAATATCTAAGATTTTAGTGTCATATTTGGTGTTAATGTGATAATGTCAAACTGGCTGTGCAGGACTATTTGGAAGTTGTTGAACTAATATGTACAAATGATTAGCTGGTCCCTTATGAAATATGTCCAGCAAGTACTGTATGAAATAATAAAAGAAGTAATAAATGAAAACTTAAGTGCATTTTGAATTTTCATATATGTTATAACAATAATTGCCAAAGTCATGGAACAAGGTTTGAATTTTTAATGAATTAGACCAACTTTAAACATAAATTGCTGTAGTCATGACGGCAATTCTTTCAATAAATGTCCCCAAAGTATCAGCCTTAACATAAAGCTCTAGAGTTTGCCTAGTAAATTAATTACTTGTAGTCATTTTGAAACGCCAGTATGTATGCAATATTAGTTAACGGGTTGTTGAGTATTGATTGCGAGGTGTAGCATTGCATAGTTGAATATCATTGGAAAATGCTACTTATATGTTCGCATACTTATGTTAATTTATTCCCATATTTGCATTTGTATAACATTACTTCTGTGTGAATTCATAGTAAACAGACAAAATGCCCCTAACATTGAGATGTACTCCAACAAAGAAATAAAAACTTAATTTTCAGCCTAGAATTTTGTAAATTAAACTTTCCAGTTTAAACAAATTCGCAAGTTTAAATCTGCAGACAATGATATAAAGCACTGTAAAATTCCTCTTATTTGAGCTTTTATAATTACTTAATATCCCTGTTAAAAATGTGTCATGTTTCACCACCAGCAGTACAATTTAAAAACAGCAGGTAGTGGAAAACATTTATCGGAACCTTCGCTTTAGGAAGGGCCCTACTAACCTTATTTTCGCAGTGGTGAAAGTTCAACGACATGCCGTACGTGGCGCTAGGGTCGGCGATTGCTCGGAACGAAATAATGCTGGTGCCGCCGGCCGGCAGTGTAGTTTGTGCCGGGCTGGGGGAGCAGCGGTTAGCGTAAGGTCTCTAAGAGCAGTTCCACGCGCCGTGCCGCGATATCGCATGTATGTAACCACCACGGTCGTAATTAAGTGTACCACTTGATTTCGGAGAGTTTCGTGCTTCCCTTCTGTTATTACGCTCATTGGTTTTATTTTCTTCTGTTCTGTGTGCCTGTATTTAGAAAGAGCATTTTACCAGCACAGATTTTCAGTGTTATCATATGACTGCATACACAGGTTTAACCACTTTGGTTTTCTAGAAGTGTTTACAATTATACAGCCACCAGAATGTTCTCCAGGAGGTTAAATAACAATGGTCTGAGTTATTTCATCGCTCCATTCATTTTTGCACCTTTAATAGCAGCTCTGCTTTTTGGTAAGTGCCTTGACATTTCGTTAACTTCGAATAAACTTGCGTTACTTTTATCTATTTAAATGAATTTATATTACGCCCGTCAGAGAATTGAGGTTAAGTATCGCTATATCTCTCTAAATTCAAATGAAATTTGTTGATTACTTTAAGAATTTAAATGCCGATGTAGGATTTATCATAATACATAGAAGTATTCTCTGATCACTGATGTAACTCTGACAGATGAAAACTGTTTTGTAATGAATGATGAAGTCTTTAAAATGGCATAAACCACATGAAGAGCAATTTAAAAAATTAAAAGTACACCTATCATGTAACCATTCATTTGTTTTAATCGCATAGTACTTCACAACGATCGGTAAAAACACTAACAGTATAATATTAGAAAAATGTTAGATTACAGGAAAATTACTTAGACCCCCACTAAAGTTCAAATTAGTATCGGTGTTTTTTTCAGCATTCCCTCTTGGTATACTTGTGTAATAATTTCTTTTGGAGATGGCAATTTATTCAACATTTTAGATCAAATTAGCTTTTGCAGTAATTGTTCATGGTATTATATTCACTATTCCTTATTGGTCCTTTTTAACTATGCATGGCGTTAAATCCATTCAGGCATTGTCAATCATTCATGTTTCCAGACACCAGGGAAGATAGGCAATAAACCTGGTGAAGGTAACCCCCCGAATGTTCAACCGGAAATCCAACTCGGGACTTCAGGATGTGTAGGCAACCATGCTAGACATGGCATGTCTAGTCAGCCACCAATACAGAGTAAATCTTTCTCTAACGTATGTAAAGGGTAAAATAAGAGCCAATTGCTTGAGTAAACGGAAAAGACATGGTGCCTGTGCTCATTTTTGTGAAACAAAAACAAATAGGCAAATATTGCCAAATCTTTCATTTTAATCATTAGCTTTCTTCACAAGTCCTGAAGCATCGCTTTTATATTGGAAGAGAACATAGGCAACAGCAGTTTAACGTAAATAATTAGATTCGAGTATCCTCAAATTGGAGGTTTAATCCAGCTTAAGCGGAAGATTTAGTGTTGGAACGCTACAGAGAGCAAACTGTAACGCAGCCTTGTCGATATCATTCCCTTCTATTTGTGTCTTTTTTCAAGGAAACCAAATTGGAATGTATCCTATCATGAATGTGTTGTGAAGGTATCGATGTAATAAAAAACATGATTACATCCGGCCCTGTACATGGAATTAGTATGTTTTAGGGATCGAGAATAACCAATGGGTGCCCAATAGGTAGATAAATAGATAATAAATATATAGATAATAAATAGATAAACAGAAAATAAATAGATAAATAGATAATAAATAATAAATAAATAATATATGCTCATAATGAGAATAATGATCGTGATGATAATTAATAGTAATTAATAGTAATGTCCTTCGTAATTGTGAATAACATAAGATCTGGTTCTCGAAACTGCTGTTGAAGTATTTAAATCATTTCGTAACCAACAGATAAGATTCCATACTTTCAAGACTTTAGTGTTAATATCCAGTTATTTCTATAAAAATATGTAAAACTGAATAAATATTTTTCGTGTCTAAGCTATATTCTTATCTCTCAGAGCAGCTTTTTTTTATTTAATCACATCATATGCTATTTCCAGGCAATATTGGTCCCAAAATAATTGCCTATAAAATATTTCAATTTTAATACCTAGACCTAAATAATGGGAAATCAAACTACCTTCATAGATCTTAATATACATTCCTATTCAGTTTATCAAGACTTTATAAAAGTTCCGAATGTTTTAAGTTTTTGTTGTTAAAGTATAAGTACAGTATCAAAGTTTCATTTTTAATTTTCTATCTACAGGTATATCTTATGGCTTTCTATCTTAATATTTGTACTTACATTCAGGTGCAAAATAGGGTGCAGTCTACTTTCTTATGTAGAGGAAATTCAGTATACAGTATTATAATATAATATATAATGAAAAGTGTCGCAATACCTTATTTACCTTTGTTAAATATCTAGTAGGAAAATGATTTACAATGCCTGAAAGTTTTAAAAATATATTAATGATTAAATGAACTGAAAGCTGTGTACTGGGTGTGCCTTAGATAGGACAGGGTTTCAGTAAATAGAAAAATAGAATTTCCAATTGGAATGTTTGATTTAGCTTCACAATAATACATTTCTGGTAATTTTATGTGTGTTTAAAATACTTATAATCTGTAATTTCTTCTCGGATATCATTAGCGCGTACTCTTAAACTGAAACAAAAATCAGAATGCTACTGCTTTTGCAGACTGGTAAGGAAATACTGACAATAAGAGGAGTGCTAGCAGCCTCTCGCAATGTTATGAAACTTGATTTAAAGGGATATGTTTTAATTCTGAATCTATTTTTGTAGTAAAACGTGAATTACAGAATTGAGTGAAAATTATGTATATGGGCCTCAAATTCTGTAAAACAAGGTTGACCTAATATTCCAAACTGTATACATAAATTATTTAATTTATTGGAATGTGGCATGTATGAAAATTCCACGACCACCTAGCAGATACGGCACATTAGATAACACAATTAAGAAATAATAGGAGCTTCATATTTTAAATATGTTTGACAAAACCTTTTAGGAAACGATTGCATGAACATGCGCAAATAATGTCATCACTCATCGCACCTCTCAAAAAATATTGATTTGTAAACCAAAGATAAAGAACGTATTGGTGGCGCAAGAACATTTTCGATTAACAAGTCAATATCCTACATGTTATTATCATATATTTATAACTTGTTAAACACTTTAATTCGGCACCGCAAAGGGTCAGACTTACTGTATGGAACCTCAAAGGTCAATTACTTGACCTTCAGTTCATGACATATTGAATATTATTCATCCATTCAAAAACTGCACACAGTAGTTGGTTATGTGGTCAGAAGTAATTAATGAATGCCATGGCTTCTCCAAAAGCCTAATTCAAATTTTCAACATCAGGAAAACAATACAATTTATAAATATACCTAGACTGGTTACGAAACCACCATTCGCTTTCCTTAAATCTATTCCAATTCCATTCCAATGCGTTGTTCACTTAAATTATTGCAAAATGTTCCTTCGTGCGATACACTACTATGAATACTAATCACCAATACATTGCTTTCTCAAAAGTGTATGTACTATATAGATTGATTTTTAGTTTCGACGACGGAAGAAGGTAAGTGACAGCACCAAGGGCATTAAATATTCTACGGCCACAATAAGTCCTGCGGAAATCATGAGAATATGGTTATCAAGCTTAAAAATTAAAAATGGATTAATGGAAAAATGGAAAATAGCAAGTAAAATATGAACGGCTAAAATTCTCACGTATCCTAAATCATATAGATATTAAACACTTTATCGCCGTAAACTCAAATGAAAATTGCACGGTAAATTTGGTACGCCTTATGTTTATGTAAATATATTTCTGTAAACATTTCTGTGCTTCTGTGTTTTCTTTTTCTTCCGCAGAGTGTTTTCGTAATGGAAATCAGCACTATTATATGGAAGGGTTATCACGAGCCGCAGGTACAGGAATTTGTAACAATCAATATAATTATTTGAAGTGGCGATCAAACGTAGGAAGGATGTGTTAAGTTTAAAAAGTATGATGTGCTTCATGCTTTATCCACTCTTCACCAATCTATTTTTAAAAAAATCCCTTTTCATCTATCTGCATTAAGTTAATCGAGGTAAATACTTGCAGAAATGCTTTCATATTTGTGTTTAGGTGCAATGGAATACGGTAATAGAGTACATTTAATTAATAGTATACGTTTGAAGTGCTAGTCGCAATGTAATGATGTAGAAACTCAGTGAATGACTTCACATTTAAGTTTGTATTTATGGTTGCACCTTAAGTGCTGTGGTTAGCACCGTCCCATTCTCTATTGGGGTTGAAAACCGCCGAATTTTGCTTAGAAGCCTCTTTATCAGGTTATGCAAAGCTACAATACGGGACCACCGGCTTTAGTTCCCTTGCAAAGATAACCATGCTAAGAATTTTTGCGCCCGGAAGGTTTCATCACAATTCGCCGGCATTGAACCCCTGACCTAGGGAACCAGAGGCTAGCACATTATCCCTAGACTATGGAGAACAACGTTACATTTCAGAATGGTATAATATAGGGAAACTGGAACCAAAGAATACTTCGGAAAGCTTTTACTCCACATACAGTATATTTGTTATAACTTGTGTGCTCTAGTAAATTATATAGAATATATATATATATATATATATATATATATATATATATATATATAGAAATAGGTAACTTAGAAACAATAAAGCTAATTCTGTCACTCTTCAAGTGCTTCTAAACTTCATTAAATCGATCAATAGTGCCTAAGTTTGACTTCCATCCAATAATTTTCCTAACATATGCCGTAAAGGAAATCCATTCCATTCCGTTAGAATTAATGCAGCAAGTGTGTGTTATGTATGCTACATGTGTGATGCACACGTAAGCCAGTTATCGCGTAAGTGATGAACCACTGCCTTTTATAAGTTGAAACATATATACGAAATTCTTTACCAAGGGAAACAATGAGTTTATGGTGATAGCTTAAAGTTTGTGTAAACTTTTTAATAATGATGATGATGACGACGACGACGACGACGAATACGACGACGACGACGATGATGATAGCCTGTAAGGTATCCATATATATTATATTTATTGTATGAAATTTTGTTAAAGCTGTATGCTGTGTATAGGAAGACATTAATATACTGATTTTGATTATTATTTAAATTGATTTAAACTTTGTGGTAGAATGGAACCAACAATGGCTAACTCCAAATGGAAGTTCAACAAAAACATTATTCTTGAAGAATGGAACCAACAATGGCTAACAACTCCAAATGGAAGTTCAACAAAAACATTATTCTTGAAGAATGGAACCAACAATGGCTAACAACTCCAAATGGAAGTTTAACAAAAACATTGTTTTTCCCTAGTGTATATGACAGAGGAAAATGTGAAAATCTTGTACCAAATTTTGTTTTGACACAATTTTTAAGTGGACATGGTAAATTTGGTGAATACGTATCACGTTTTCACTTAACATCTAACCCCAAGTGCATGTGTGGTGAACAATTTCAAACTGTGGTTCATCTCCTTTTCTGTTGTCCCATTTTCTGGAGAGAAAGACAAGAATTAATATTCAAGCTAGACTCTCTAGGAACTGAATTTTCTGCTCCGCTCACATCTTTGCTAATGAAGCCACAACAGTACTTCATGATGTTTATAAACTCAGTGTTTAAAAGTCTGAAATAGTTTAAATTAATATGCATCAGATTATAACATATTTTCTTCCTTCTAGTATTTAAAATATTTTTGTTAAAATTGTGTATTTTTATGTATCAACTCTAACCCTAATATACCACTTTCATGATGTTTATAAACTCAGTGTTTAAACGTCTGAAATAGTTTAAATTAATATGCATCAGATTATAACATATTTTCTTCCTTTTAGTATTTAAAATATTTTTGTTAAAATTGTGTATTTTTATGTATCAATTATAACCCGAGTATACCACTGTGTAAAATAG
Organism: Mantis religiosa; assembly: GCA_030765055.1. NCBI lineage: Eukaryota > Metazoa > Arthropoda > Insecta > Mantodea > Mantidae > Mantis > Mantis religiosa. The sequence continues at coordinate 259,965,167 of CM060950.1, read as the reverse complement.
GGTTCATAAATCTGGATAAATAAAAAAAAACTTTGTGGTAGTTAATTCACATAAATAGTCGAGCACCAGTACATATTATATCAACACCATACACAGACATTCTCTTTCTCTCTCACTAACACAACAAAAATCATACTTTTAAGATAATATAAATAGTCCTAACAAGCCCACTAATGGAACTTCGTAAATTTGACTATGTTGTGCTGTATATCAGTATATTCTCGTATGTTCATTATGATAGGTTTCCCCTCACCTTGTAATCTACATCTAGAACTGGATTGTGTTATTGTTCAGCTGTGCAGTGAACTTCTTTCTTTTAGAACTTAGCATGGCACATAACACATATTACCATCAATTTCAGATCTTGTGCGCTCTATGTGAATAAAAATGACTAGTAAGAAGGAATTTTTGAATTTTGGGATTTATATATATACATTACCTTCAGGAAAATAAAGTATATCCTGCATCAGTGTAAAATAAACCTATTTCGGTTGTGTGAGCAAGCAGTTTCCGTGCTTATATTTAAGGAATTTAAACACAGGATAAGTGCATGTAGCCATACAGATTTTCAGGATCCTGACTCTATGAGGCTGCTGCCAACAGGTACTAAAATAGCTTCCTTGTACCATATTATAGCAACATATAAAAATCCCTTTAAAAATAAGCTTTGAACCTTTCGCGCCCGGCTACCGCGACTGAGAGATCACCTGTATGACATAACCTTAGTGCAGCTTTCGAATCTTGCCCCGGATAACGAGCGCACTTGTAGGCGTCTAACCAGAAAACGTTTGAGTGGTGTTGTGTTCTTTAGAGGGTTAAGGGATTACATAACACATGAAACAAATAGACCTATTATCTACATACACGAACTATGTTCTTTTCACGAGGATATGATTTTAAGGAATGTGCCTGACATCAACAACCCTGGCGTTTTCCCGGAAAGATTACGCCTGGCGTTTCAACATATCCTAAAATATGTGCCAGAAATGCTGCGATATTAACTTTGTGTGAATCGTAAGAGGAACAGAATGGTCCCGGACATTTGTTCCATTTGTACTGCATAACCCAAACATTGTAAATTGATGCTTACTATTGCTTTTAGATATCACAGTTTTATAAAAACACGTTACTGCAATTATGCAGACCATGAACGTGAATCTGCATTGTAAACATCGCATATAAGTAGTATTCCTGTAATAATGAGGTAAAATAAATTGCTAGGAGTTTGCCAGGCACTAAACTTTGTGAATTTTTATGATAATCATATTCGAATAGTTAAGATTTCCTTCAATGAATTTAACTAAATTTAACAATGCTAGAAACAGCACTATTTAGAAAAAGAAGTTGAATTTAAATAATTCCTAATGGAGACCTTGAAAAGTTTTCAGTCTGTGACATAGGTCTCTACTTATAATAATTTTACATAACAGAACGCATGTAACTCAAAACTATAATTTAGGAGTTGAACACTGTTTTACTGGGAGTGCGATATAGTTGTTTGCAAACTAAGCGTTAGAAACTTGTTCTATCGAATTATTCTAGCAATTGGCCGAACCGTAGGTAATACATTGGATGTATTTCAAATTTTCTTCACAAAATATTTTCACAATAGCTAGTTGGTGATCTTTACAAAAGTTTGCCAGTTGTAGTTTATCCTAGTGGTACTATCCACTTGGAGTGATTACTTGAAGATTAGTGATGACTCAGACACGCAAACATTGGGACAGAGAGAGAAACATAACTGAAACTAGTTATGTTTAATTAAAATATGTTTTAGCCCCTTCATGCCTTAAATTTAACCTTAATCAAAGCAGTGACGTTTTAGTTAAACACCCTTAACTTTGATGATGACCATGCTGTACAATAGCTTACCTGTTACTCTTTCCCCTACTATTTCCGTCGCCAGATCACACATCGGGTAATGTGGAGTTAAATGCTGCAAGATGATTCCTGTTACAACGTAGACCGCTCAAACATGGGAGGATACATTGTGTTAATTCGAAAAGCACATTACAGAAAATATTTGCAAGATTACAGTAACAGTAACTAATAACGTTTAATAAAGGAATCGCATGTGAAACACACCAAAAATTGCTCATTGGGAAACAAAACTTATTTGGCTATCTTTTAAATTTGTTTCCTTTGCAGTCGGAAATGTTGAATAGATTTTAGTGAAGTATTCATAAGGTCTTGCGCAAACAAATTTTATCATACTTTCTCACGTTATATTAATTTAACTGACTTTTCGTGTATATATACATCTATACGGCAATAAAATATGAATTGGCTAGAAGTTGAAAATTAATATATTCCTTAAGTCACAACATATGTCGAATATTATTGGAAACAGCGTTGGAATTTTGCAGCGTTAAATTCTGCTGTTTGTGGATGTACATTTTATTTCCTCCTGCATTCCGTTAAGGAAAAAAGTGACTTGCATAGCAATTGGAGCGAGCAATGAAGTTTGGACTGTACTGGAATTATGGAGTAATCACAAGAAACAGCTTTGTTTGGTTTCCTTTTTGGAAGAAGTTGCGTCATGCTTACAAATGTTCATGTTTTTAACTATCTTTCTGTTTACTAATGAGTTTAAATGTGAACATTTTAACCGTGATCATTAACTAAAGCATTAAGGCGTTTGTTGTCGACAGATAATGCGCACCCATTGCATAATGTAAATGAGCTGGGAATGCAAACACGTGTGCAAAGAATTCAAGGTACTTCCTAGAAAATCTAGGACACAAACGAACAGAAGTATATTAAAGCGCAATAATCCTAGTGAAATGATTGACTATTTAATTCCTTTAAACAAACCAAACATCCGCGTGATATTTTGGGAAAAATTATATACGAAATTATGTTTTTAATAAAGTGTTAAGCGTGAGAAAAAACAGTGTAAATTGTAGGGAAGTTTACTTATGTACATTTAGTTATGGTGTTAACACCACTACCACAGAAATAGGAGGAATTGTAGAAAATATAGGAATGGCAGATATATGGAGATTAGAGAAAAGGTATTAAAGTGATGTGGGTAAATTGGTAAGATGCAGAATAGAACATATAGAAAGACAAAATATATGGGGAAGTCTAGAAAATATTAGATCATTACAATTTTAGAAGCAAATAAAAAGAAATTGGGGACGAGAAGCATATGTAGATTACTGCAATAGGCAAGAGAGAGAAGGGTTAGCCTGGATGAGAACAGGAACAATATTTCTAAGGGGGATAAGAGGTAGGGAAAAGGAAATTTCTGAATTTGTGTGGGGGAAAAAGAAATCATATAACACTATGTAACAGAATGAAAGGAGGTTGCAATGTGGAGAAAAAAGTTTTGGGAGGAAAAATGGGACAAAGTAGAGAAGAGGATAGTAGCTATAAAAATGTTAACATGCACGGAGGAAAATAAGGTAAGAAGTATTGGTGAGTTCTTGCAGGAAGTAAAAGAAAATTGGGCCAGAAATATAAAGAATATAAGAAAGGAAGATGAGGGGGATGAATGGGACTAATTAAGTAATAAGGAAGCATAGAGTTTAAGAGCTACCTAGCAGAGCAGAAGACCAGGGTGGCATGTAAGCCGAGGTAGCAGCAAGGTAAAGGCAAATAAATATAGCCAAAAGTTGTAAATTGTGAAATTTTGGAATATGTACAACAAAATGTAATCTAATCTTAGTTTATATCTAATCTAATCTTATATTACTGACATTCCTTGTATTACATATTTAATAATGAACTAGTCACTACTCTCTCTGTTTGAGTACGTGTGTAAGAGTGAAAGAGAGCGAATTTTATGTATCGCTTTATGGCATAACTTGCCATTAAATGGGCGCTCTATGCATAAGCTTTACACCCCACTACGATAATAGAGCATACAGCACAATGGGAAATGTTAGTGAAAAAGTTATTTTCTTGTGTACCATATAGTTCAAATAAAAATTTAATTTGATCGCTTTTGTAGGAACATTACTTGTTTTTTGCAGGTGAAAATACTGAAGTATTCAACTAACCTGCACTTGTTATTCAGAATAGTTTCAAACTCAGCTATATAACTCTATGAATTACATCTCTAACTGCTTTGACATCCTAGTATGTTTCACAGAGCAACTTTGACGTCAATTTTTTCCGTCATATTGAAGACTTAGGTTTAAAACAAACCGTTGGATGTTATCCTTAGTACAAAAACGATGTGAACAAAAACATTTATTGATACTGCCGTGGGTCCCAAATCTTTGGGATAAAAGATTTTAATGCCAAAGAGTTGTATTCCAATTTTGGCTAGCGAATGTGATTTGAGGTAGATTTCTTGGATATTTTCCAGGCTACATATCGCTTGTCGCAGACATGTTTTACTGGTAAAGCAAAACTTCTTTAAAGCATTTCTGTTTTCCGGATTTGGCAAAGGAGATTAACAGAGCCGCCAAACAACATGCGCTGTAAACACTGTGTAAATATTTCAAGCATTAGATACACAATATGCTAAGCATATAATGCAAACTAAGCACTTTTACCAAATAATCTAGCAGACTAAGTAGCTTAAGCGATGATATCGATTTTTTAGAAATAGAAAATATAATAATAATCAGAGATGGCGAGTGGTAGGAGAAGGAAAGGTACAGGGGAAAAAAATAAGTACTTACATGTTCTCCCATATTGTGTATTATGCTAGCTTTTAAGGTATAGAATAATGGGTTGACTTCCCAATAAAGCCATGTGTAACACATTTTATGTCTTATTTCAAATGAAAATACAACCTGAAACTTACTGTATACTAGTGTCACCCATGTCTGTCTGTCCGTCTGTCTGTCTGTCCGCCTGTCTGTCTGTCCGCCTGTCTGTCTGTCCGTCTGTCCGTCTGTCCGTCTGTCTGTCTCTCCCTCTGTCTGTCTATCTGTCCGTCAATTCGTCCGTACATGGTAAGAAGTCATCTCCGCTTGTGTTTTACAGAATATGCCGTAAAGACTGTCTACTACATCATCTTGTATCATTGTTGGCCGAAATGACTAACTTCTACCGTTGTACTTGAAGTAACTTTCTCCTCAAGAGCAAGAGTGTGCGCGTCGGGCTTCAGTAGTGAAGGAGCTGGTTCAAATACTGCCATTTGAAGGTACTTTTTATGCTGAGTATCGAGAACTGATAGTTTGGCATGGAAGTGTCGTTTACTTAATTAGTTCATATTTTGTCTTTTATGGAAACTCTAATTGTTACGTGTTGGAATATCTTTAATGAACATCGTAAATGAATGCACAACAGTATTGCATTTATAAGCTCAAATATAAGGTATAATTACATAGTATTTTGGTAGTTAAAGCCATTCTTTCACACAAAAGAAGATCAGAATATTGTTCCCAGTGGTTACAAAATGTACCACGAACATAATATTTATAAGTCCATATTATAATCGTTGTGGACCTCTCTAATTAACAATGTAGTTCATTTAACGATCAATATGTCATTATGCCGGACCTCGCGCAGCTATATGCTTACAATATACCCGTTTGCTTCGTATGGTGTTCCAACTGGCCATCATGCCGGTGGAAGCAGATTTCAGTCTAACCATTACCCTCTCTGTGATAGCATGTCTTTCCCACGTTCAAGGGGTCCCAAGCTCGATTAGGGTGAGTTACGTGGGTAACTTTTCTCAGGTTTTCCTCTATCCTGAAAGATGAATATCGGGTAATTTTAACTTTTATGGATACTGGGCTCATTAATTGAAAGGTTAGACCTTATCTTGCTCACTGTTCTATGGGTCAAAGCCGCTGTTCTTCCACCAGGATTGATTTCATCAGTTCATTCGCTTCTCGCATCCAATGTGGGTTTACAGTGCTCCAGTAATGCAATTGTGGCGATTTACGTGGTCTGCATTGTAATAACTTGGTTCGTCTTTAAATAACAGTTTCATGTGTAGTACTTCATTGCTGGAAAGAATCGCTAGTATTAAAATGCCTGCGTATGTCCCTCGTACAACAATGCGCAGGCTGAATGACAGTCACACTGTCTTGTCATTGCTTGGTCACTGACAGCGTGATCTCTAAATGAAGAGTGTATTGTGCAATGTTCCTTATTCCAGAAAGTAAAAACGTGTGATCTGTAGGATTTTTTTTCTACAGAAAACACTGTTGCATTCTTTTGTGCTTCGTTGCATACAAACAGCATGTTCAAATACTCATTCGAAGATGTGCCAAATCGAGCACGAATGACTGGAACTTCGCAAATACACTTCCTAATGCCCTCGCATTTCGTTTCGTCTGTAAAATCCAGATTTCCTCAGTTGCCAATCCTTAGGATGAAAGGACTCACCCGATATATAAAATGCATTGGGATATTTAAAAGCAGAGGTTATAGTCCGCGCAATGGTTTTTGAATACTGAAAAATTGAAATGAAAGCTTTGTTGCGAGTACCTTACCTATTTTTCCCTGTTCTTCAATGGCAGTGGTACTTTACTGCGATGACCTCAACATCTCAAGTATCACTAGATTTGAATTAATTGTTCTCTCACACTGGTCGTGTGTAGGCTAAAGTATGGAAATATAGTCAGACTGAAAAATTCAATGACATAACCGGGATTTGAAACCCGGATATTCTCGTTGCCGTCAAGCCGCTCTAACCCTTGACCTATGGCCAACGTGCCGACATGAAATCAACTTCTCCAACTGACTCGTATTTCCTGGTAAACCACTTAGGAGTCCTCATAAACACATGAGACAACTACCTTAATGGCGACTTACAGCATGTAAGTACTTTGAAGCCCGGGCTTTATAGTTAACCACTATTAGGTTAATTAATATGAATTAATTGCTCTTTCACACTGGCCGTGTGTAGGCTAAAGTATGCAAAGATAGACTGAAAAATTCAATACCATATCCGGGATTTGAACCACGGATCTTCTGGTTGCCGTCCAGCCACTCTAACCCTTAAGCTACTATGGCCAACGTGTTCCTAAGTGGTTTACCGGGGAAACACGAGTCAGTTGGAGAATTTAATGTCATGTCGGCACGTTGGCCATAGTAGCTCAAGGGTAAGAGCTGGTGGACGGCAACCAGAAGAACCGTGGTTCAAATCCCGGCTATGGCATTGAGATTTTCAGTCTATCTTTCCATATCACTAGATATTTATATCATGTGTCACTACTTGTAGATCTCTCACAGTATCCAACAAATTAAGTACAGTAGACCCAGGAAGGTTATTCATTTACGCATATTAAATAACTTAGCACGGGGTTAACCAATTTTACCTTTATTCATATCTTAATATTTCTACGCCTCACATCCCTTTTCCTTCTTCCGTGGAGTCATTATTACTGGCATCCTTTTACTGCTTTCCATCACATTGTCTTCAATTATAACTTTTTTTTTCAATTCTTTCTTCCGTTAGTGCATCTTTACCCAACACCTCCATCTATTTCATTCACATGGTAGCATGGCCTTACCCATGCCATTTTCCAGTTTACTCAGATCATTAGTGGCACATTTCAACACCTTTTGTTTTAAGGGTTACATTTCTACAAGGAACCTATCTTTGACATCTGCCCATTTATTTCTATAGGATTCAGATCCGGAAGAAGCTTAATGTTTGCATGGTTATATTGTGACAGTATTTGGTCAAAAAGTTTTTTCTGAGTCGGTTTATTAACTAGAATCAAATCATACAATTTTGTTTTGGTGTTATTTTTATCAAAATGATAAAATATTATGATATGATATTGGAACAAAGAAACTATCTCGCTTCTTAAAGAACCTTAAGTTTTACGTATTACGGTCAGAAGCATTATCCATTACTGACACCGAGTTAGGGGGTAAATTTGGGTTTTACATTAAAATATGTTTCAATATTCATTTCTTTATGTAAGGCTCCAGTTTTATGCCGTGACTTAGAACTACTTCTTGCGCTTTTAATGAGATAAATCTAATGTAGATAATGCAGTTTTTGCAATTTAGGTATTGACTGAAACAAGGACAAAAACAAGTAAAATAACGGTAGAGTATTTAGAAGGAATAAAACATATTTATCGGGTTAGTCAAAAAGGATAAGAAGAAATACAAGGCAATCTAAAAGATGGGGGTCAATTACACAAATAAGGAGTTGAATGTAATGTGCGCATATATGGGTAGATTTAGACTAATTAAGATTATATACGAAAGAAGTTTCCTATCTTGCATATTGTAAATAAAATTGGAAGATAAACTAAACAGTTATTCAATCAACTGCAGATGTCCATGTATTTTCTTACACAGATTTATTTGAAAATGTAAAGCGTTCTACATAGAAAGGCGTTGGAAGATGCAGCTTTACATGTGTAATATTACATGATCTGTACTGATTAATGGTGTACAAGAATATCCTATAAACGATTAGCGGATATAATGAACATTAGCACAACGTTACACTCATGTTCTAGGACAGCTTACTAATGGCAGAGAACGTACGCCCTAAGTTAAGGGAAGGTATCTGTTGAACTGCGCTACATTGGTTAACGCAACATTACGTCATTTAGCTGTAATTCTAGAACGGTTCCTTACTGATAGCCTGCAACCCTCAAATAGCCGTGTCTGTGGCCTACGCTATGGCTCTAAGCAACCCTAGTGCGGCAGGCTAATAGAATAAAGTGCTTGGGAATTTATATAGCCAGGCCGCTTTACCAGGAATTCCGGAAAATTGCATGTGATTCGTATTGGGCAGTTAGAAGCGGTTTGCCTCTGCTCCGAGAATCCAGTGCCGTATCACTGAAATAAATGCATTCCATTGGAATATTGATAAAATAACATATTTTCTTCGGAGCGTTTTAATATTTCCCACTAAAGTTCGCGAACTCACATGAAAGGAAGATCAAGGAACGCGGCCATTCATTTTAAACCAGGTAACGACTGAAATTATACACATTGGATGTCCTTTCCTCACAAACTGTGTGAGGAGCAGGTGTTTTACAATTAATGTAAACTTTGCTTGGTCCACAATTCTCTTCTTATTTATAGATATATAAATTTCAAAATGATATGCCTACTACATTCTACAAATGTTTAAATTCAGTCATAGCCTTCTGATGCTGCCATTCTATGACTTTACGATTAGTTATATATTGGTTTTTGTTTATACATGTCCATAAGACGACTTAGTTGCAATAATCTGCGGACCATGGAGATTGGATTTCAAAGCTAGTGATGAATATTTCGAAAGTTTCCGCAGTAAACAGGCTAATGGAAACCGACATGTATGCCTAATATTTGAGCTAATATATAAAAGAATGGACCCAATGTTAGTTTAAAGATATTTATATATGTCGATATTTTTTTCTGTCTGATAATTATTCTCCTCCGGGTGTGGTTCAATGCTGAAGGATTTAAAATGTTTGGAAATATTCGCTACCTCTTACCGCTGTATAGAGTAAAAATTCCGCACCTTTCAGTATTACCTAATGCTTATTTGATCTTGAGCTATTGTGACGGATTGCAAACATTTTTTCACAATATTTCTCCATTCCAGTGAATATTCAAGGCGACAGGTTTTCCTAATTACCAACTACATCACACTTAGACATTTGGAGTCGTGAATCATAAATTGAGCTTTTAAGGGATAGAGGAAGAACGCATTACTTAGCGGGTAAACTAAAGGTACTTACAGTTCAGTCTGAGATTAACAGAATAAGATATTTTCCAGGTGCTTATCGGAGAAGGTTCACCCATATTACACCATTGTCCATGTGCGGCCAGACTATTATTCTTCACAGTCCGGTGTTATATTTACGTGTTGTAAAATCATATCACTAATGCAGAGCTTCCTCAAACGACTTGGACAGACTCTTGTCACTTACACAACAGAACAACAAATGTCAGTGAAACCTTTAATTAGCATATTAACGGTTTACTCTATATGAATTGTCCATATATTTATCTTTTTATGGACGTTTTGAAGGGCATCCATGCAGAGCACTTTGGAACCAGACATAAGAAAAGTTAAAGATGAACACTTTATAGTATCAAAATGTAAAATTTCAGTAGAACTCCATGATTACTTCAATACAATAAAGGCAATTTCCTTCATATTCGTATTAATTTAAAGGTCAAGAGGCATGCCTTGAAACGATAAAAGTTATACTGTTACAAATAATTCTTTACGACACCATTTGGTCATGTTCTCAAAGCGTTACAGACAGTTCTAAGTCTTAAAATATGAATTAAAATGTTTGAGCAAGGCTGCGTATTTTGGATGAGCATATAGGAATTCTGGAGCCGCATTTGGATGATCAGATAATAAATTTTGAGGCGGCACTTGATCTACATAGTGTGAGATCTCTAATTGAAATAGTGTTTTAGGTCGACCAAGATGATTGTATTAGATCCGAGAAGTGTAACGCACGTTTGGCAATCGGCGGTGGTGAAGTGGTGAAGTTTTGTGAAATGTGTAAATGTGTAGTGTTTAACGTCCGCTTTTACTACACACGGCACCGCAGGCGATGACACTGATGATACATGAGATGAAGATGGAGCACCGGTGGAATGAAATGGCGGGGGAAACCGGAGATCCCGGAGAAAACCCGCCCCAGCGCCGTGTTGTCCACTACAAATCTCACTTTGCGGTCGCCTGGGATTGAACCCGGGCCGCCTTGGTGAGAGCCAAGCGGTCTAACCACTCAGCCACGGTGCGGCCAGGTGAAATTTTGTGATTAGGTTCCGCCTCGTGGTTTCAATTTTTTCAAATAGAAATCAAATTAAAAAATTATTGTTTATAATTTGTTTCATTTTGTTTCTGAGGGGCCTAACTAAATCCCATTCGCGTTTTCGTTTTCCAAATTACAAAATTCATCAGGGAAATCGAAACGTCTAGTGAGATTACTGGAGACAGATTTACATTTTGTTATACAGCTGATGTCCCTTCAAATTAAAAATATGATATGTAGGTTGACCGTTAGTCGCTTAGCTTTTTGAGCACATGTTGTTGCCTGTAAACCTAGATCAGCTCATGCAAAAGTGGCAAAAGTTTTAATGTCAAGATAAATATAATTAAAATATTACTGAAGTCAGTGTAAATGTAACTTTAGCTTATAATCATAGCGTAATAAAATATTACAACTTTTACAGTAACCAGAATAGGTACGCTGTAGGTCACACTTTTCCAAACATTCACTGAAAGTAATGCTATTTAGCCTTTTACTGTTATTTATTACACGTAGGTTTTGGTGAAGCTAACCATTTCCGAGGTGTTCCTGTCAATGGCTTCTATTTTCAATTCTCTAAAGTTTTCGTTATTCCTCTTTTATTTCTTGGCTATGTAAATATAATGGAATTTCCAAGCCATTCTATAGAGGCCAGCTCTTTAAAGACAGGTCATTAGCTGAAGTCTATCCCATTCCTTTGAAACTACAAGTAAATATGCAATATTATTTGTAAAACTGTTATTTTAATTAAAAAGAAGTGAATAAAAAATAAGCGCTCACGCAAGAGAAAAGAATGATGGCCCCCGTAGTTCATTCGGTAAGGCATCTTGCCTGCCGTGCTAGGGGTCCCAAGTTCGATTACCGCCGGTGGGGTGGCGACTTTTCTACGACCAAGATGATTCCCCATCTTCCCCACAGTCTGGAAGTATGAATGAGAGTGTGAATGTGTCCGTGATCTAATGATTAAAATCCACCGATTACGAGTTAACATCTCCGATATGTTCCAACGGTGAACGACCGCCGATATGACCATTGGAGTTCAAGGAACAAAGTAAAGAAGGTCATACGTATCAGACTGTTTCATTCGTTATTAAAGGTGATGTTCCACACACCTTCTCTCTTAAGTAATACTGGACCCTACGCAGTACTCCCTACTTTCAATATCATGGGTGACCAATGCACTCTATTGTTTTCAATTGCATTGGTTGAGTTGAATCATGGGTGGGGCATAATTGTAGTACTCCTCCAGTTATGTCATGATTTTAATTAAAGGACGTATTCTCATTATTAATAATTAAAGAGCAAACATACGTGTCATTCAGTCCTTTTTAACTATGCCAGTTACTACATTGAATGCCCCCAACGTGAATGTTTAACGGTTGCATTTAAAAATTAAATAAAATATACCGAGTTAAATGCTCTGAGTTCAGTATTCGTATTAATATTGTTACTCATACCACCACCGCCGCCGCCACCGGCAGTGCCGTTATTATTGCTAATATTATTTTTATGACTTTACAATTCATACAGAAATTCTAATAAAAGATGACTTTAAGGTAAGCACTGGACAGTGATTTATGCATCAATTCAGGCAAACAATTTTTCGGACGGTTGGATTCGACACGTGACAATCGGTTGCACGGACCTATCTCAAAAATTGTTACACAATTGTTCGTTTAATTGACATACTTGCAGCTAACAGCACGGAGTAGTACATTATTATTATTACTTTGATGAAACGATAGTGTAGGTAGTTCTAGTGAAAATCTTGCACATATAACTTGTTAATAAGGGCAAATAATTCCAACAGGATAACTGCCACTTGCATCTACAATGCGAATTAAGCTCGTTACTGTAGAGAAGAATTCCTATGGAATACTTTTGAGCAAAAGCGGTTAGCAGAAATTATATCGTAGTAGTGCGGTAACATCTATATTAACGACATTACGTCACTCCCTTATAGCATTCTAGCCGGGCATACTTATACACTTATAATTTAAAACTTCGAAATAAAACTTCGAATACATCTTTAACGATCTATTTTGAGATAACTTGTGACACAGTTTTAATCTTAATCTTTCTAAAATCCAGGTAAAGCATTTCACAATTCTCATTTTTAAAAGTGCAATGATATATGTGTAGCAATTACGTGAATATCCTTTAAAAAATGTAACATGTTTGCGAGAAAAGAATTAATGCTTAGTAGTCATTGATGTCAAATACTTAAAAACGACGTTTCGTTAAAGGTTCTTTGGGAAAGAGTGGACGAATTCAAACATAATATTATTTGTGAGAAAAGAAAATAGGAAGAATTTATGTAGGTATACTGAACAACTCCTATTTAGGTAAAGATTTAATCGTTAGTATACGAATATTCTTATTTAGCATACGAAACATCCAGAGCGATATATGATTTATGGAACTCTATATTACTTCTGGCTACAGCAAACATAGGTTTGTTTTCTATATATCTGAGAAATCAGCGAAATCAATTTTTTGTACAATTTCAGTATGATGAATTTATAGGTCAGTTTTGACTGTACTTGAGAAAAACTTTCCAATTACACTATTTGTCCAGTCTAAAATTATATTTTTGGAGCTATTTCACAAAACAGAAAATTCTGCTTCACTTATCTATTACGAATTACTTATAAATAGCATCCGCTTTACCTATTTGCATTTTAATTTTAAAGTTTTTAAGTTTCGGTATATAACACAAAAGCTGTAAATTCTGCATATCCCTTTCCATAATCCGTTTAGATCTTTCTAAAGGAAGAGCTACATAGTTGGTCGAAGGGTGCCAAATAAATAAGCAAATTACTTTTAAGTGTACATTCTAATTATAAATAGGTTATCGTTGACAACGACTCCTAAATAAACCACTGCAGATAAGGTTACATGTCGAATAGATGAGATGACCAGAATTAATTGCTCTGAGAAGAATTAAAGTATTATCAGTCCATTTAGAAGCTATATCTGTTGGATAAGGAGATATTAGTCATACCAGTGCAATAATTTTTGCCCACCTCTGTGCTGTGGGGATAGCGTGCTCCGAGTTGGAAGATTTGTCAGGGTGAGTTACTTGCAAAAGGTTTTCCCCTATCTTGAAATATGAATGTCGGGTTACCTTAACTTCTATCTTCTATCTTCCTGGACTCATTTGAGCTTCATTCTCCCATTCCATTTATTAGTTGGTATGCTCTACGTTGGAGAATGACAATAAGCTTACTGTAAGCGTACTGAGACAGACTCGTTAGCGGGAGATCCGTGGTTTGAATGCCGTCATGACTGTCCTGCTTAGCGTCTTTCTAGGTTTCCCTCTCTCCTCATAACCAGGAAATTGCGGCTAAATATAAACTTTGGCTAAATATAACACGACTTTATTTCTACATAATTAAAACTTGCGTAACATTGGGTCTCTTTATATTCAAAAGTGGAAGTTGCATGGTGCAATATTTCAACGAATATACGGAGTGGGTAAACTTGCAGGGTAGCAAATCATCTGTGAGACAATACCAAAAGTGCTGAGCATCCCATAAAGTACGTACCGAGTGAGAGAGTGATCTTTACAATAGAAAATACGGACATTTGATGCAAGAAGTTTCGAATAAATTCATCCGTGGATAAATTGAAAGACAATGTCAGTAACAGATGTTTTCTCAACACAACCTAGTCATTTGTTATTGCACAGTATATGCTAAAAGTCAAATATAAACCCAAATCGTTATCGCAGTAATGTGGCTAAAGCGGGTAACAGTAGTTTTAGGTTATATATAAAAGGTATGAAAAGTTTATACATTTATAAAAAATGATTATGTAAATCTATTTCGTAATTTAAACAAGTAAAAATATATAAAATGTTGTGATTGGCCATAACAATAATTGTATGACGTAATGCTGTGACGTGGAATCAAATCGGCCAATCACAAAATTAAGATAGGAGTAACGATAGTTACGAAAAATCAATAATCTTGGTATAGAGAGATGTTTTGTAATGGTGAGTGTGATGAATGGTGGTGCAAGATCAAGAACATTTAAATAATAGTTTTAATCTGTTTAAATATAACAAAGTAAGAATTTATCGATATGTTGGATGTGATTGGGAAAGGAAGTTCAACTAAAATGTAATCTAAATAATACAATTAAATAGTTACAAAATTTGACTTCTCCGAAACTTTATTCCAAACCACGCCTTAAAGCCAAGAATCTCATGACTCTTAGTTAACCAAGTACAATCATCAAGAAACAAATCAAAATACAACTAATTTGTTATTTCTGGCTTCCCCACGTGGATCTTCGAAAAGTCAACGTGCATCTCATCTCAAACATAGAAATCCCGTACCAAATTGCGCCCGAACGTGTGCCTGATGAAGACGGAGATAAAATAACTACGGATAAAGAATTCCTGTCCGAAGCGTAAATACTGAAACCATAATTATTGACCGGTAAGAAATATGATAAGAAGATAATTAAATTATTTTCCATTTTTTGAAATCAGTACATCACATGAGAATTAGTTACAATTTTTTCAGGGTATAAGGGGTCATTAGTGAGGAAACCTATGTGTAGAGGCAAACAAGTTAGCTATAAGTGTTTATTTTTGTAATTTACGTCCTCCAACGTTAAGTC
>CM060950.1:259934892-259944892 GCA_030765055.1 Mantis religiosa | reverse complement strand
GGTGACCGTAATAAAGGACACAAAGGTTCACATGTGGCAAAAGTTCGACTTGAGAAGGGGGATTTTGGTGTGAATAACAGAGTTGCTTGAAAGTAATCTGACAGCTGGACGATCCGTCCAGAAAGGAAGGCGTGTCTCTGGAAAGTATTTGTTCCTGCGCAACTAACGAATTACATGTTATCGCGTAATATGTGCTTCATATACGGTAACTCCAGACTGTAATATAGATTGGTTTCCATTAGTCGGCCACTTCGCGATTCATGTGATTATAAAAAAAGAGAAACAAACGCTAAACGAGTCATAAAGTTGGATTCCAGTGTTATCAGTGTGATCCTTACTCCTATATATCCGCGCATACCCTGAGATAAACCTCTTTCTCTAAACTGAGGCTAGACCACGCATCGCTTCAATTGGCATAAGGTTTCCCTTAGTCAAGAGCGGCGACATCTCTTTGAACTCTAATGGAAGCTTTTTCTGTGTGTCTTTTATCAGTTTTACATATTTGCGCAGAAATGTATTCCTTAGATTTCAGTTTTGATCTAATTACCATGCAAATTGACAGAATCTAAAATGAAATGTTTAAAGAAACTGGTATGCATTTTATGCAGTTGATTGCAGTTGAATACAGTTGATTTATTCGTTGGCTTGCTAATAAGAAATTGATATTGAAAAGCATGGACAATTTTAGCATTCAAAGCATCATAAAAATTTCTCTATGTGCAACTAATCATATGGTAAAGTTAAGGGAAAAAAGTAGTATATTGTTATATGAGAAGAAGAATATTTAATAATGCAGGAATATATTTAAATTTATTATAGAAATCAACTCTCTTAAATGAAGAGTAAGTGTCAGAAAATATTTTCACCATATTTCTTTAAGAAATGGGAATACTCGAGCAGTTTTTAAACGCTTTCGTATTCTCTGCTAATTAAGTAAATTAAAATTTGCAGCTACAGCTTCGAGATTTCTTCTCTATTTTAATTTTTCTTCTTTTTTTCTTTTACTCTTAATAAGTGTGTAAATTCTCAAGTGAATTACTTTAAAATTTAAAAAGAAAGTTATTATGTTCGGTCTAATTTAATCTAATTGGGCTAGTACTTCCTCTATAAGTACCCAATTATCAAAGCCCGTAATGCCAACCAGTGAGTTTCTTATCTTAGTCCTTTCTCCGACAGCTTCGCTATGGGCAATTTTTATCTCGATTAGAGCTACTAACTATTCATTGTTCCAATTTTTTAATGGGGATCAAATGTTAAGTACAGCTCACGTTGTCATAAACTGAGGATTTAGGAAAATATCTGCATGAATTCATGGTGCAGGCAGCAGATCACTCCAAGCTAAACCTACCACACCTAACTCAAGGTCTTCTGTAGTACAGATCATAATTCAGAGCCATTTGTATTACTTGCGATTTGTAACAATTACTGAAGTCTTACATTTCTATGTCAACTTCCCCACTTCTGTTACTTTAATCACTACTACCCTCGTTTTCTTTCAACTATAGTTATTATACTGACTGACATGAGCTGCCAGCGATAGGCGTACCAGCAACTAACGGCACGGAATTCTCCTGTCCCTTCGCTGCAGAAATTCCTACATAAGTGCTGAATCATTGTGGACAAAGGTTAAATTCGTGCCTCATTCCATATGGCACAAATCCATATGGTTTTCAAACTGGGAACTGGCAGTGGCTTCCTTCAGCATTTCTCGTTTTTTGTTGCCTGACTTGATATTCCGCTGCGTCTTAGACAATACCTGGGTAGTAAGCATGATTCTATTAGTAGTGCAATAATTTAAAATCGCATTTCAGTACCTTTTAAGACCCTGCCATGGTAGGGAGGCAGTACCCCCGGAGTCGTCGCTGATTAGATTCAGTAAATACAATTGACGATAGCTCAACTTAATTTGTACTGTTAATGGTACTGCATTACAGGTATGTTAGATGATTGAACATCACCTACAAATTTGCCATCTGTGGGCGCAAGCACTAGTTTGTTTCGATTGAGGACCCCGTGGTTACCATTTGGGTTGTTCAAGACAAACGGGGTAAAACGTACATCTGCTGCAAATTTTCTTTGAAATCGTAATGTTGGACATTTACCCTTGGAAGTTATATCTTTTTTTTTTCACAATACCTGCAATCATTGGGTTTATACCAGAAAATTTCTCAACACCTTATCATTGGCTTTTTCAAAATTGTTGAGCGTTATGTGATATCACATCCAGTACGTAGAACAATGCATAAACGAAACGTATGTAAAACGTTGTGTGTAAGACCGGAGATAAAGCCACGCAACCTAGAGTACTTGGGATTTATTTGTTAGAGCTTTATTGTTAGTGGTCAACAAACACCACTGAACTAGAGTAAGCTATCTGTTGATTCTCACATGGCCTACAGGATATTCTTTGCATTTAATTGGAAATATATGAATAGAATGGTACACATTAAAATATCAGGTGGCACAGCAGCTCCTTATAAATGTTGTATTGCATCCTACTGCGGGTGGGTGTAGTGTTTAACGCGGTGACACTGATGATACATGTGATGAAGATGGCGCACCGGTGGAATGAGATGGTAGGGAAAACCGGAGATCCCGGAGGAAACCTGCCCTAGCGCCCCGTTAGCCACCGGAAATCTCACTTTGTGGTCACCTGGGATCAAACCCGGGCCACCTTGATGTGAGCCAAGCGGTCTAACCGCTGCAGCCTACCAGTCAGAGAAGCAATAAATTTCCGAACCAATATTAATGGAATTTAGATTGACGATTAGAAATTGGGAAGTAATTGTTATGCGAGTTTAAAATCAGCACTAGAAACATATTTTCAAACTGATTAAAAGTGTAAGAACAAATTATTTAAGGACACGAATACAAATAACCTGTCTTGTAGAAATTGTCCAGTGCAACCAAATCCCCATTGTAAGTTTAACTGAGTGCATTAAGCCTCGATTACCATTTTATTTAAGTTTTAAAATCTTCGATAAGCTTCTTGTCTTCATTTTCTCCTCTTTCAAAACCGGTTTTTTATATGCACATTTATTTTCAAAGCTTCATACTTCGTACCCAAATAACAGCAAAAAGGATATAACTAATGTAATGCAGTTAGGTATAAAAAATGAAGTTTTAAGCTGAAACGTTCATAGCCAAACAGATTGTCAAAATGTGTCCTTAGCTAATGTCATCGTGTAGATTCACATTTGGTAGCTCCCCGTTTTGGTACACATAGATCGTCGATTCTCTGATCTTTATGCGAATGTTGGAATCGTTTCTCATGCACCACCATTTCCTGTATACTTTTCCTGTTTCGTTCCGTTTCTTGACAACTGTAGATGTGCTTCTAGCTTTCGTGGCGAATGGCGTGGAGTCTTGTCCAAAAGAAAGAATACTCTACGTGAACGCCATAGGTTTGCACAGCTCCAGCAGTTGAATGGGTCTAGAACTTTTAGGGACTCCGCGGGTCCTTGTGGTCTGTAGCCTCCTGGTTTCTTATACATAATTCGTTTTCCTAGTGGGGGTTAATCTATATAGGAAGTAGTGTGACAGGTATCGTCCTGCACCTATAGCTGTGCCTATTGAGACGTAGAGCGCTGTTCTACCATCCACGTAATATAAGTGATTTATGAATATAAAAAGTCGGGTGTATTACATTCACATGGGCTTTTATACTTACTGTCGCTTATTTTTATATGGATAATACAAACTAGTCCTAGGAAAGCATACTTTTCTCTCTACTTCATATTAATTTAAATAATCCTCTTCAGAAGCACTTCCTTTCAGTTTTTGTTACGGCTACTAAGGGAATACATGCAGTAGAAGAAATTGCAATATGTGTCTATGTACTGATTTGGAAATTCGATACTCTTTCTTTGAAAAAACCACTGAACACCGACAGCACAAGGTGTTTCAAAACCATCACGTAACGAATAGGTCGGAAAAGTTTGACTTTCGCTGAAGCCTATTGCAAATGCTTGTTTCCATTGTACCTACAAGGAAATACGTAATAAACTTATTTCTAATATATATATATATATATATATATATATATATATATATTATATATATTATATATAGTATACGTAAGCTATACTTCGATTAACATGAAGTAGATAGAGGAATAGGCGTAGAGAAATTCACGTGAATACAACAAATTTTTTTCGCTATTTATAACAACCTTTTATGTAATAGTATGTAGTGCACTTTGTACGATACGCTTAATGGTATTGTATCCAAACATTTAAATTTGAGCTTAGTATACAAAACAAGACATTTCTTGAGAAGCCGTTTCTTAATTATACATCAGGAGAAAGTATTATAGATATGTTATTAAATTACTTAACAATTTTATTCGAGGTGAAGGAAAATAATTTCAGCAAAACTATTTGCATTTCAATGAAATATTGGCAGCTTTAAACACTTTAATTCTTAAACATCTTTAAATTGCTGTGAACCTTCTGAAAATGTAAAACTAATAACTAATAAGCCATAAATTGTGGTCCAAGAAGCATTTTAATAATTATAGAGCCTGAAAATAAGGAACAGATCATAATGGAAGTGAAAGTTCAATGCGATGTTTCAATAAATGCTACAGTACTAATTCAGTTACCAGTTGTGGCTTTGACATGTTTTGGTATTAAAATAACATGATGGAACATGAAAGTGCAAACAATAATCCAATTTCAACAAATAAAATTTCTGAAGTTTTTAAATGTGTTTGTCAAATTTCACAAGTGCATAGTCCTGTACATATCAAAAAGAGCACTGAAGTTGACGTCATAATAGTGTTTAGAAAACTTCACTTTTCTTCATTCATTCATTCATTCATTCATTCATTCTTTTTACTTCTTTCTTTCGTTCTTTCTTTCTTTCTTTCTTTCTTTCTTTCTTTCTTTCTTTCTTTCTTTCTTTCTTTCTTTCTTTCTTTCTTTCTTTCTTTCTTTCTTTCTTTCTTTCTTTCTTTCTTTCTTTCTTTCTTTCTTTCTTTCTTTCTTTCTTTCTTTCTTTCTTTCTTTCTTTCTTTCTTTCTTTCTTTCTTTCTTTCTTTCTTCCTTTCTTTCTTTCTTTCTTTCTTTCTTTCTTTCTTTCTTTCTTTCTTTCTTTCTTTCTTTCTTTCTTTCTTTCTTTCTTTTCTTTCCTTCTTTCTTTCTTTCTTTCTTTCTTTCTTCCCTTCTTTCTTTCTTTCTTTCTTTCTTTCTTTCTTTCTTTCTTTCTTTCTTTCTTTCTTTCTTTCTTTCTTTCTTTCTTTCTTTCTTTCTTTCTTTCTTTCTTTCTTTCTTTCTTTCTTTCTTTCTTTCTTTTTCTTTCTTTCTTTCTTTCTTTCTTTCTTTCTTTCTTTCTTTCTTTCTTTCTTTCTTTCTTTCTTTCTTTCTTTCTTCTTTCCTTCTTCCTTCTTTCTTTCCTTCTTTCTTTCTTTCCTTCTTTCTTTCCTTCTTTCTTGCTTTCTGGCTTTCTCTCCTTCCCTCACACCCTTCTTCCTTCCTTTCTTCCTTCCTTCCTTCTTTCTTTCTTTGTTTCCTTGTTTCTTTCTTTAATTCTGTATCTAACCTTTTCGCATTGTATTTAGAACAAAATGTTTTACTTCTAAACAACAGAATAGGAGAGGATTTGAGCACGCATTGTAGTATTTCTCTGGGTATTTGAAAATATTGTCACTATCGGTTGTGTTTTTGGACTGGATCTATATTGTTTTCTAAAACTACGACTGAATGAGAGTAAGAAGCTCCTTTGCTTTTCTATTGTTTCTTTTCTTTTCTTTTTTCCTTCCTTGTCTTTTTTCTTTTCTTTTCCTTACATTTCTTTTCTATTCTTTTCTTTTCACTTCCCTTCCCGTTTCTTTTCTTTTCTTCTTCTCGTCTCTCTTCTATTTTCTTCTTCTCTTCTCTTTCTTTTCTCTTCTTCTCTTTTCCCTCTTTTATTTTACTTTAAAGATGAATACCGACCAGCTTCTGTTTTGTGATACTCAGATCCCTTCTAGTCTAACAATTCCTATTTTTACATCCTAACGTTTAAGACTGGGTGTTCATCTTTTAGTGATACTTACTCTCCAGCGAATTTTGTATCCTCATGCATATAACTCATGGGAATATTTCCATAAATTTGTAGTAGCTTGGAAAGTCATAATTTGTTCACAAGCAGAAATTTTCAATCTGGTTACTGGAAAGATAATTGGTGTGTGGTGTAAAAGCCTCCTTAAGAGGGAGCCCGCAATGATACGAAAGAGTAGAAAGAGCCGAAATGAGGTATTAAGCCGAACACGCTCGTAATTTCACGCGGTGAGGTCGAGTTAAAAACTCTGTCGTGCTCACTCCCCACACGAAAAGTTGCTCATGGGCCCTCCATTCCCTTCCCCACCTCCGCGAAGCGAGTTAACCTCTGCGGTTGGCCACAAAGTCCTCTTGCCCCGTAATGGATTTTCTGGACCTAACCCAAATTCATTTTGGACGCGTTTGGAAGCATCTATATAGCCATACGGAAGGCCAGCCCTCCATTCCTCCCTCGGAGCTCTAACCGACCTACATGCTATTAGGGCGAAGTTTAGGGCTCGTATTTTGAAGGTTCCGGATGTTACCGGAATGATGTCTACAGTTTTGCCAGTAAGAACTGGTCCATAAAGTTGTAACCATGCACTTAACCTTAGAGGCTTAACTGCACATGGCATTTAAAATCCGAAAATATGCGTTTCGTACCATATTATCATTCGATCTTGCAAGTTATACAGCATCATGTTAAGAAGTTTAGTATTCTGTTAAGTAAGTTGCATAACTGGGGTAAAGACATCACAATTATGGTTATTCATTCAGGTACCGTCTTCAAATCTAAGGAAGTAATAATCGGTTCGAGTATGGTTAGTGGTTGTGCTGGAATGGGATCGCTTATGAGTGGATATGTATTAGGTTTCACCTCTCAGTGCCAATATTCCCCATTTTAATTTCAAACTGCAGGCATATATTTTGCCGCTTACTTTTGAAAAAAAGGTATTTCTGAGTACGCCTTAAACATTTTCTTATTTTATAGAGCTATTTGTCTCTGTTTTCTTAGCAACCCACATTATTACTGTTGATAAAGCTGAATACAAAGAAATCACACACTATTCAATATTATCGAACAGAATTACTCTGGAAAGGGATAATAAACGGTACTTAAATATTTTACTAAACATGCGTGAATAGTAGGTGTTATTAAGCTATCGTTAATAATGGTGCTCAGTGAACAGATCCATTGGTTTCATGTATGGTAATATTTGCCTCACTCATATTTATATTATAAAGAGAAAATCTGTGTATGTGGGAAATAGTTAAAAAAATGTAAAACCGGCCTTTATAATTTTGTCATCGTTGATAAAGTTCTGTTTTTACAGATGTCCCATAGGCTTCAAAATTTTGAAACCTGGTAGTTTAGAAGTCTCTTTTTATCATTCGTGTCACCAAGTTAAATCGCATTTTTCTGAATAAGTACATCATATGCTAGTCCTGGCGCTTTTATTCCAATATGACCGATTTTTAATGAATGCGTGTGGAAATCCATAAATGGCGTACCATTTAAGATAATTTAAAATGAGTTACTAGAGCATCTTTAATGGAGTTGTGTTTGTGTGTGTGAGATAGAGAGAGACAGACAGACAGAGAGAGAGATATATAGAGGGATGCCAGAAAAAACCTTTTAACTTTTTCCTGAAGTATGAGAGACTTAACTAAGGAGCAGGAAACGTTTCGAAATTCCAAGTCCGAAAACACTCTTTTGTTTGAATTTTTTGCATCACTCCCATTATAAATTCTGTTATGTGTATATTTGAAAATTAATTTAATGCAAATCTCAGCTGTATTTTATTATGGGCAAATTATTGTAGTCTTCGGTAGGCTCAGACTTTCTTTTTAATCCAAATTCCTTCAAAAACTACACTCTAATGCAGAATGGAGCAATTTTGTCACAAGTTCTTTAAAAATATTCATTCTAAATGCACATAGTTCCAGAATGATCGTACTTAAATCTGATGAATATCGTATTCTATAAACGTAACTATAAAAAGAAACGTTTATAAAAGGTTGTATTCTTTGTGCGCACCCGTAGACGTGGGGTGCAAACTTGAGAGAGAGGCTCATTTTGTGCTGTGCTCAATTTTAAAAATCCTATAAAAGAATATTGTTTTCTTCTGAAGTAACAGTGCCCGGCGCAATCATTTCACTCTGGGTGGGAAATGGCGAAGTTTTCCTCTAGTGGATATCTTTTCATCTGCTGAACGCCCAGGCACTAGTGCTTCCCTCTGGTGATCTCATCGCAAAGTGATCTTCATTACTTTGAATGTTGTGGTTACACAGCAAAAGGGGAGATACCCGCACCTAACTTTTCAAGCTCTCTCTCGCTACCAACTATTTCCATTCTGGAAGTTTTCTGCTTTCCAAGAATGGAATTGCTTTTATACCTCAAGGTCGTTCTAAAATCAAGAAAAATTCACTAAATACTTCCATTCGTCGTTTGTCGTTCAATGGACTTCGTCCATTGTAAGCTATATAGTTCAACGGACCTCAGTAAATCGCGTAAATAGATGAAACATAAGTTTCAGATCACCTTCCTAAATTTATGTTCCGTGATTAAATGGACCGAAGTATGAAATGAGGCATGTTTGTGTACTTATTTGTCGTTGCTGTTCTGCTTTTGTTTTTTTGTTCCACTTTCCAAAAAAGCGTTTTAAATCCCGTTAAGAATCTTCAAACTTCTAGTCTTGAGCAATTTATAGTTGCTTCCTTTAAGTGAAGCACAAGTATTTAAAAATATTTACATCCATTATATTATAACGTTTACGGTTTTACTGTAATTGATGCCTTTTTACACTCTTTTGCTGTTTCAAAGTAGTGTGTGTTCTTTACCGTGAGCTTGACATAACCTTATTTTTGTGGTATGATATTTTGTTTATTATAGTAACGTAAGGCATTTCACTAACTTAAGGTGCATTTGCTAATAATGCACTATTGTGACAGCCCTTCACAGGGTTGCAGTAAAATGCTACGCGTGTGCCTTATTTGCAGGATTAAAAGTGTTATTGCATCGTCGGTGTACCCTGCTGATAACCAGTAATGAATTGGACACTGATGATTATAAAATCTCAGTTTATTTCCTATTAATATTAAGATTCTAGGTTTTGTACCATGTTGAAATTTCATGACAAAAGTCAAAAACGTAAACTTGAAATTACACACATATACGTATATATTTTGCTCTTAGGTACATATAACGTACCTTACTCTTAAGGCATGCTTTCACATACTAATATTTTCATGCTTTGTTGCAACTTTAAGCACCTTATAACATATCTGTATGTCCTAGAAGTGCATGTTCTTGCACGGAACGATAAAAAATTCTTTTGCATCTATGTCCGTTTCTTTCCGTTAGCATGTTCTTCGGTCACATTTTGCGTACATGTTCAATTCTGTGCCATTTCAGTGCTCTAATTAGGTTGCGTATGTAGATGGATAAGTTATTTCCTTTCACGTCACCTGAGTATGTATGCTAAAGTTAAATATTGCACTAAAATGTGCCGAAGGACAAAACTCCCTCTGTGTTGATGCCGTCCCTGTTAGGCATAACATTGACTTAATAACCCCAAAAGTCTTATTAAATGCATAATTAAGGGCGGATAGATACCACAATATGAATTTAACAAAGTTATAATTAATAAAGAGGATAATGATTAAATATACAAGTGCAGAAACTAAACAGGCAATCCCGATATATATATATATATTATTGAAAGCAGGAGAACCGAAGTGTCAATATAGCGAGGTGAATGGACACTTTCCCTCACAGGTATTTTCTATGTGTTCCTAGCCGACAAAGGTGCCATTGTTCAGGCTAGACCCTCGGCGTCAGCCCATGTCTTGGCCTGACATGGTACGTGATGAGAGAATAGACACCAGGATTTTAGATACACATTTTCAAACACGCTTATGCATTAATTAGTTGAATGGTGGGAAGGTGAAAGTTGCGTGGAATACATGCTTCAGTCACT
>CM060950.1:259907392-259929892 GCA_030765055.1 Mantis religiosa | reverse complement strand
TGATTTAATTTCAAAGCCACATCGTATAAGTATTAATAAAATAATTCATTTGTGGAGCATTTCAGAGTTACAGAAAACATATTTCTACTATAATAAATAATTTTTCGAAACAAAGAAAGGAAAGGAAAATAGAAATCTTGTGTTTTAGAATCTGGTGTAACCGCTCGCACTACAATTACACCATATATATTTTCGTGCACTTTTGCAACGAATGTGTTACCATAGCTCCATCGTAAACAGCTAGATTCGCACCCGCACTGCTTGGTCAGCATATGTCCAATTCTTATCCCAATATATTTTTCCTGTTGTTACATATCGGCTAATGCGAATAACTTAGTCGTAAAAGAACATTGCAAATCAGTTTTTATGTGTGTAACAAACTAACGATCTTTGTAATAAATTTTTATTTAGACTGGGTTGGAACCCCGAACTCTCAGTTCTATTTATACAGCGTGCGTTTTAACACTAAGGTACGATAGCCGTCGTCTGGATGCCACTTATATGCAAATGTAGTCGGTGATTCCATTAAAATCATCCCTTCACGTGCTTTCCATTTTGTTTTATATTCTGAAATACCATATAGAGATAGCTTAGGCGCAATAGTACAGTTGTAAATTAGTTCGTTACAGCGTCTAACAATGTAAAATATATGGAGATAAGGAGTGTACACATATGTATGTTAGGGTTCGAAACATGTACCCTCGTGCCGCTTGTCACAGCCTGCGTTTTCAGTTAATAAAATGTAGCGTATAAACATTACAGACAGTGGGTCTTTTACAATTATAATTCCAAGTGTTTTCCGTTTTCTTGTAGAGTCCCAAACGCCATGTATTTAGTAGCTCAGGTGCAAGAGAATTGCTACTTGCCTTGTGATATTTGGACAATATTTCGTCTTATGGGTTTAATATAGCCTTAGATACCTTCAAGGTGAGTAACAGGTTGAAATGGCGACCCCGACACTGCTCATGTACGAATATGGCCAATTTAGCTCTCATTCCCCCTGTATAATACTGATTCGCAGAAGGTGTACATTTACAGTCTTGAAAGACAGTACTTCCCTTTGGTGTACCAATACCTTTTGTACCTTGATACAAGAAAGAGTTGGGTGGCGCACAGTTCCACATTCACGCTACAGTTTGCAACAAATAGTGTTTAGCTCAGGGTAAAGCAATAAGGTTTCTCACAGGGTATGCGTGACCATGTATGGGAAGGATAGTTTTAATGACACTGGAATGCCCATTTCAAACTGGTTTAATGACTTCTTCTTTTTATCAGAACATCGAACTTGAAGTTGCCGACCAAGGGTTACCAATATATCACTGTTCAGATAGACTGAAGTTGCAATGCTTATTACTTGATAAACTTAATTGGTTCTTCACGTACATATAAACCGACAAATATCTTCTCTCATCACTTTTGGTCTGCCCTCGACCAAGACAAAAGAAAAGGACTGCCCTAATTGGCTTCACGCCTCGGACTGACAGTCCTCACAGCTGCCCGTGGGTGTATGTGTAACTTTCACTTTATTGAAGTCCTCTTTTCACACAAAGATTCCCTTTGTAGCAATTTTGTCTATTTTGATTATGCTCATGCCATTATTAAGGGTCCGAAGAATGCCTATTCAAACGGAGTCAAGTACTACCCTGTAGAAATCTGCTAAGGACACTGTTCCTTGCGTTTCTTCTGTTAAAACAACTATTCACCCAAACTGTACTTTGACTCAACTGCACCTGCACGCGTTGTAACAAAGAACCAACATTTTTTTGAAATCCTTCATGATTATTTACTTATTGCAATCCTTTAATTTCGGTATCAACCTGAGAAATACAACAATTTGCTCTGATTTTATAGAAGTGACGCTTTGTTTATAACTTATTTTAATTTTCTTCAATAAATACACTCTTATTGAAGCTGCCACCTGTCACTCCAATAAATGTCGCTCTATCGTTTAAAATTCTACAGAGTATCTACTCTCATCGAAGGTTCTACCGTGTGTGAATACTTTCCGTTCTCACTTTATGTGCTTATTTTATTGGATTTTCATGCATAGCCATCCGCGCCATTCCAATGAGCATTAAGCACTGCGAACATGCAGCAATAACGAAATGAACTGTAATAAAGTTTACATGCCCTCGTAAATTATTCTTAACGACGATAAGTGGCTGAGAAAATATATTTCAATATTTTGTGACAACGCTTCTTTATAGTTACGAAGTGTAATATATTAGTTAAACCTTTGTGTACAGTCTAGGAAGTGGTGGTCTTTGTTACGTACTTATAGTTAGGTACAGGCAACAATTTCAAGTGATTGAGGGAAAGTCTCGGAATCACCAGTTCTTAATAATATTACATAGTAAAATTTCCATTTATTTTACATGGAATGTTTGTAAGTTTACTTCACTGAGTATTTTACGCAATCTAAATTTTATGTCATTGCGAAATTTATTACGAGTTCCTGGACGAGGAAAGGTATTATAGTTTACATTTTCAGGAAGTTGGCAAGTCTGAATGTAGCTTATACAAGAGCAAGGCAAAAGAACAGCTTTACACGTAAATATTCCAATTGATGGGATAATTGGAAGCCTGAATATTTAGAGTACCAGTAACATTACTAGTTCATTTTAAGATGCGACATTATTATGATTATGTTGTTAATATTCTTATCATGGGGTGCATGATTAGAAGAGAATTTCGGAGCGCATTCATACCTATGATGTCTCGCGGTAAAGTCAATAGAACTTTATATATAGATAGTTAAGATCTATGTTTGCAGTCCTAGTTGTGGTACTGAATATCTTAAGTATAATTCATGTATGTAGCATTTAGTTAAACTTTCAATTGACAACATCGCATTTCAAAGTTGGGATATGCTATACTTGTCCCCCAGAAACTCTAACATCGAACAAGCTGAGAGAGTACCTGCCGAAGTTGCCGAAGTAATTTGGCTAGTTCGGAGCCGTTCGCCACCAACCTCTGCACCAATGCCTCAGATATCTATTACAACTTGCAATGATATTAAAACTCTTAAATTTGTCCACCATATGTGCAATTGTTACCCTTACTGTTTATTATTTCATGTTTACTCTTTATTATTGAAAATTAATGTCCTCTCCGTTTTCTGTCATTCAGTACGTAAGCCTTTTTTAGAGTATGTTAAGTTTCACTGCTATCTTTGGATTCATGAATATTATTGATCTGGCTCCACTTTGTAACTATGATGAAAAATGAATGCAGTTTCTAATGGCAAATCTTTGTTAAGTATGAGCATGCTATATTGGAAGTGCGATGCCGGTTTCACCTCGTTTGGAAAAGGTATCGCAGATAAGAACTAATTTGAAGTACGCGAGGGCATAAACAATTCTCGGAGTTTGTTGCAAAGGAGACTTGTTTCGAGCTCTCTAATTACTTCCCAATTACTCCTAGTACGCCCATGCATATTCGTACTAGCAAGCCGTTGTTCATTGGTCTGTAAGGGACACAATCATAAGTCACAAATCAATAGTCGATTGTTTCAGCTATAAACGGGAGGGTGCACATCCCGCGGACAGCAAATATTTGGACAAAAGGGGTGGCGCAGGTAGACGAATGCGAAATTAAACGACGGAAATATCACCAGAGTTTTATCATGGACGTTCATTGGATCTTTGAAATGATCATTGTCGTCACCATTGTAGTGCGGATGGCATTATGTCCCAATAATCGTCGAGAGAGTGCCACACTCTTTGCATGTGGAATTGGCGTGGTTTACATAATACCTTAGTTATTTTATAATAATTTATATTAGTAAAAAGTTTGGCGGTTTATTTATTTACTATACTGTAAGGCTTTCTGAATTTTGGTAACAAAGTGCAACGATTTGAGCAAAGTTGGCATCAAGACAACTTGTGTGCTACCAAAGTCACCACATGATTAACTACATTTAGAGTTAATTTTTTTTTGTTTTAATTCTAATAATTTTATGTATTTCTGAAGATTCATAGAATATTTAAGGTTATGATATTGTGGTTGTACCGTATTTATGACTTTTTATAAGAATCAGCATAGCAAGTGGTGCCGGAACCTTGAGAGATGTTGCATAACATCAAGTAAAGGAAGTACATATGTAACCTAAATGTGCGTTGCCAAGGAAGGAAGCGATTAACAAGTGTTTAATGACCACTATCTTATGCATTAATAGTTACTAATTCTCTTTCATGTCAAAATATTTTTGGCTACTTCAGGCAATGTATTCAAATCCAACATTAAATTGTTAAATGTCTTGTCACGTTTATGTATGTTTACAATGTTAATGCTTAATGCAATGTTAATGCAATGTCAAAGGGAAATAAAGTGCAGTTACCAGCTCTTCACATAGATTCATTTATAGAGTGATCACCTCTAATATGTTCGAGAGTAATATTTCTATTTCCTATAAATAATTTGTGGAAACAAGTTCAAATGGATACAAAAACCTGAGTGAAATTTAGCAAAACCGACCACCAACCTTCATTACATAAACATATATTGAAGATTCAAGGGGGTAGAACTAAAGCAATACATAAACATATTCCATGAAGTAAACCTTGTTCCGTGCATTTCTCTATTCTTCTATTTTTTTTTTTTTTTGCATCATTTACCGTAACGTTGGCATCCATTAATTTTCGATCGCAATACTTAATCCGAACTACGAAGGCATACCTTTCAGAGGGTATTCAACTAAGCCGAATCCCAGTGTAGTATCTAAACCATTTGATGGAATCTACATTTATCTTTCATAACTGCATAACAATGCAAAGACCATACGTTGCTCTGAAATTAACCTTTATCGTTTGCATCCATAGAAATTTCAGTTTTACTTTCAAATAATTAGCTTGCATAACAGTTATTCTCATTTCCCCTTAGATGTGTGTATAAGACGGTTAACAACACACAAGCATGGTAATAAACGTAGCTTGTCAGCCCATTGCATTACTATGAACACAAAACAGAGAGTAGTATACTGTGGAAAATAGCTAAACTTGTATCCAAACTTAAGTTTTAATGAAGAGTGTAGCGGAAATTATTATGCTTTAAGATTTATCGAAATTTAAATAACAGAAGCTCCTTATCATTTTTAGACTAGATTTTATTTTGCATATTCCAAAATTTTACAATTTACAACTTTTGGCTATATTTATTTGTCTTTACCTTGTTGCTACCTTGGCGTCCATGACACCCTGGTCTTCTGCTCTGCCAGGTAGCTCTTAACCTCCATGCTTCCTTGTTACTTAATTAGTCCCATTCTTCCCCCTCACCTTCCTTTCTTATATTCTTTACATTTCTGATCCTTTTTCTTTTAGTCTCTGCAAGAACTCGCCAATACTTCTTGCCTTATTTTCCTCCCTGCCCGTTAAAATTCTGCTAGCTAATATCCTCTCCTCTACTTTCTCCCATTTTTCCTCCCAAACCTTTTTTCTCCACATTGCAACCTCCTCGCAATCATAGTGTTCTATGGTTTCTTTTCCCCCACACAATTCACAAATTACCTTTTCCCTACCTCTTATCTCTATTAGAAATATTGTTCCTGTTCTCATCCCAGCTAACCCTTCTCTCTCTTGCCCATTGCAGTAATCTACATATGCTTGTAAAATTGTAATGTTTTCATATTTTCTAGACTTCCCCATATTTCCTGTCATTCCATATCTTCTATTCTGCATTTCACATATTACCCACATCACTTGTATTCCTTTCCTCTAATCCCCATATATCTTCTATTCCTATTTTTCCGTAATTCTTCCTATCTCTGCCCACCAAATATTTGAGTTCACTAATATTTTTTGCTGTCTCATGCATAATTTCATTATTTCCTCTTCTTCTTTGGCCAAACACCTATATTAAAATTTTATGATTATTTCCATTATTATTCCATTTCTTCTTGTCCTTCCTGATTCTACTTAAGCTACTTCCCTAGTTACTGATCTTGACAAGCCTTAGTAGCCCTTTAAAAAAACCTTCTGTAGTTTTGGTCCACCGTTTTATTTACCTCTGTGCCCCTCCAGATCTCCACTGCATACAGCATTTTGGATTCAACTATTGCTTCATACATTCTTTCTAACCACTTGGTTAGCATTTCCAGCTTATATTTGCATATTCTTATTCCATTCATTGCCACCCTTCCTTTTGCTTCAACTTTTCTCCTGTGCGCTTCCCTCTTTAAATGGTTATTCAACCATACTGCTAAGTATTCAAATTCATTGACCACCTCTACCCTTTTGCCATTTAGTACCCACTTTTCATCTTTTTTAGTTTAGCTCCCTTCTTGAAGATCATAACTTTCGACTTATTTATGTTTATTTTTATTCCACACTCGTCACAAAATTTCTGGATTTTATTTATTGCCTTCTGTTACTCCACTACCCTTATAGATCCTACCATTAAGTCATCCGCATATAGCAGTCCAGGAAT
Organism: Mantis religiosa; assembly: GCA_030765055.1. NCBI lineage: Eukaryota > Metazoa > Arthropoda > Insecta > Mantodea > Mantidae > Mantis > Mantis religiosa. The sequence continues at coordinate 259,923,469 of CM060950.1, read as the reverse complement.
TTCTTTGTTTGCTATTACCGGGCAGTGCTGATTTCCTTCTTTAACCTTGTCTATTATCTCATCTATAAAAGTTTAACTAAAATTTAACTTATTTTGCATCCTTGTCTTAGGCCTATTTGTGTTCACCGTAATTACATTTTTTCCACCTTATGCAAAACTTCACCCCTTCATAGATTTTCTCTACTTATTTTATATATTTTCCACTTACCCCTGTCATCCTCAACTTACAAACTAAAGCTTTTTTGTTTATCGTATCAAACGCTTTCTCAAAATCCGCAAAGAACATATGTACCCTTCCTCTCTTCTTCCTGAGCTATTTGTCTATTATAGTCTTTACTATGAACAGGTTATCTATTGTCCGTTTACCTTTCCTGAAACCTGCTTGAAATTCAGACAGCTTCCTTTATTGTTCTACCCATATTCCTAGCCTGTCTGCTAATATTCCCGTGTATATTTTCCTAATATAGATATCAGACTTATTCCCCTGTAATTTTCTGGTTTACTTGTATCTCCCTTCCCCTTACAAATAGCACAATCATGCTTATTTTCCATCTTTCTGGTATGTCATCACTTTCTTTTATTTTGTTCAGCACGTTTGTCATTAACTCTAAGCCCGTTTTTGTTTCCCCATAAACTTTCCAAAATTCCTCTGGTACTCCATCGAGTCCCACTGCCTTCTCTTTTTTCATAGTTTTTAATTGTTGATACACCTATTGCGTTGTGAATTGCCCATCTAGATCTTCAGTTGCTATTTCTATGGGATATGAGAATAGAAACGTGTGTGTGCGCGCGCGTGTGCATGTGTGCGTGAGTGTGTGCGTGAGTGTGTGCGTGCGTGCGTGCGTGCGTGTGCCATTAACTTCTCCATTTTTATAATTCTTTTACCTACGATTCTGTACCAGGACATAAACCGAAGAAAAAACTACTCCAAAATTTAAATTCTTTAAATTCATATTACAACGGGTGGATGATATTAGTCCTTTACTGGGAGTATGACATATATATTTAAAACATCTTAGGGAGAAAATATGTTGAGAAAATGTGTAATTATTTTTTCTTTCGTGGTGGGAGAGCTTTCTCTCATGTCATATCATTTCTCTCTCATTTCGTTTAATACGATAGCAAATAGATATTAGACGTTTCAGTGCAGGTCGGCGAATTTTATAACAAGGGAAGCACTTATAAAAAAACTACTACTATTACCATTGCAACTGATTTCTTTCTGCAACCAATACTACCATTACACTCTTTCCGCTACTACCATTATAAATATAATAATAACGATAATAATGATGATGATAATAATAAATGTTACCATAATCATTAGTACAATTATTATCATAAGAATTATTATCATTATAATAAAGCAGCCTAATTAAATTTTCTTCTTTCACTTGAAAACCAATTCAGTCCGTCTCTGCCTTTCTGTAAATTCATCTATCACTGATCTAAAGAATTCCTCTTCATTTTCGGATAATATCAGTTTTAGTAGTGTTTTCTCTATAGCCAATACAGAAATATTTGCGAGTCTTTGTTCACCTCGGGTGTTTATGCAGCAAGTGTGAATTCGACAACGCGCCGAAAAAGTTCGGCAGTCGCGTTGGACACTGGGATTATGGAAATCAATGCACGCAACTTGAAGGTTTCACAAAAAATTGACGATGACAAACCACTGATTTCAAATAAATCATTATTTTTTGAACTCCCATCGATAGATACTCATTTGAGGTATAAACTACACTGAGTTCACTTCTACGGCGAGCAAAGCCAAAACACTGACCACAACTTTCTGTCAGTGAACAGAATGCTTCTTCAGGAAGTTTCTTTATAACATTTTTGTTCAATTATTGGTACAAATTTAGCTTTTTCTAAATCTTCAAACCTAATTTGAATATATTTTGTATATTATCAAATATTTCACAATAGTTTCGGCTTTCATCGTTTAGACGTTATCTTTGCTTTGGAAGTTCGTAATTCACGTTACATTTATCCCATACTGTACAAAATTCGTTTCTCTTTTCTTGTAGAATCGCCTTTGATTCGCTTACTTCGCCAGTGCAATGATTTATATCCAATATTTTTGTCAGTAGAATTTTAAAAAGAGCATCAGTTAAGCAAAATATTTCACTGAAAATTAAGAGAAGAAAGTTGAATTCGAAATCAGAAAGAACAATGTTAAAACCTCGAGCTTCGTCATAATTTTCACTATCCCATTAGGTTTAATTATCAAAAATGTTCTCAAACAGCTGAACTAACTCTTCTTTATGTTTATGAACAGTTTCAACCAACCTTCCATTATAACTTAATCGTGTTGGGCATACTTTGGGGAACCATTTTTCATCTCCATATCTAATTCAGCAGTTCTTGTTTTAGATTTGGAGAAGAAAGACAAACTACTTATGGTCAGAAAAACAAAATTGCATTCTTTTATGTTGGATGTCGTCTGTGAAAGAAAAGTATTCAATCTGTGAGCAAAACAATGGATAAATAAAAGAATCAGGATATTTTTATTTTACTGTTTTCTGTAAACCATTAAACTTCCCCGGCATTCCTGCTGCTCCATCATAACACTGAGCTGACCAATTTAGAGCCACATTTAAATTCGTCCATCATGTGGAATACGTATTCTGCTAATGCCTTAGCACTGCGATATCTGCTTACCTCTGTAAAACCCAGAAACCTTTCTTGTATCACTTCATTGTCAGATATCAGTATTATAACAGTTAAGAGTTGAGAGTCAGTGGTTTAATCAATTACAACTGCTACAAATATAGACTGAAATATTTCGCTTTAATTTCGTTCAATAACACCGGTATTACCCCATTAATAAGGTCATTTTAAACATGGTTTGACAGACCCCAGAACACAGTAGCTTTCTGTAAATGGCATGCCAGGGTGTCATCATACTTGCTTAAAAGTGCATTTCAATATAATTTCCACGGTTCGCAGAATCTCTCTCTAGGGCATGCCCTTTGAAAGGAAGTTCTTGTCTTGTCAAGCATATTATATCAATCAGACGGTTAATAACTTTTCTATTATTTGTGACAATTTCATTATGCCTTTTTTATTTATTTATTTATTTATTTATTTTTTTTACTTCAAGTCTCCACCTCTCATCTAAATTAAATTTTCTTCTGCAGATACCGAAAGTGGTGAATAGAATTACAGTCCTGATATGTACACACCCATCTCGTCTGAGAATAAAATGCAAAGGCAACAAAGTTTTAATGTTTTCTTGCAATCAGTAAACCATTTATTTTATTTGTAGTGCTCGAATTGAAATGGCGTACACATCGTTTGTATTGGTTTTCACATCAGGTAACTTAGACATCGGTCTACCCCTCCCTCCCCCCGAAATTAAGGCCAACTTTTCTTCAAATTTTCTTGAATTCAGTCCCCGCTTTAGAACTGTTTCTAACAAGCAGTCACATGTCCCTCCCCTTCTGTCTCTCCTAACCATCAGTTTCCAGCCTAGTCACTCACTGACTGACCCACAGAGTTCTACTGTCCCTCAGCGTGGATAATAAACGTTCGGCATGCATTCCCCTTGTAATCTGTAGAGAACAGTGATCTCTATAAACTTTGACAATTATGCTTATAAGGGAAAAATAATTACATAAGATTAATTTAATTTATTTACGTTAATTATGTATAATAGTGAGGTCCCAAATGATGACGAAAGGAATAATGAAAACAATTAGGAACACCAGAAACTATACCTTACAAGTATGCGACTGGAATAAACAGACACATTTCATTTCCCTTGTCACACAAGGCTCCACGAAAGAATCCGACTTTCAGGTTCGGAACACATCAACTGCATGCATATGTAAACTCATGCCATGCCGTCTGATAAATTTGTCGCAGAACATCGTATTACAATGTATGCAACATAGAAAATATGTTATCACATTCATAAAACTAATGCAATTGAATTTTAAACCAAATGTATTATGCCGAAATAAAAGAAATAAACTTTTATCGAAATCGAAGGGAATGCGGCATTCCCTTCATTCCATTGACGAACCGCCACTGAGATATTTGGACTTTAGAATCTGGCGAAAGCTTGCATAAACTTCCGCCACCGTCGTTTACGCCTTTTATGTCCTAGTCACCTAGCTTATTAATCTGGATAAAATCTGCAATACTTATATTATCCTACGTATATTATGAACTAAATTGTAAATTAAAACAAAGAAAGTACTAGTGAAGTGTACATTGCGGAAGGTGATAACTTGCACACTGCTACCTAGATATAGATCTGTTACGACAGCAACCCACAGAAGCAAGGAATGTAGTGAAGGAGCCGGATGAGGGTACGGGGTTGTAGGCAGACGGGTCGCAGAGACGCGTAGTTCCAAATAAGTGATGACCAGAGCTAGGATGCTCGTACCGTCCGCCGTTCCCTATACAGGTTGCGACCGACCTCCCGGCATCCAAAGAAGTCATAGAAAAGAGCGCATGGCGGAGGAGCTTTGAAACCGATTGGCCGGAGAACAAAAATGTCCAATAATACATTTCGTAAATGCATACCTATTTAGATCATTATGTACAACATACAAATTCTTATCTGATACATACGGGCTTGTCTCTGGCTAATTTCACTATTCACATAGGCGTATTGTGTCAACACCCAAGCAATTAACGCGGGTTGTAGCATTTCCTGATCGAATGTAAAATAATATCCTAATAATTAAGTTAATTTCTTAAATATCTGAAGACTCTTAGTAGACAAAATACCAAAGCTGGAATTTTACTGCATATTTGCGCACCTACTGCCGCATTACTAAAAACAATAATGTACCTTTGAAGTCTTTCAAATGAAAATTTTTTTCTACATCCCGTATAAACAAGATTTTTCTGCAAAATTGTTCCTGCGACCTCACATGATGTAATTGGGGCGTATTTAAAATATTTTATCAGTTCTTTATCAGTATCAGGGCGTTTTTTTGAGATATGAAAGTGCATCTGGTAAACGGTAAATCGCACCGAACCGCGCATTCTTTTCAATTACACTTTTCATTTTCATTTTTATTTCAGGTAGAATGATTGAGGTCTGGTAAATCCGTTTTGACAGTTCTATAGGCCGCTCAGATTCAGTCAGCTCCGTACCTCTGGGCTGTAACAATGTGATAGTTGTGGGTAACTCTTGGAACAAATGTGAAATCATTAATATATCTGTACGAAACTGTTCGTTACTAGAGGTTTGGCAGTTTGTATGCTGGAACTGCCTTATAATAGATACCATAATAAATAACAGCTTCTAGCCATGTTCCCCATCTGGTGACAGCTGACCGTGGTGGTAGCGATATTCTGGTGCTAAATCTCTGAAATTTTGCAATCATGTAAGATGTGGAAACGTAGAGTCACACTGAAAAATTAAAAAATCCTGTAAGATGCTTTCAAAATATATTTTTCATGTGAGCTACAAAGCTTATATTTGATTGATTCGGCCACTCACTGTAAAGCATTTGCTAAAAATGTGATATGTATTAGTGTAAGATACAAGTTACAGTAATGAGTTGCATTCTACAATGAACCTTGGCTTTGCTAGTAGCGCTGCGTGGTATAGCCATGCCTGGCCGCTCATACACTGCTCAACGAAGCTTGCTAGCCCTGGTGATGACTGATGGGCAAAGGCTGGAGGCGTGAGCTTTTTTCCAGAGATACACTGTACATTGACTGCAATTTTGTTACTTGCACATATAAACAACTGCAGGTTGGTACAGCCTGACCATGACATCCGTCTCACAGCGAGAACAAACAACAGTCGTGTTATACTACGCCTTAGCATTACGTCTGCATGCACTTGAAAGATAATGAATGCTTCACTAATTCGCAGAGTGCTACAGATTGACCATTATCTCATGGCGTCAGACGCATGAGGGGGAGAGGAGATACATTCTAAGTAGCGTAATCCGAGTATTTTAAATATCCCCGCGAATGTTGTGTACTGCTTACGTTACCAAGTTACTTGCACTGTTATTCACGCTGTTGACTCACGGTTTTCTAAATTCTCTTCATTTGTAGTAAAATCGCACAGTCACTAGTGTTATGTCAGAAGTAAAGGAAGTGATACATTCTGAGGATCGGGAAATAATTAAGAAAGTTATTGAGTGTTGTGATGAGGAAGCTAATAACTAATGTATAAGCGTTACCTTAAGTCAAGCAACTACAAGAGCTGCTGTTTATACAGGGGTTCCTGAAAGAACTTTCACAAGAATTCGCAAGCAAACAGGTATTCACAAATAGCTGCAAGATTTAAGTGTCAGTGATGAAAAGAGTGTTCTAACGACCACGGGGAAACATTGGCAAACAAGACCTGCACACTCTGCAGTGAATGCTGATGATTTTGATAGATGTGTGATTCAAAAAATTATACATGATTTTACGTTGCTGAGAAGCGTAATCTCACTATAAATAAGTTGCTGCCCGTTGTTTGGGAGAAGATACATTTTCCATGGGGACGAACTTCTCTTTGGAAAGTAATGTGAGAAATTGTCTTTAACTGGAGTAGCTGTCGGAACAAAGGAAAGTACTTATAGAATGTCCTCATATTGTAGCTTGGAGGCACGAGTTTCTGATCAAAATGTATCATTTGCGAGAAAGTGGAAGTAGTATCTTCTATATTGATGAAAGCTGGTTGGATAGTAACATTACATTCGGTAAGTGCTGGCAAAGTGAGCAGGAATTTGGCATTCATGCAAGTACTAGTGCTGGGGATAGGTTCATAATAGTTCATGCAGGTAGTGTAAGTTGGATCTCGGAAAATTCTTTTCTGGTTTACAAGGCCAGAAAAGCTGCAGGTGACTAGCATGGACAAATGAACTATGTAAACTTTGAAAAATGGGTTCGAGAAAAGCTGGCTCTCAATTTTCCTCCTTCTGTTGTAGCTTTAGACAGTGTCCCTTATCACAGTGTAGAGGTAAACAAACTGCTATCTAGGAGTGCTGTGAAATCTGCTAAAATAATGTGGTTGCAGGACAAAGGGATCCAGTGTGTCAGCTCTATGCGTAAAGCAAGCTTTATACGTTCATTGAAACCAAGAAGGCTAAAGACAAGGTTTTTAAAGTGGAGATATTTTTTGTTTCGTTGGGCCACACTGTCGTTCGCCTGCCCCTATATGTGTGATCCAAATATCTTACAACTAGCCTGGGCCAAGGTAAAACGAATAGTTAGAGAAAGAAAGTAACAGGGGACTCATCCCTACAAAAACTGAACTACGTAATGCTTGAAGGTGTATCACTTGTGACTGAAAAAGACTGCCAGGTTTCTTGGGAATATGAGGAAAAAATAGAAAACGAATACTGGAAGAAAAACGGTATAGATGAAAACAACATACAACATTGTAACTTCACTGAGAGATGACAACAGCGATTCTGCTTCTTCTTCCTTCTCCTGTAGCAAAAAGGAGTCTCGCTCCGAAGAAGAGCTGGCTACTTCACTTGTGAGAGGTGAGTGTATCGTTATAAGCTGAATATATTGCATGAAGCAAATTACGTTGTTTTCGACGTATGCACATTTGATGGTTATGCGGTACATCTGACGTCATTCATGCTCTGTGACCAGTTAACTTATATCGTTTGTGAGCACACATCTCTCCGGCCTTTAGTATGATTAGGCCTTGGACTTGACTGTAGGTTACGCTAGCTTCTATTATACTGCTGCTTACGTTGTTTACAAACCAGTGAAGTGGAGAAAGGGAGTAGTCGAGTACGCTAGTGAGCTGTGTACGCTATAGGTACAAGTAGGCACAGAAATAAGTATATGTTTTTTTTTAGCAAGCATACATTCGTGTTACGTAGTCTGAGCTGTTATGGATAAAATAACAATATTTTATTTGTTATTTATATGCGCGGACTATTGCAATGGATGATAATGTATTTTCTGAACTTGTCAGAAGCAAAATTTCTTGTATTACAACGCAAAGTTTGTATCTTAGAAAACTATGTTCCACATCGCATGACGTGACTGGTGCAAAACGAAACTGACGAACACCACAAACATCTAGCTGAGAAACACATGCATCTTCATTATTTAGAATGGCTTCCCTAATACAACACATAATTGAATATCCTGATTTTTTTATCTAAAATACTCTCAAGTTTCTGCTTCTCTATTTGAGCAGCAGAACATTTTCTTACACTTTTTAAAGTGTTGTGTCAAATGACCTACATGTTTCAGTGATTCTGGAAGTTCTCTCTGTGATGATTCAAGTTGTTTTATTATTAAAGGTGTATCCTTAAATAAATTATTGATTAACTGCATATTTTCACACAGCTGTGGAGATATCAAGGATTTTGCAGCTTTAATAGATAAAATTTCTTGATTTTCAAGTGTGCTAATCACATTAACAATATATCGTAATACCCAAAGTAGTACAGATCTGCCATCAGCCAAGAACACCGCCGTATTAAAATAGATTGAGGTGGTAAGGAAATTCCTGGCGCTGGTACTCTAAATTTTAGTGTTATAGAACGGGCCTTTAAAAATATTTTTTTATATTTGAAATGAAATTATCTACATCAGAAGAATGCCCCCTTATTTGTTCTGAAACCCGGTGAAGACCATGAGCTAAACACGTCAGATGTATCTGTTTTGGATAGCGTTTCTTAATTTTGGAAGCAGCTTTGATCATGCAAGCGGTTGCGTCTGTCACAAATAATATTATTTTCAGTTGTTATACCGTCTGGCCGTAAAAGAAACATTGCGCCGTCAAACACCTTGTCAATGGAACAATGGTTAACTTCGCTTAACACCTCCGATGTTAATAAGAATTTTTTACCTGAACGTTCAGGAGATAATATTTCTATGACCACATTGACTACAGATCTTCCAGCGGCACCTGTGGAATCATCTTTTGAAATCTAAATATTACGATCTCCCACCGAACATCTAATGTTGTTCAAAGTATCATCACAACAAGGAGACAAATAATATTTGCGTAAAGTAGACTCGCAAGGAACTTTTGAGGCTGCATATTTCTCCAGAAATATTTTAACTGCAGGATTTTGCATCTTATTAAATGGAATGTTTGCGCTTACCATCATATCACACAAATACCTGTAAAATTCGGTTTGGGTACACGAGGTCTTGAGTTCTGATTTGTATAATATATCCTCAACCCCCTCATTTCTTGCACGCAACGTAATATTTTGTGTGTGATTTTTAGATGTACTGTGTCTTACAATAAAATTGCGCCTCTCTTCTTTAATCACAATGTGGCATACTTTACAAAATATATTTTCTCCTCTTACTTCAAAGTACGCACGTCCATATTCCTTTATAAGTAAGGCACTTTTCCTACTTGTTGCTTTCGTCACGTTTCTTCAGCTACCAGCAGCCGGACTTCTTGAGATGTTTTGAGCCGATATTTTTAATATCGCTTGTTTGGTGTTGATGACTGGCAGTTGCAGGGGAGGTAAAGGAGAGTCACTAAAACTCTGTGCGTACGCAACTGCTTTCCAGCCTAACGGCAACCAAATCGCAACCATGTCCGAGGCCTGGTGATACGAGTTCGCCCTGGCGCCAGAATCTAGCGCGCAGCTAGCACTTCGGGTACCGTGTCCCACATGATTACACAACGACCTCCCCCCAAGAGCAGAGAAAGTAATTGCAATGATATGCCATTCAGTGTTTTTGAACGTCACTACTGCTGGGCGCCAGATCTAGCTCCAAGCTGGTCTTGGTTAAACTAAGTAGACTAGCTCACTTCAAATCAATCAAACATGCTGTGAAATACTTGGGGATACGCATTTACTACCTACAGAGTGAAAAAAATTTGTTCAGTGAAGTATTCAGCGACGTTTTGCATACTCTACTGTAAGCGTTAGTTTGAATTCCTAATTTCTGAAACTTATTCCTACTTTTCTTCTTTATTGCAGTGCCATAAGATGGCTATCTAACTTCTTTATTTAGTTGTTCATTGCGTGATCTTCTCTTCCGAGAAAGGGCTCTTAATGTACAAATGGCAGACTTCACTTATGTTTCACTTCCTGCAGAAATTATTTTCAGTCTGTCTCCTCAAGTGCTTTCGATCACATTGAACATTTGATTCCCTAACCTTAGCTCCCCCCCCCCCTATTACTTCATCAAGCACTAATTTTATGTTGTTCCGCCGTCGATTTCGCTCTTTTCCTCCCCATATTTGAAACAAACTAAATAAAGTAGTGACAAGAAAGCTACGAATACGTTTGCCCGATACCGTGTTCTGAATTCTTGTCCGATATTTGGTGCCGTACACATAAAACGTGAATGAGTCGTTACACCTAACACAGTTAAAGAAAAGCAATGTCTTCATCCATATTTTTAGATTAACATACGGTAAATAATTTGCAACGCTTAAAAATATATTTGACTTAAAAGTAATGTAGTATCACGTTAAACAAATTACATTCGTGCAGCAAGAAGCAGGTTAGAATTAAGAAACCCCTCTTTTACGTGGGCAGCTGTTTGTTCAGTCACACAATTCTCCCTTTACAGCTTGCTTCTGGAACGTCTAACACAACCAGAGCTAAATTTTCTGACTCAGCGTACGGAACATAACCAGAAACTGATACTTTTCGACATATGCTTCCGTCCTATATAGTGTGACTTTACCCTATATATTATTTAAAAAACATTTATGCGTTCCTCGTTTTCCAATATTTTGGCTGCAGAAATTCAAGTTTTCATGATGTGTTCAACAGGTGCCAGTCTTGTAACTATAAAAGCAAGGGCAGGTCAAACGAAAGCGATTGTTTCAAACCATTTCTTGGCGTATGCTGGTTTACCATCGATTTCGGAGTTTGTCAGCATCCTACCCTGTCAGATAGGGATTTCTTCTTTTAAGACTATAGGACAAAGGACACTATCAAAATAATTCCGTAAAATATAAAGTTACTTCAAGATAACGATACGTTAAAACAAAATGAAAAATTGCATTTGACTGCCCCTGTAAACAATACTGCCTCTATTTTATAATTTCCCTCACTTTTTGAAGTTTCAGGACGAAAATTGTGTTCAGTCCGTTAGATCAGCCACAGTAGTTATTAATCAATGTCTGATCATATTGGCTTGAAAGCTACAGTCTACAGAATGTACATATTCACGGGTGGCACTTCAAAGCGATATATAAGCGTATAGTTTCAGTACACACCTCAGTATAATAACTGATATTAAACTGTCTGCATTAAACATTACGATATCCTACCTGGATATAGTGGAAATTTACTTGGGGTGCTTCTAGGTACTTGTGCAGCGCTCCGTCACATTTCTGCAAGTATAAAGCCGACCTGAGTTCAGTTTCAATCACTTACACTTTCAGGCCACCTTTTTTTATACTGTTTAATTTTGGTTCAGAATGCAAATGCTTCTACGCTATGGAGTCTCCAAATCCCGGGTCCAGAGAATAGTACAGCTCAAATTATAATTATTTCAAGAATGACGAGGGCCTCTCTGCAAGATTGTGTTACTTCTTAGAAACTGTCATGAATATTTAACTATACAGAGGTATCTTTTGGACGTGGCGTATGATGTAATGTTGCGCGGTAGCTTATGGTGGAGTCCACTTGCTTATTCGTAAGAAAAAGGGGTGTCAGATAAGTCATCTGTCATCTAACCCACTAGATTTATGAGCCGTCTGCTGATGAAGGCAGATATCCTACCCCACCATTGATTTGCATGACGTCGCTCGCTCACATCCGAGCAAGGCCACGCGCCACCTCAAAAAATACCTGTTATGGGAAACAGTAGTTTCTCGTAATTCCCTATAGTCTTAAGCGCGCTTTTATATTAATAATTTTCGCAGAATTGTGTTATAAATGTGACATTACCAATGTTTCAACAAATATGCGGCATAATAAATAGAAGCCTATAAACTAAATCCAGAAAAGAAACACTGATGAAATTTTATTAAGTAATGGCTGTGCCTCCTTTTATTTTTTGTTCTGAAACATGTACATTAACAAAAGCAGACAAAAACAAGATATAGGCTGCCGAAATTAGATTTTTAAGAGTAGTAAAGGGATGTACTCTTTTAGATAAAATCCCAAATGAAAAAATAAAAGAAGATTTAGAAATAAGTTCTTTAGAAGAAAAAATAATAAATTATAGAAATGAATGGAGAGAGCATATTGAGAGAATGCCGAGAGATAGAATCCCAAGAAGAGTTATAAACTATAAACCTAGAGGAAAGAGACATCCGGGAAGACCACGAAAACGATGGTCAGGCATGTTTTAAGCCGGAACAGGCAACATTTCCTAGCCCTTGGAGTGAAGAAGAAGAAGAAGAAGAAGAAGAAGAAGAAGAAGAAGAAGAAGAAGAAGAAGAAGAAGAAGAAGAAGAAGAAGAAGAAGTAGAAGAAGAATGTAGCATACTTGTGGTTAATTCTCTTTTTACAGTGAAAGTAATGTGTTTAAAATACTTCGGTAGTGTTTACTAGAAACAAAATAAACAGTTTTTGGTCGACAAATGCGCTGTCGGCCGTGCCATGGTCGAGTGGTTAGACCGTTTTCACCAAGGTGGCCCGAGTTCGATCCCAGGCGACCGCAAAGTGAGATATTTGGTGGACAACACAAAACTGGGGCGGTTTTTCTCCGGATCCTCCAATATCCCCCGCCAGCCTTTCACCAGTTGCTCCATCTTTCCTTTTGCTTCATCTATCCCTCATTCTGCCATCCACTTCCCTCCTCTTAAACCAGGCATTAGGCTGATCACCCATCCTGGATTCTCTCTCCTACTGATTCAGAAATTCTGTTCCTCAACCCGCATAAGGGTTAGGAGGAACATGAATACCCTGACACCACGTAGCGGTATAAGAGGATAAAGAAGAACATGAAAAAGAAATACGCTGTCAAAAGCGCTGCCACTGTGTTTTAATTTCGTCTTTCATCAGTTCTTTTACACGACAGTAAAAATCTATTGCATTTAAGAACTCTTAAGTTCCGTTCAATCTGTGCTCGGTTTGAAGCTGGTGTTAGTAAGCTAATGCCTAGCCAACTGAGGCGCTCAGGCCGACAACCACTGACATAAGATGAGTGTTTTTTGCATAGTGGGTGGAGAGAGATGGCAGTGGAGAGGGAATGATGAAGTTGAGAAAGAAGGAATGATGCTCGATTCTACCACATAAACAAAAGCATATCTTTTCAAAAACAATGGAAATAGGATCACATTGATATACACAGCCTAAATGCTTAATCGAGTATATATTTTGTGCTCTCTCTGCTGTTTAGATTGATTTCATTGCTTGTGAATACGATGTTCCCTGTTTGAGAGAATTTGTTGGCAAATTTGAATCAGTTTGCCTCTCCATGATATCTTCTTATTTAGAAAATTCAGGTGATGTCTCACAAATTAGTGAGAAACCTGTTGGTTATCACCGATACACGTAACCTTAGCTACTTCTGTCAGTTGTTCATTGCCGGATGTTTCTATATGAATGGTGATATACGTAATTTGGGTATTCTGAACAAAATAAATCATTTATACAGGAGTTTTTGTATGTCTATATGAGATATAGGGGTAAAAGGAGAGGACTGCAAAATGAGAAATCAAATTTCAGTAATGAGGAACATTTAAGACGCCATTCCCAGAAAATCCAACATTTGTGCTTCACTTATAAAAATGTATTAAACATCCGGTAATTTAATAAAAGTGGTGATAGCGGTTTTTGAGAAAATCGAACTTTCAAAAAACTCGCATCTAATTTTAATTTAAGCTTAGCTGAGTTTTGAACAATCTTGTTATGTTCTTTGTAGATGCCTAAACATAAATACCAGGCTTCATACTTAGTAGACCTTTTGTTACTGAGTTACGCTGTTTAGACATACTCGCGGGCACACACACACACACACACACACACACACACACACACACACACACACACACACACACACACACACACACAGATATTAACGCGCGCGCACCACACTTTCATACCTGTTTCTACAAATTGAAGCACAAACATTGGACGCCATTTTGGAGCATGGCGATTTTGCTCAGTTCTCTGCATCCTGTTATTTGCCTGGCTAATATTCTGAGTGATCATTCTTTCTCAGCGTCTGCCTGAGTGTTTACTTTGAGTAAGGAGGCCATGGATGCTTGTTTATAATATGTTTAATGAAAACTTCAGATATTTATTTTTGAAGAGCTGCCGAACCTATTACTTTGAATATACTTGTACTAACCGAAGGTTTGATCAGAACATAATTCCCCGTGATATATCAATTATTTCGGCTGGTTTCCTACAAGCATTATACTTCAGTTCTCTTTCTGATAGAAGATCGATGCAACTTTGCTCCTAGCTACACACCTCTGCACGGTGTAATCATCGCCGATCAAGTTCTGTACTCTACTGGTCAGTACGGGAGATATGTCTGTAATTGTCTGCGTTGTGTTCCTAAAACCTGAAGCTAGTGTCTTCAACAAAATCCTTGCCAGCATTTTCCTAATCACGCGGATCAAGAGCATCGCTCTTCCGCTCTAATTTCTCTCACGTATGATACGTGTCACTCTGTATATATTTCCGGTGAAAGACCTTCGCAGAAATCTCAGTTCTTTTCACTTTCTGAATAAACCTTAACTAGTCATCAATGAACCGAGTGATTTTCAAAGAATTTTCTGAATGATTTTAAGGTGTTGTTTACCTGCCTAAATACCGGGGTATGTATGTCTAGGCAAATTCCTATTCACTTAGCTTTCAACAAACTTTCATATAATGTGAAATATTTACATTGCTTCTATTTATTGCTATCTTAATTCCTTATGACGTTAAGTTATATTTTACTATTATCGTTTAATTGATCCTAATTCAGTTATGTGTTTATTAAACTGACTCATAATTTCATTATCAAATATTTTTGTGTATGTGTGCAATTTATTCAGGAAGTCTCGCTCACGAATTTCCTGTGATATTTCGTTATTGAATTATTGGATGGGATAGTACATACTTCCTTTGATTATTGCAAATACGTTAGACAAAGTAAAGATATCGGAATATGTAACCTAAGTCTTTGTTTCCCAAGATTTTAGAAGGAATAACGTCTACAAAATAAAATCGTACTGCCCTCACTGTAGGTGTATAATTGATCTATGTGTGTTGCTACTGAAATGGAGGATTTCTTGAATGAAACTCATAACTTATAGGCTAAAAAGTCAAACCGGCCAATACATTGATGAATATTGCATAAAGATAGAAATTTCTTACAATTGTTCTGTTAGATTAGTGACTGTAGAGCGAGCGCTCCACGGTACAGCAGTGTTTTCATGACGATTTTGGATGTGTTAATTTTCCTGAAATACAAATACCCACGTCTTTTAAAGCCATGACTTGAGTGCTTGCAATTACTTACGGACGACGAGCGCCTGCACGCTTGTGCTGGGCATTTCTTGTACCTTGCGGTCATCGGAGCCAAGAGTCAAGTATTATCATTAGACGGCCGGTTCGTTGGCGCCGACATAGCAGGATTAACTTAGGCGTCAAGTGCTCCTTAAAATGCCTGTTATTGCCCTGCGCTCTAATCGGATGGAAAGGCTCTCTTGGGGTTTACTGCTCGTATCTCTGAGGTTTAAAAATATATGAGACATAAAAAGAGATTGGATATAGTGCACACTATAAACATTTTTAGGTATGCTCTTGTTTTCCTTCCTCTAACACACACTCTTTCCTAATATGTCACCCGTTAGCTTGCTTAATTCAATCGCTTTCTGCGGAACTTTTACGTGTCTGTTTTCACTAAAACTAAAGTAGGTACTGGGATAATGTTACCTAAGGCGATCGAAATGGTATCTATTAAAGGTGAATGAACAAAACCATGAAGCGGATTCGCAAAGGAAGCTTATAATCGCGTACAAAGCCGTTATATATAAAAAAACATTGACACATTTGACATAATATACATACACTATATAGAAAGTTAATAATTAGAATGTGTCTTAGGATATTCCTAAGCATAAACAGGGGGGAAAACTCTTTATGGAGAATAATGCCTCCCACCTTATAGGTATATGTATTTAGAATCATTTCAATCGTCTCAATCACTCAAGTACAACAAAAACTATCACCTGCTTGACTCATTCCAGGGTGTAGGAGTTTGATT
>CM060950.1:259839892-259902392 GCA_030765055.1 Mantis religiosa | reverse complement strand
CTCTGTAAAACGCTTACTTTTCTCGGATGTTTACGTAAACACATTATCACATAGCAGTACTCGCCCACTTAAGAGTTGTTAGTTTTCGCAACAGAAGCAAATATTTCTTTTAATCGCCTGATTAAAGCTCTAAAGAAAACAAATATTAATTTCATATTAATTTTGAGCAAGGTAAAACAAAGAATATAATATGAAAACTATTTTCCTCTAATGTTTCACTGCACACTTTTACACTTACGGATACCTAGGTGGCGTATCTACCATTTCCCAATTTAACATATTAATCTTTTTGATAGTGGCATTGGTATTATTGATTGGCAGTGTTTCAACCTACATACTTTGAACTAACAGACGAAAAATTTCCGGTACCTTCGCCGAAACATTCCTTGCTAAATTCCGGAGTCATTGCGAAGATATGAGTAATTTTGTGCTCGATTCGAGATGTAGGATTGATGAAAAATAGTAAGCACGGCAGCCATAAAATATGCAAATAATTTAGAATCGTATTTCTTCCCCTTTTTAAAACAGTGCCATGGCACGGAGACACCACTGGAGACTATCAAAAATCCCTCTTTCATTTCATTTCAAGTAACCATTAATTTGTTCTTAAATTTTTTCAGGCCTGTCAGAGAGAGAAGCAATAAATGCTAATTTTCTCTCTAGCGCTTCTTATATAATTGCAGAATGGTATTGAAGAAGAAACACTTGCCTAAACTAGAAGAATGGAGTGATTTGTTTGTTTCATTTTGTTTCTCTCACATATCTCTTGAAGAAGTATTCTTTATAATTTTAATTCCTTCATAAAAGAAAGTTATGAGGTAGTCAATAATAGTCCAGATTTCACGAGAGGATAAAAGCAGAAGAATTGAAATAGTATTTGTGTAAAAGTTTAAGAATATGTACCTAACTGGAGTTGTAGAAGGAAGGACAATTTAAACATTTTGAAGAAAAAAAGGATATGCTTTTAAGTATCATAATGAAGCAAAGTGAAGTATAGCGCAGAGTAGGACGTGAATTACCTTATGGACTCATGTTCAGATAAAGTGAAATTTGCTGCAAAATGTGAGAAAATAGCATACAAGCGACAACTTGACTTCTTCCACAAGATGAATATGTTGAAACCTCTATTAAGTGCCCTGGTGCATGTTCCATTAACTTCTCTTTCCTTGAAGTAGAACAACATCTTGTATTACAACGTTTATTACCGCATATATAGAGGACAACTTGTTGAAATGTTTCCTAAGCATGCACAAAACAAGTAGATTACGGAGGTGGAACATGACTACGTAACGTTTCACGTTTATAATCTCACGCTGCGATGTCGTGTGTGCCATGGCACGGTAATCTCTTATGCAGTGCCGAATTTAGTGGTGCACGTGATATCTACTAATTACCCCTTCAACACGTGTTCCGCCAGAGTTTGTAGATCAACTATAGGTATGGTTATCTTAAAGGTGGCGCCCTAGTGGTTAACTAACGGAAGCCTAGGGGCAATTTTAATTTAGCACAACGGAAATTTGAAACCTTCGATCGAAACAACGGTATAAATACATATTCACTAACGTTCTTATCCTAATTTTAAGTAGTTACATCCCCTAGAATCTAATTATACGCCTCGGAGTTTTGGAGGAAGTCCTTTATCCTCATTTTCGGGAAATAACGGATATTTTAAATATGGATTACAGATGAATTTTTAACATATTTTAATTAATGAATGAATTAAATAAATAATTAATTGAATCAATAACTAATTTTAATAATTGAAACAGTAGAAGTTATCGTGAAGTCCTCTATGCAGTTTTGTGCTGGTAAAAGAATATATACTATTAAATAATACTAAAAGGTTGTTTAATGTCGATTTCTGTTGACATACTAGCACAAAGGAGAAAAATAATTTGAAATTTGTGGATTTGTTCCCCACAGCTTAATTTTCCGGACAAATCAGTTTTTTTTTTTTTTTTTTTTTTTAAATTTCCTTCGCTCAGTAGGCGAATGCTTGGGGAAGTTAATAACATATCCCTTAACTTTGTCTCTCAATTTAACATCACCTACATCCTACTGGGCTGTTTCAGAGTCGTGTCTAAGGGATTCTCGGATTTGTATGGCAGGGCACATGT
The DNA here is from genome assembly GCA_030765055.1 of Mantis religiosa. Taxonomy (NCBI): domain Eukaryota; kingdom Metazoa; phylum Arthropoda; class Insecta; order Mantodea; family Mantidae; genus Mantis; species Mantis religiosa. The sequence continues at coordinate 259,900,275 of CM060950.1, read as the reverse complement.
ATTTTGTAAACCTTCTTCCACCGGATTGGAGTCAGTTCTCGGCCCCCGCCCCCTGCCGCAGTAGATATGTTAGCCTGCAGGGGGAGGGGAGGCGCTTGTAGAAGCTGCCACCATGGTGTCTCATTCTGTAAACTATGAGGACCCTGCCATTTTCTGTATTGCCTCATCCCCCTTTCCTCCTGGGGGCGTCCTCTGTATGAGGTGCTAGATCCCACCCCTCCGAACGTTGTCATACCTCGCATCCCATGTCCGTATAAAGGTGTGCTTGTCATGAAGGATTACTATAAACTTTTGCATTGCATACGTGAAAGATTCTGCACCGAATTATGAAGACTTCTATTCATCCGACTTGCCTACTACTGCTCATTTACACAAATTAAAGGTTTTCACTGCGTATTAAGTGACATCGGTGAATCAGCTTCTAAGTGTGTTTAAAAGCAGTATGAAGTGAACTGTAATGCTTACCATTATAAGGGACTATCCTTAGAGTTAGAATCGCCACAGCTCTATTACGAGGACACGCGTTACCAGAAATTCAAACTAAGGGTGACTGCCGCCGTTAACACAACTGTAATAGGATGAATGTAGGGCAGAACAGTAAGACTGGTTCCATTGCTGTAACCGGAAATCTGTCATTCTCCTTTTTGATGATGATGATAACAAACATTCAAAAGGGAAAGTTTTAAATAATATTTGCATGTGGCGGTCTCAAACTGTTGGGACCCGCGGTGTTAATCATAGATCCACTTATATTTCAGAGACGCTTAGGTTTTACAAGTTAATGCACTGTAGAAGTAATACTTGGGGGAGAATAAAACGTGGATATGCAACTAGGATAAATAACTTAAAAAACCTGCAAATTTCTACAATTCCTCATTTTATTCTGAGCAGCATCAGCGCATATGATGATTATCAAGAAGTTATTCCTAAAAAAAAAAAAAAAAAAAAAAAAAAAATAATGAAGAAAAAGTCTTCCAAATATCATTATTTCAAACAACTTAAGTTTCAGTACTTTTGACATTATCGGTGAGAGCTACAGTAAAATCCATACAGAGAAGTGGTTTCCTGTATGTAAATATTGCGGTTCATGAGTGCAGTATGCTTATTACTTAAGTTAATTTATGGAAATTATTCATTTCTTCACACTAGCCGTATACAGGCTAATGTATTGAATTGATAGTCAACAAGAAAATTTCAATGCCGTGGCCGGGATCTGAACCACGGATCAACTGGTTTCCGTCCAGTCGCTCATACCCATTGAGGTACAATGGCCAATTTGCCGTCACAACACTAAATTCCCCAATTGACTCATATATTTCCCCAGTAAACCACTAGGGGCTCAATGACGCAATTGGAGGATTTAATGTCGTGACGGCAAATTGGCCACGGCAGCTCAATATGTAAGAGCAACTGGACGGAAACCAGCAGATCCGTAGTTCAAATCGCGGCCGTGACATTCAATTTTTCATGTCGACCTCATCAATGCTTATTATTACTTACTTGAAACCTTTATTATTCGGTCTCGGACTATCTGTACCTAATGGGAAAGTTATGTTTGCTAGAATGTGCAGAAAGTTTACGAGAGATCTTAACTTTACTTCGTAAATGCTAATGATCATCTCAGTAATTAATGAGGTTGAAAATTCTTTAATTTACAAAATGATTACATAACAGATTTTCCGTGAATGGGTGACCGTTTTAATTTATTAAAATTAGTTAACGTAGAGAAACGTTAAATTATTTAATGCGTGAATATATCTGCTGTAGAGGTAGGAAGAGGAGCTATGAGAACCATTATGAAATACTGTAGAAGCTAAGTAAAGTGTGTCCGTTTCATCTTTCTCTTTAAACGATCTTCAAAATTGTAGCTTTGTGTGTTTTGAGTTCTTAATTACACATTCATAGCCAGTTAAGAGGTCTTTAAACTTTGTCAGAACACATAAATATAGCAAACTGACCGTATGCACATATTACCGCAAAAAGGAAAAAACGAGCCCTTACCATCCTTACTAATATATTTGGTCCCCTCCAGCTACAAGCACTGCTTTTGACTAACCATTAAATGAGTGATTATTCCATTGTTTCTCAAAAATGCTGGTAAAGAGATATATATTTCATTTCATCTCTCAGTTGAGTGCTAATATTTCTAACATATGAAATTTTCTCCATATTGTCAGTAATACATAAATATTTATAAAGCGATATAAACGCAACAAAATTACAAGATGAAAACTTAAAAGAGAAGACAATGACAAAATAGGGAGCTAAAATGTAACTTATAGCCCTGAAATAGACATTAGCATAAAATTACCAAAACTGAACCAATAGGTAATATGCATGTTCACAATCTGTTTATATATGATAAGGCGTGCTGCCCATGACGTGACAGTTAATAGAAAAGTTACCAGAATCAGGAACCCTACTTTATTGCTAAAGCTAAAAGCATGTGCTTACGGCTAATTCATTATTTATTCGGGCCTGTTGAGGTAATTCCCAAACACTTTCCGTATATCAAATATATATTTTGATTGTACTGCTGAACCAAGAACCTGTAAAGCAGTGTTTATGACTTATATAACTCAACTTAATCAATATACCTATTTATTTAGAGAAGTTGGACTTCCGCCAATGTAATAAGCACGAAATGCGAATGACGCCCTTCTACTACATTTTCAGGTTTTGTCACCCAATTCCACTTTCAAAGTTTTGAAAATGCGATAAATAATTAAACTACTCAAAATGCGAAAATTATATAGGTATTACAAATGGAAATCAAGAATAATGTGCAAATAAACCTTACTTTTAGTACTCCACTATCTACTTGCAAATAAAAGTATTGTAACCCACCCAAATATTGCTAAACGGATTTTATCGCAGGTAAAAGTTTTGAGATATCATAATAAGGAAACTTTGTTTAAGAAACATGTGTGTGGACGTGGGTGTGGGTGTTTGTGAATAGCAAAGCTCAAAAACCGAAAATCTCTTACATACGAAAGTTTGGTTCGGCATCTTTCAAGGGTAGGACACGGAGATCTTCAAGATATTCCCCAATCCAAGCTACACTTAGTATACCTTCATATATAATTGAAATGTATACTCTCAATCAATCTGGGAATATCCTGTGATATTCTATTCATCTGAATAACTTTTGAATAACCAGTAGACCGTATGGGGTAGAAAACCCCTTATAAGAAACATGTGCACTTCTTGTTAGAGCACACAATTTGATAAACCGTTTCCTACAGTTAACCATTTCTGAAATATTCCTTTGCTAATGCTTTGATTTTTCAATAGTTAGAGATGCTTTTCTTATTTGGCAAGTGGTTATTATTTTTTTCCTAGTCATGCAAAGATAACGAAATTTCAACGCCATTACATGGCCACCAACTCTTAAAACTCACTCACTTGAGCCTAACCTGTGCCCTCTTTACCATACTATATGTATTATTCACTGTCACTCTCATTGTTGACCGTGTAGTACCAACAAAGTAACAAAATTGAAAGAATTTAATGAAAATAAGGAAAGTTGTAATTTTTCGGGATGCTAAAATAGACATTTCTAATACGTAATGTGGATATTTTCATTTCTACCTATTACAAATTGCGCTGACTTTTTTTAAACATATGCGTCTAGAGTTTTCTGACCAGTTTTACATATAGGTATGTATTTCATAATACACTTCAGTAAGCCAAATTTACTTACAAGTGACAGAATAAGACGAAAGACGGTACACTATTGAGGTACGTTATAGAATATTATAACAAATATTAGACTAATGAACTTGCATAAGAGTTTAATGTTATCAGTTTTCGTTTAATTATTCTTGTTTTGCATCGGCGTAAATCTATTTTTTTCTCTCTTATGCTTAAGCCTCTGTCACACACTCTGTTCTTTAATTCATATTAGCTGGAAATTAATTCGTGATTTAAGCTTGCATTTTGATGTCGTTATTAACCCTCCAGAATATGACTTCTATCTCAAATTAATATACCTTCGAAACACAAAATAGAGTGCATGCATAGATAAAATTATATAACTGCATGCACAATCTGGCGAGTGCCACTTAGTAGTTGTATACTGTTTATGATTCTTCTCAATTACTTTATATGAATGCGGTTCGAAACTGTGAAGCATGGCTATCTTTGAACTCTGAACTCGACCTAATGTTTTCGTCTTTTTCCTGAGCAGAAAAAGTCTTATGGTACAAAGGTATTGGCACTGCAGAAGACTAGAAAATGTCAAAATTATTGAAATATGTAATACTATCGTAATGATAAAATGAAAACAGATAAAATGAAAACGTTGCATTCAAAAGTTTGGCTTTGGTAAATTAGAAATGAAACTCCGCAAACGCATTGGTCCAAAACAGGAACTGGAAATCAAACAGATATCCTTATAGGTACTACTCCTATATTTGTTTTGAGGGGAGAGGGTGTTACAGGTAAAGAATTGCAGCTAGGTCCAATTCGCACACAGACCTGAATCTTAGGATAACATTTGGCCACGCAAAAATGAAGCGCAGCCTCATAGGATTAAGGAACCAAAACGTGAAAAAATAACAATAATATTATTTAAATAGTAGGTAAAGTTTTACGGTCCCAAATGTCCTGAACTGGCAAGTATCCAACAGCTTATGGAGTTGCACCTGTCAACAAGTGTTATAATATATTTTATAATTCGATTGACATCACAGATTATATGTTTGCAGCAGTGAAGTGCAGGTGATTTTGCACGTGGAAAGCTAATCTAATGTTTAAAATTTGGATAATATTAGATACTAATCGATTTTTACTGGATGGAAGCGCGGTAGAAATATACATACCTCAGCCAATTAAGTATGCAGTCACATACGAACATCTTCCCCTTGGAGTATATTACATAAGAACTGCTTTCGCTTTACTGTTGGAAGAGCTTAGACGCGAAGTCAGTCTGATATTGACTGTAAAGTTTATTTTATGTTGTGCTCATTTTTACTGACAAACATTTTCGGAAATAGCCAAATTAAACATTTCGTTATAAATACTAAAAGAAGTAGCGATAGTCATGTTTTAGAACTGGAAGCTATACGCTGACGTTAAAATCCTATGTATTTTCTATGACTTCCTAAGAAACAACTTAAAGTCACTACTACTTTAAAAGAATGACCAAACTACCGAACCATTAAAACAGTTATTATTTTTGAAATGGCTGACGCAATAAAACATTTATGTAACATAAAAGGTACGCCTTAAAGGGACCGATGTTTTGGTTCTATATATTTTCGTCTAACACAATGCTTACTGGTATACAAGATTATATGATTTCCCTGCCTAAAATAGAGGATTTCACAAGTTATTTAATGGAAATACAACATATACAATTTATTTGACATATAAATATATCCAATATATTGTGGTGTTTAAATTAAAATCATTCAGACCCCTTTCAGATGATAAAACTGTTTCATATTGTCGTAACTATTTTAATTGACGTTAATTACGAACTGGGGGGAACGTAACTACATGGTATTAAGACTCAATTCGAATGGCATGAGAGGCTTCGGTACACCAAAAGATCGTTATATTAAGTGAAATCTAAATTACAATATTAAAACAACGAAAATTACTTTTATTTAACACATTTAATTAACTTTAGATACAATTACAATAAAAAACACATTTACCTTTCAAGTTGGATTCAGAAGAGATGTGGTTGTGCTATATCCTGCTGTGCGTCTCTTCACTAACAAGGTTCACCAAGAAAGACAAAACAAGAAAGCACGAAACTATCCTCATTTCTGATCCGGTAGCCATACCAACATCTACATAATAAATAATACCACAGAGAATATACAAGACAGTATAGCTTCGCCACAATATGAAGCCCTGATTGAGCAAGTGGACTCTTCCTAAATATATTTTCACCAGATACTTGGATGGATTCAATTTAAATGGGTACAACGTTTGATATTTTTCCGACATTTGATTGAATGCTGCTCACACAAACGCACGTGCGTACGTGTTCCTGGGAGTGTTTCATTCTTCCTTACTTAAGAAGCCTCAGAACACGTGTTTCTGGTGAAATCTCGCTTTCAAAGTTTGAGTAGAATGCGATACCTCTTGTACTTCTCTATGTAGGTGGAAGAAAAACTAAAAATAGGTATATTGCTCTCAGAAAGAAATAAACACGTAATAGAGTTTTCTCTTCCACACAGTCAACGATGAATAGAAATACGGCTGCTGTGGTTGAAAAATATCCTGAAGATCAGAAATAACTCGTAGCATGCGGTGGTCTTTGTTGGACGTGGCACATCAGCTTTTCCTGCCTCCTCTCTCACTAGGAGGAAATGGATGTTTACTTTATTTTAAAGGGGAGAGCAAGATAACGTCATCAGCAAGAATATTCTGGTAGCTTTAGATCTTACTCAGGAAAGCCTGGACAAGTGCGTTTCAAATTATGCAAAGTTATTGAAAAGAATATTGTTACAAAAATAGTTCTACCAAATAGTGACCGACATTTTTCACACAATTAATACCTTAGTTTTCAAGTGCTGCAGGTTTATTAGGACTGTGATGTAACATTTCAGGAGAAAGGCTTAAAAAGTAGTGTGGTTAAGTATGCTTACAGAAGTAAATTATAATGGCACATAATATAAGATGCATATTTTGTCATGAAATTATCTGTAGCACATGCCATTAGAATCAAACGATGCTTAAGAAAAGAAACATAAAAAGTTATTCTAAATTTATAAGATAGTTTGGTACGGGGGACATATTTTGGAAGGTATACGTGAGTATACTTGGAAGACACCCAGTTTGGTGTTTTACGATTTTACGTTTTTGAGTGGTGCTGTTCACACACACACACACACACACACACACACACACACACACACACACACACACACACACACACACACACACACACACATACCTATAGACCTGGCCCACTGATGCCAAGGCCGCGTCGTGGCTCAGTGGTTAGACCGCTTGGCTCTCACCAAGGCGGCCCGGGTTCGATCCCAGGCGACCGAAAAGTGAGAATTGTGGTGGACAACACGGCGTTGGGGCGGGTTTTCTCCAGGATCTCCGGTTTCCCCTGCCACCTCAGTCCACCAGTGCTCCATCGCATGTATCATCAGTGTCATCGCCTGCGGTGCCGTATGTATTAAAAGCGTTAAACACTACACACACACACACACACACACACACACACACACACACACACACACACACACACACACACTGATGCCAAGGTCACGGTGTGGAACCCGAAACAGACGGTGGTTTATGAGTGCCCTTAAAAGCGAGAGGTTTAAATCGATACGTGTGCTGGCATGTGAAAGAACTGCGGTGTTCATATAATTCTGACTATCGACAGGGTCGTTAAGGCAACATCCTTTCACACATATACACAGATTTTTTCAACAAATAATTCTTGTTAGAATTCAGGGAGTCTTAAATGGTGTATTTCTTTGAAATCTGTAACAAAATGGTGGGTGCAATGCTGAACTAATGCAACTTACTGTAAGTAACCAGCTGAGAAGGTGGAAACAGATCCTTATTTATGTATTTATGTATTCAAAATTTCTATTTGTTTGCCAAATACTCTAACATATTCTTGTGAAAATGAATTTCTCGGAAATTTTGGAAGATATAATGAAACTAACATTTTAGCACAGTTATATGCACATCATGTAAAGTTATTTCATCCTCTAAGTTATACTAACTAATAATTGGCTCCAAGTTATATTTTGTCAGTAACAGGCAAGAGTAAACGCCAGAATTCGTTTGTTACTTTCTTATGTACAGCCGCCTAACGTCTGTAGTTACGTCGGAGGAAACAACCGATGGTGTTACAGTTTTTTGAGCAGTGGGTTGTTACCGTTGATTTCAGTTATTTTCAATATTAAACATGCACACATTCATCCCCACATTCAGATATCCCGACGCTATGTAGAATATAAAATGGTTCCGCTTAAAGAATAAATTTCTCGCCCCAGTTGGTAGTCAAACCCGGGATCTCTTTTTGAGACAGAGCGACCATTCAACCACTGAAGTATTCACAACTAGAACTACATACCTTTTCCCGTCTAATCAAATTTAACTGTCACAGGAATGACGATGATTATATTTAGAAGATAACTCAGCACTTAGATGTCAGAACACTAACGCTAAGATAGAAAAAGTCGTTGGTGAATAATTTCCTCAGATAATTAGCAGCGCACTTCGTGTATCGAAGTAATAAACTATACAGGTAATTTATGCCAGAATTAATCAGTTCAAAATGGTTTCGAGGTATGCATTATTATGAGGTGCGTTCAAGTTATAAAACCCATTTTTTTTCGAGACTGGGACCAGAGAGGAACTTCTGGTTTCTTTTAAAGTACACCTGAACTCTTTGTGAATGCGTGACAGAAACGGCAGCACTGTATAGTGCACAGAGCTCTAGTGACAGCGACGAGAGTTAGGACTGTTTTTGATACTTAAAATAGCGACGTTTTCATTGCAAACGCGAAAATTAAGAAACACGCCCAAGATTTATACATTTCGTATAATTGTCAAATTATTCATTAATCGGTGCACTAAAATGCCGCTTATAGAACATCTTTCATGTATGTTAAATATGAAAGCTTTTCCAAGCATAATTATTTTGTTGTCAATTTTTATTGTTACTATTAATGTTCCTATTTATAATTTTTATTACTACTATTACTGCTATTATTCAGTCCTACGTAATGGGGTGGACAGTTTAATGACCTCTATTCATTATTGCTAAAAAAAGACACACATATAAGTTTATTAAATATCGTAAGTTTTGTTATAAATATTATTGCCGACACGGAATATAATCCCATTAACTAGATAAATTTCACCATAGGATTCCTATCTAGACCGTTCCTCCATTTTTCTTTGTTAATGCTTATGTTGGTCAAGTAGCAGCTTATTGTGAATGGGTAGTTCATAACTTTTTAAGGTCAACAAATGTGCGTGAATAATTCATCGATCATCACTTTGCCACCAAGCTGATCACTTTGTTAGTGAAACCATCATGCACAACAGCTTAGTTAATATTTCCGCTGAAGTATTATTCCTGTTAATCACATATGATTTTATTATTCCTAAAAGTCACACAGAAGAGCTTACGCATGTGTCTCGTATTTTGAGATTCTTCTTCGTCGTTCAATGATACACTTATCACATGTATATTTAGAATATACTAATTGTTCTTTGAGTCTGATATACAACATATTAATCAAGTAATAAGTAATGTGATTGACGATTTCCCAATTTGTCTTTCACACCCGACCCCTGTTTCGACAATGAAGTTTATCAACTGGACACCTGCGACCAGAAATATGTGTCCCAAATCCCTGAAGATGTACACATACTTGCACTATCATAGTTGGTGTGGAACTAGCGTTAACAGAAATGGTCTCTCGTAACGAATATTCCTGTTTGATTTGCGACAAGGGTGGCGTAATATGATCGGATACTGGAAATTACAGGGCGTGCGGCGATGGTTAATGAGTAACTAGTGTTATTAAAGTGCAATATTCATAGTATTTGTGTAATTTTCCCCATTCTACCGAATTCGATACGGAGACTTGTTTCCAGATTAGAGCTCCATTCTTGTAAGGGCTGTGGAATTTTGAAATATCGAAAAATCCTGAGTTACTTTATGCGATTTATGATTATCAACATAGGAGAAAAAAGACTTTACTATTTAGGTATCTGCTTCAAATACTGATTTTCCCATAAGTGTTCAGAGAGTAGCAAATTATCATTATTATTAGATATTATCATATTATTAAACTGCGAATAACATGTAATTTTAGAAATTCTTGTTGTAGGGACCTTATGAAGAAACATCAAAAGTACCGAGTGATTCAAAAACAACCGAAACGGCTGCGTGGTGTTTTACCTGTCCGCGCCCTCGGCGTTCTTTGCAGTCTGCCGCTATCATAGGCGCAAATGAAATCATGCAAAAGTTTTAAAACTACTTATAAAGGCTGTAATTATTAACGGAGGTGCTGAAGCTGACCACTGACGTTGCCCATACATCTTTGACACTGCTTTAGGAGGCTATACAGAATTCGCCGTAGCTCACGTTGAGAGATGTGGGCAATTTCCTGGGGGATATTTTATTTTAATTCTTCCAGACACTTTATGCTTTAAGTTACCCCAGATATAGATACCGCAATGGGTTAGGTCGCGGGACCTAGGGATCACAAATCTGTACTAATAATTCTTTCTTGAAAGACATTTTCACTTGTTCTCATTGAAAGGTTGGCTCTGGGAGATGTTGCAAGGTCTTGTTGGAGAACGACAAAATCATCAGCATTGGGTCTATATCTCTTTCTTCGCTAATGGTGCAGCAGTCCAAGGGCAAGATGGCGGCCATGAGCAGTCTATGAATTTAGGAGATTTTTACAATCTTTAGGGGTTTTACTCATTCCTCTTAATTTGCTTAGATCATGATATTTTACAAGCATTTCAATACGTCTCCCCTGATTTGTAATCATTTGTACTACGCTTTCAGTCTAACCTAACCTAACCTTACCTAGGCTACTGCTGTACCTAGGTTCCTTTACTTAATGCTTAACCTTGAGTTCTATGCTCCAGGGTCCTTTTGTTGCATCTTTTAACGTAACACTCTCTCTTTTTTCTAAGTTCTTCTATTCTATCCCTTTAACCTAACAATATAGTCATCATTCACCGTTCTTTATCCTAGTTTGTTTTTGCTATTGTTATCCGTTCCCTTTCCTAGCCTATTCTATTCTTACTTCCTCAACATATCCTGAGCATGTTTCTCGTCTCCTTCATCTAACCCATATCTTTTAAGTTCAGCTCCTTTGTGTCATGCTAACTGCGTGTATATATGGGTGTATTAAATGTGGAAGCATATCGATGTTAGAGCTGCTAGGTTTATCTTAGTCACTGCTAGGGGTATATATGCTGATTAGAGATCAGTATCCTCTTCTGATTTCCTAATGATTGAGGTCTGCTAGTTGCCAGGCATTCTTGTTTTTCGTGCCTTCTCTAGGAACTCTATTTCATCGCGTTGTTTTAGGGTCATGTGTTTATATCTGTAGGCTCCGTGATTAAGTCTTTTGGTCTGAAAGATGATGTATATTTGTTAACCTACCCATCTCTTTTGGTCACGTGTTTGGGTCATGTTGTGTGATCTTATGGTGCTGAGGTTAAAGGCTATATGTATTTATAGGTTAGGTCTTGCGGACTTGAGGTTAGATGTATTGGTCTAGGGCTAAGACTGTAGGTCACGCAGCTAAAGCTCGCATGGATTCGTGGTTAGGCCCGTTGGTCTAGGGTTAAAGGCTCTTCGTATTGTGTACCCAGGAAGCACATTGAGTGATACGTACGCCTGAAATTAGAGTATTCGTGCACGGATGTGCAGCCACGAACATCATTAACTTTACGAGTGATTTCAAGGACGTTAAGGCCATTAAGCACGAAAAAGAAGGGGAAAGATTATAACAAAATATAAAATTGTGGCTTACATTCAAAGCCGAGAGCATGGAGTAATATGCTAGTAGGTACGGCGGTTAGCTGGAGGGCCCTGGGTATGCATGGAAGGTCAGACAAGAAGGGGCTAATATTTACCCCACAGTACATGAAAAGATACAGGCGAGATAGCAAACAATACGGCACAAGGTGGCCTAGAAGCAGTAATTTTAGCACAAAAGGCAGTCTCCAGACGTGAAAGAAGGTCACGTGAAATCTGAGACACAAGAGGAGAGAGATCTCAAGTTTCTTCCTCTGTGCATTTCTTAAAAAATATTGTTCCTATAATTAAAAGGATATTACAATGCCAAGCAGTTATAGACATTGAATTTCAATTTATCTTTATGATCATCACTATCATAACTCATTTAGTTACCAAGAACGGCAAACCATTTAAGACACAGTGAGGGCTAAGTATTACCTTACAGAAACACAAATGCGGATTCGTATCAGTGTTGTTGTATTGCTTTGTTTACATTTAGTTTACGTCGCACAAGGTGAAAATAAAATGGGACCACATTATACTTTCAGGAATGAAATAAAGCAGCAGTATGGTTGGAATAAAGACAGTATCGTGTTGAACATGTTTAAAGAATATGAAAAAAATATGTAAAACGTGGAGTATCAAATGTATCAAAATATGTCCTAAATACTTGTCTGCATTTGTAACCTCAGATGTAATTTAGCACTTTGGCTATTCATAATTGTCTAAACTTATTACGTAGTGCTCAGTTATGATAAGTTATGTCCAGCGATAGTATGTATAATAAGAAAAGATGGCAACGACTAGCATTACGTTTAACGCTCAATAATTCCATACGTAAAAAATTAAAATGTTCAATAAATATAACTATTAACAAATTAGTATTGTAAGGCTACCCGACATGTTATATCTCTCTGTTTAAAGAAGACGCTGAATGTAGTATTATTGAACAACGTATCCATATTTAGAATATTATTTCATATCTTGGATAAATTATAATATAATAAAGTAATATGCAGATTATTTTGTTTGAAGGTTTACTTAAGGTTTGAGTAATTGGAATCGAATATGCATAATGTGAAGTATTTTCATATGAAACAAAACGCAAAGTTAAGGAAAACAATTCCAATTAATTAAATTGATCCAAATTGGTATTTATGAATACTTAAAACCTACATAACAAATTTCTAAGATTAAAACAGCAAACGACTTAATCAGAGCAGAACCAACGAAATATTTTACACGGAAAGATAAATACAGGTGCACGAAAACATTTTATAAAGTTCCAAGGTCTTTTTATGATTAAGAAGAAACTGTAGAAGGACATCTTATACACAATAAAACGTTGAAACAATTGTTCAGTGACTGGAAAACAATGAGCAGGAATTTGATCATTAATGGAATTATTAATGGTTATATATATATGTGTGTGTGTGTGTGTGTGTGTGTGTGTGTGTGTGTGTGTGTGTGTAAGAATTCAGTGCATTGTACAATATATGGCGCTCAAATCATACTAATGGGCGATAAAATGTATAATGCGTTTCTCACATTGCTGAGCCGCGGATGGCGCTATGCTTGCTGGGCACATCATTACATTAGATTTCCATTTTAAATTCATCCATTACTCATTCCTGAATGACAATAGTGTGCACTGATCTTGCTAAACGTATTGTTCAAAGAGATTTCTACCTATATTCAGATATGTTTGATATTCCACGTCGTTTCTAGGAATCTAAGAACAGCCAATTTTAGGGTTTCAATTTTTAAAGTTCAACAATTCTATGAACAGGGGTTAGCAGCATTCACTTGTTGTACCATATGTCTTGCTACTTCTTGGGAGATAGGATTCGAATGATTCACCAATTTCGTCATTTTTTCCTCTGATAAAACTTATCTGTTTTCTCCTTAGGTTTGACGTTTCATAAAATTTCTCCTGAAATTGTTTGCACATGATCCTGTTTTACATAAGCATCTTACGTAACTATTATTTGTGAAAGCGTGAATCTCGCTAGGCATTTCAGCGGACTATTAAGAATACCTAATATCATTCACACACAACACAGATGTCTTCAATAAGCTTTCAGAGTTGAGAATGCATAGTGAACAAAATCTAGTGTCTATAGCTCGAAAAAATGAAGTAATTCACACAGTATAACACAGCTATTAAAAATATTAGTTCACTGCGGCGAAATCCAAGTCACTGCAATGATGGCCAACTACGTCTGTACACAATAGGAGGGTGGATCAATGAGTACCCGTGTTTCAAAATATATGGTGTTGCTAATGGAAGTTTGTGATACATCATGTGTTGTCATTTCTTACACGTGGCCAAAACAAATGTTGTACTGATTCATAGGTGTGTTTAGATTATACAGACATTTCAATAAATTGATCAACTTACTTTAGCTAAAATGGAAAAACTGCAGTGTCGTTCAGTGATTTGATGTTTACTTTTAGATGGGAAAACTTCCGAGGAGATAAAATCGAAATTAAATACTGTTTAATAAAACCTTTTGCCTTCTGTGACAACACTTCGATATTGGTATAACGAATTTAAGCTTGGTCGGGGATCTGTTTTTGCCACGGAGCTCCCCAGGATGCCCTGCAGATGTAGTTACCGGGGAAGCCATTTACAAGTACCACGATGTGATTCACGTTGACCGTCGAACGAATGTTCGCGAAGTGGCAGAGGGTATGGGCGTATCGATGGAAACGGCAATGTATATTTTACACGTTAATTTGGAGATGAGAGAGCTGTTGGCCAGATGGGTGCCGCGTTTGCTTACAGTGAACAAGTGGGTACTGCTTTCAACTTCGAAGCTGTGTTTGGAGATCTTTAAATCAGGAAAACCTTTTGCGTGGAGTTGTTATTGTCGATGAGATCTGGATTCATCATTATATATCTCAAAAGTTTGGTCTGCTTTCAGAGAATTGCTCCAGGCAAAAACTGTTCCATCGGCCGAAAAGTGATGGTGTCTTTTCCGAATGCGAAGGGAGCCATGCACATTGACTTCCTGTAGAAAGGAAAAAACGATTGTTGGAGCATACTACAATGAGCTATTGGCCCATTTCGGCAAGAAGCTGAAGGCGACATGGCCCCATATGAGGAAAAGGAGAGTTCTGTGTCATCACGATAATGCCCCAGCATATTCATCCAGCGTTGCTGCCGCCAAACCGCATGAATTGCGTCATGAATTGCTGCCACCCCCCCCCACCGACGATATTCTCCTGTTCTCATAGATGAAGTGGGTCACATGAATAAAATTTAGATCAAATGAGGAGGTCATTATGGAGGCAGATACCTAATTTGCACAACTTGACAGCTCTTACTTTTGAAGGGGTTCAAATATGTCAGGAGATTTGGGAGAAGTATATATCCCTAAAAGAAAACTGGCGTCTTCATTCCTAACACGGGTACTTATTGAGCCGTCCTCATATATGACGTAGATATAAATCGGCGCACGATATATACATGCATTATTAGGATTTAAGGCTTTATAATTAAGTTAATGCAACGGCAAATCAGTAGATACAATTCATAGTTACATCTTTCTTGCAGATATACCTACATAGAACATTGACGCTTTTGTAGGCGCTGTGCTAGGTGCTGTGCTGAAATTTTCACTGCACTTTAATAAAGTTAACTATAATACAGTGTCAATACATATTTCTAGTCATGTTTTTCTTTTATGTCCATTGCAAATTGGCTCATATGTTGCTTATTTGTTTGTTTATTTATTCACTACTTTTTAAGTGTTCTCAGAAGCACTCTTTCTGAGAAAAAATATGTAAACATGAATATATTTTGTTATTTATTTACAGAACTTTGAAGAAGAAAATGAGAACGAGATAATTATAAGATTTTATGAAACTTCAGCAGTTCCAGTTCTGACATATGACACTCAAAGTTGTGATCTAATTATAGCAGCAAAAGCGAAAATCAAACCCTCAGTGATCAGATTTTTAAACTTGAACTGGAATGTACTCCAAAAATAACATTTACAATGAAAGCGGAAGAGACAGATTGCAAATGTATAACTAAAAGAAAAAAGTATTTCCATGAAATCACACTGTGAAAATTGGATTTGCGTAAATTAATAAATTAACTATTTCTTTTGTTTCCACGAGGTACAAAATCAATAGGAAAACTAGTAATAACTGGGGAAAACGGTATTTGAGGTGGAACACATTTGTCTAACGTTGATGAAGGAGAAACAGAAGAGTTTACTTTGTGCAGCCTTCTGAAGGGTCCCGATATGATTTATGTTGGTAGTTGTAGGGGTGCAATGCGTAATTCAACAACTAAAAGGTAGTGCTGTACATATAAAACGTACAATATACATTTGCCCTCAATCAGAGAATAAATGACTCTTCTTAAGCATTGAGATCCTTATATTCGCGTATTAAAATGAAATATTTTAATCTAATTATAATGATAGTAAAGTACTGAAAACTTTGGATTTTGCATATAGTTGGAGCTTCTCTAATTAAAACTGGTAATGGAATTAGGAAAATTGCTCTACAACAAACAACGGGGGAAAGTGGCCGCATACTTGAGCTGCTTCTCGAATTGCCAGCGGTCCTGTTTGTTTACGTAATTGAAGAATTCGACGTTCCTCAGCAGCTTTAATGTGTTCTCAATTAATTTCTATGAAGCTGAATATTTCATAAATGTTCCTCCAAAAAGTTGTAGGTAGACAGGCTTTAAATAACTTACAGTCAGATTGCAGTATTAAACATTAGAGCA
Organism: Mantis religiosa; assembly: GCA_030765055.1. Classification (NCBI taxonomy): domain Eukaryota; kingdom Metazoa; phylum Arthropoda; class Insecta; order Mantodea; family Mantidae; genus Mantis; species Mantis religiosa. Next base: position 259,884,040 of record CM060950.1, on the reverse strand, counting down.
TTATCTGAGAGTGCGTATCTTATTAAAAATAATTTACATAGGTGTGTTGTGTATTTCAGTTGTGTAACGTATCAGCATCATCGTTGCCGTAGTCAAAGGTTTGTCAACGGAGTATGCCATCTTAAGCGATGAGGGAACATTTACTCAGTAATCAGTGTAGCATACAGAATTTTGGGATCATTATTCTTAACTCGGCCAACTTCAAGAATATTAGAACTTTTGTTACATTATATACTTCACTTTTAAGATCCAGACTCAAATATGCATCACTAGTATGGAGTCCTTATAGCAACAAATTTATTAAACTTATCAAAGTTATTCAGTACAAATTCCTAAGGTATGTGTTTTTCAAAAGCTTTTCATTATTTTCCTATGTTCATATCTTATAATTCATTTCTTCATTTATTCGACTTTAGAAGTCCATCACATAGGAGAAATTGTCAGTTATTTCTTTTCCCTTAACATTACTTCATAATATGATTGATGACCCTAACCTAAGATAATTTATACGCTTTTACGTTCCAAATATTGCACCTAATAAATTTCGTAATATTTTTCTTCCTCAGAAGGTTAATACTGCTTCTTATAAACATTCACCTATGCACAGAATGCAGCCATTATGCAATAAATTACATCCCTTAAACAATGATATATTTAGTATGAACATCAGAAACTTTGCTTTATTCTGTGATTATTTATTACCAAAAGTAGAATGATTCACCTACTGTACGTGTGAACCAGTGTTGCTAACCTGTTTTTGTTTGTTTTTGTTTTGTTATCATTTATTCTGTAATTAATTTTGTGTCATTTTTGATACATTTTGTTCATATTGTAACTTTATAGCGAAAATTGTAATTTGGGAAACCTGCAATGCTAATATTCAATTAAATGAGTGCGTGAGTGAATGAGTGAGTGAGTGAGTGAGTGAGTGAGTGAGTGAGTGAGTGAGTGAGTGAGTGAGTGAGTGAGTGAGTGAGTGAGTGAGTGAGTGAGTGAGTGAGTGAGTGAGTGAGTGAGTGAGAGAATGCGTGCGTTCGTGAGTGAGCAAATAAGGTGGCGGTGGGGATAGATAAATGGATAAATAAATCAGAGGAAACATGCTTGCGATCCTAAAACACTAGAGTACTGTATATTGACTCTTAAGAACTAAAAGAACTCGCAAATTTTCCACAAGTAGCTTGTCTAACCAGAAATTTGAAATAAACTGGCCAACAGTATGCGGGTTAACTTGGCCGAACGACAAAATGCTAACGTTGCTGCACAAATCTGTGACATTGAACATTATAAGGCAATCTAAAGAGAAGAGAAAAAAAGAAACATTCACATTCATAATAAGAGAGCAATATAGTATTGCAATATTTTGGGTAAGTGTTTCATGCAATCACTGCGAAATATATTAAGTATAAACAAAATCAGACATAAATCACTGATATCCGAGCAACAAAGAATAAACTGTTCTTTATTTCATTTCCTTCTTCCTTCTTACCCTCCTTTCTATTTCTTTCTCTTTCATTCTCTTTCTTTTTTCCTTCCTTCATGAATTATTTCTTTTCTTTGTTTCTTTCTTTAGCTGTATCTCCGTTTCTTTTTCCTTTTTTTTTTCTTCCTGTTTCTTTCTCTCTTTACAAAGTGAATTCCTCGCTTAACATCAGTTGAAGTTGTTTTAAATGTCCAATAAACCTAATAGGGATAACTTATCAGCTTTTACACTACTAACCTATTGTTCACTAACAAGTATTGTTCCACCCAAATATTCAATATCGAGGTTTCACGAAAACGCACGTTTTGAGGCAATCTGAATTGAAAAATACAAAGTAGAAACGGCATGTGCGCCACACGTGGAAGATGTTCTGATGTCTGTGATTGGCTGAAGTTAGATATACATCGATTCCTACTGGATGGAAACGGGGGAGCGATAAGATTGCAGTTTTTACCTTTGGCTTAGTATAAACAATATTATTGGCCGTTCCATGGCTGAGTTGTTAGACCACTTGGCTCTCACCTAGGTGGTCCGGTTTCGATCCCAGGCGACCACAAAGTGTGATTTGTGGTGGAAAAAATGGCACTGGAGTGGGTTTCCTCCGGTTTCCCTAATCATCATTCCACCAATTGCTGCATCATTCCTTCATCCCAGGCGTTGGGCCGACCACTCAACCCTGATCTCATCCGGTCAATATGCTTCGGCTCCCTCGCTCTGAGGGAACCCAAGCGACTCCTAACACCAGCATTGGTGAGAAAGGGAGATATAAAATAAATATTAATAATGCAATACGTGTCATAATTTAAGTTGCTTGGTGATAATGATTTTGTGTCTGAACTGATCGCTTACCTTCAATTCCACAGTACTAATGCTATGTTTATGGTTAAACTGCTTCATCGCAATAACTGCTTCCTTACAATGATGTTAAAACAATTGTCAAAACAATTATTCCAGCACACATTTTGCCTGCTCGTCAGACTGTGTTGTTCAGACTTTCGCAGTATAGATGTAGCTTGTTTGGTTAATATTCACTGAAGGAAGTGAGAATGGAAGCAAAATTTACAAAAATAGTTTTATTGGAATGTTAAAATGCCGCATATTTTCCGTAAAAGCGTTTGTACAAAGACAAAGTATAATAAAATGATATTTTACTTTGGGTATGTTAAAGTAATGAAATGCTTCTACATTTTTAATCAATGAAGGTGGGGGCGGAAGAGTTTCGTTTAGAGCCTATAGAGTACATTTCTCAAAGTCAGTTTCTTCGATATTTACACTTTGCAGATCAAACGCTGATGTTAACATGCTATACAAATATTTACCTCCGACACAACATAGTTCAGTTGCAGGGAACCTAATAACAAAATGCACCACTGCAATAGCACTTCCGTCACCTCTGTAGCACTAAATGCATAAATGTGAAATAAAAGAGGATAAAATGAAATATTACTACGACTTTCTGACGCAAACATAAAATCAATTTTGTTTATATTTCATAAACCCTTTGTATTTGATTAAATGCCATAATTGGATCATAGTTATCTTCTTAGGCAGAAATTGCCTTAGGTAACGTATATGCAACTTTGCTTTCTTTTCTCAAATTTGATTAATGGAGAAACTCATTAGTAATATTATCATTTGAAATTACATAGGTGCAGTTTTGAGTAGCCCAATATGGAACACATGATAAAGATTAAATACTCTCCATATAATTACATAAAAATATTGTACTCCCTGCAAGACAAACACAACAAATTCGCATAATACCTATTTTAATATTAAAAGTTTGTTACAAAATTGCTCAATATTCCTCCTGAAATATTGAAATACCGCAGCGCATTAACACGTCGTAACACATTTATTTGTTCTCTACCTCACATAAAATATTCTTGTGTATGCCTGAGAGAGAGAGAGAGAGAGAGAGAGAGAGAGAGAGAGAGAGAGAGAGAGAGAGAGAGAGAGAGAGAGAGAGAGAGGAGTAGAAGGAGGAGGTTAGTAATCTGGTTATTTCATGTATATGTAAGTTATATTAGGAATGGGACGTAAACTTGCATAAGCAAATATGAAATAACACTCATCTTGAATAAGAGATATAACTTATCCGAAGTAAAAAGTAAAAAGGATTAAAGGAATTTGTCATCAGTGTACTGATGTTATCGTTACTTGGAATGCAACTTAACTCTCTCCCAAGTACCTCGGTAAAACTTTTGAAGCAACCCAGTTCATACACATAGTGTGCAGGAGCTCATGCACGAGCACTTCAAGGTTTTATTATATGGAAAGCAGAAAGAAAAAGACGTTAAGCTTGTCTAAGTGTAACAATTCTCCAGACATAGTACCAAAAATGTCGGTAACCAGTATATGCATGAAAGCCAACAAACCTGCACACCAAGCCGTTTCTGGTCTTCGGTTTAGCTTTTCTCATACACTGGTGAATAGGTGAATTTCATATTTTCAAATTTATTCATACCTGGAGGGTTAACAACTGAATTTGACCAGTCATACACAAAGAGAGCTTTCTAAACGCTTTGAAAAAGACAAAAAGTTCGCTTCAAAACAGCTTTATTTGTCAACAAATTGTTAGCTCTATGCTAACTTACAACATTTCGACACATCTCTACAATATCTATTTATGTCTCTTTGTGCTGCTAATAATCTTTCTAACCTGTGATAGATCTACCTCTAACACGGGGCTACACACCAATTCTGAACACAACTCCAATATTCCCACGTAAACTGCTACGCTGCAGGTACTACAGCCCAGCGATTCCTTACAATGGAGCCGCACGTACTGACCTGCGAACTGTTTCCTGCACCGTTTCAAGAACTCCCGAGTCCTTCCTCTTGTATCCGCAATGAGCTCGAAACACCACACTGCTTTCACTACTAGTTAATGCACTTCTTTCTCACTACTCACTCCAGGCCTTGTATTGACTTTCATATATCTGCCAGGCGAGGTAGATCTTTCTTGAGCTGGAAGCCTCTGGAATTACTGTCTCGAAAATTCTTTTCATGTAAGAATACGACTCGCTTCCTAACGTAAACTGTCCGTTAGCACGTGTCAGTTTCTCACGGCAGACATATGTGATCGCCTATGTGACAATACATAACACATTATTTTCTGTATAGCTTGATGAGAACTTTTAAGCAGCAATTCCACTCAAATATACTGCTTTCAATTAATAACGCTAGCATGGCTAAAATTGAAATAGACATAACTAGACATAACATAAATAGACATAGCTACAAACGAACCGAGTAAGAACCTAAACTCCATGCAAAAATACCATTACGATATTAACACTTAGCAGCTAATAACATTAACGTGGCTCAAAGTATGAAGAGAGAAGATCACGGTTCTCGTGGTTAGCCGCAAGAAATAAATATAATTTACTTCTCAACGTACATAGATTTCGATAATTCATCCAATTGACGAACACATATTTTTCTTGTTTGTGGAGATAATTTCTGAGGCGTTCTATGTGTATAAATTTTCAAATTCCTTCTTCAAATTAGATGTAATTTCTCGTCCTTTGTCTCTCCTATTTATATAAAGGGAACGAATTTCAAAGTCATCAAATGAGAACCCGCTCTTAAAATGCGTAGCTATCGCTTTAACAAGTTGTATTCCATATTTACGAGGACATATATATGTTATGAATCATTTATACAAATTCTATTTCCACCTAACTAGAGTAGGTAAAGGGAACATGCGTTTTGAGAAAGAATCCTTTTAAATTATCGAGTACAGAAGGTCACGTGAACGCCGAACTTTAGAATAAAAAAGGAAAAGATACATTCAACCTTTAGAGGTCGGGAGTGTACGTATAACAAAAAATCATATTGAATCTTGAAGCTTAGAAGCTTGTTCCTCTTTATAAATTCACATAAATATCACTCTTCTGTAGAAAAGAAAAATATTCAAAGTAGGCACCTTTCCCAGTAAGTATCCCTTATTGGAATATTTAAAGCAAATTATGTGTCGCTTCAATATGTAAGTGATATTTCTGGTGGGGGTATTCATCGTGGCGTGGGCTTTGTGAACCTGAGGAGGCAAACTTAGGCTAGTAACTTAATGCTTTTCATATACTTTAACAACCCTAAGTACCTCGCCGGATTCATAATTACTTTCCTTCAATAGCACCCTTTATTCAGATGGTGTGTATGCATGCACTGATGTTGATTACAACGGCTTAAGCTGATTTTGTTATACTTCATAACGCTCTTGATTGGATTGTTTTAACAGTTGTGCAGCCAGTGAAGATCAAATGATTGTGCTTTTGCTCTCAAATTACGGAATGATACGATGGATGGTCTCTTTAAATGCACGTAGTTGTGGTACGAAACACTTACATAAAATTCTAACTATATAAGGGAAACGCACCTGATTAGGAGAACAAACATGGATCATTTGCATTGCAGCTGTAATCGTGTAAACATTTTGTTACAAATACAACAGTGCTCCAAGCTGAATTCCTTAAGTTCGGCATAGCTAATTACTGAAATGAAAGTCCATCCTGGACTTTGATCATACTATTCTGCTTGTGCACTTAATGGACACCTGAACTTCATATAAAAACAGAAAAGGAGAAAGCAGAGAAATTCTCGTTCTCTAAGCTTTAAATCAGTGCATTACTTTTTGCCAAATATTATGCCACGTAGGATTTGTATCGTTTTATCCCAATTGTGGATTAATGTACCGAAATTATTTTTCTGATTGTAGAAAACATTACTGAAGCAGAAAATTGAGTTGGTTGAGTTTTGTGGAAGTGTGTTTTAAACTGAAATATAAATGCTCTCATTTGCATTTGGCAGTTTTGTGCTAGTGTACTAACGTAGAATTTCCTTCAAATTGATTTATTTGTTTTTGGCACAAATGGATACATATTTTGATAGTCAATAAAGTGTAGATATTCTGACCTTGGTAATTATGGAGGATGTGCAATGCATGTTTGTAAGTATAATGATGTTAAAGAAGGCTGAAGAATTTTATATAGAAGTAACTGGACTGCCCATCTTTGTATGTTCAGGTTTCTTAAACTCCGATGACAAGTTAATCAATTTCATTTACCGTCCCTGATTTCAATGAATTTTTTTACAATGATCTATACGGTTTTGCTGGACAATTTTGCCCGTATCCCTTACAATTGCTATTTAGTGAACTTCTGGATATTCCAGTAATGAATGAAGAAAACCAATATTCACACAATGAAACACTTTGTCAATGAAAACGAATTCCCTTGACTTCCTGAAAATCTTCCCGATGTTTTCGAGGTTTTTGGAAATGCTGCCTGCGTAGAGGTACTCTTAGACGGTGGAAGAGTGCTCTTCGGAATGGTTGAGCAGTTTTCCATTATAATTTAATAATATGTAAACTGCATAATAGTCACATAATACAGAAATCCTTAAGGTACTCATACAACGAAATGGTATTTCACATTCCCAGAGCACTAACCTAATCGCTATGGAAAATCACTATTTTACTTCCATCGAGAAATTTAGTCTAAATTACTATTAAATATCGGTTCTCCAATTACTAATAGCATTTTTCTCTTTCATACAAATTATTTGGAATTTCCTGCAATCGAACCAGATCAGAACTTAAATACCAAGACAATAAAGCAAAACTTTATTTCGTGAGAGGTTTTGACATTCATGAAATACATTGCGTACCTCCAAGGAATCAAGCAAAGTTATTCACAGGTTTCAGCAGTGCTTCATTACTTATACATTTATAATATTTCATAAATGACGAAGAAAACGGATAACTCAGGATCGAATATCGAAGTGTTATTTCGTAATCATCTAATGCACAATGCATAGATATATACCTTGCAATAAAGCTTTATCGGGATTTATTTTCATTTTATGAGGATTGCGGCAAAAATTTATGTTCTGGGATGTAACAACTATATCCTACTCCAGAGCATTTTTAACTAAATACCAAGACCTTTGCAGGCATTTTTATAACTCTAATGTGTTACTTCTCAGGTAAAAACGTCTAAATAAGCCTTTTTAATCTTCACCCAACTTCAGGGGTTTTATAGTAAAATATGCTTTTCAATAGGGAACGAATTCTCAAAATAGATCAAGTGATATTTTATTACACCAGCGTTCCTGCACATACAAATTTTCACTCTTCATAGTATAAATATAGCTTTTCGGTATATTTAGCATACTTAGGCCGTTCCATTCGGAACAGGTATAAAGATTTGAATTTAGCATGATGTATTTGTCGCTGTAACGATGACGTTCTGTGTCTACCAATACAAAGGATCAATAAGAATGGTAGTAATATACGGAAGGTCAAAGACATACCCTATGGAGCTTCTTTTCGGATATGACGTATATTGGACACATTTTCATGTTCAAAGTCATAAGTTTCTGTTAAACAAATAAGACAATAAATAACTTAGAATATAAATGTATTGTAATTATGTAGGAATTGAAATACTTAGCATTGCGAACCAAAATATCTGCTAAATAAACTATTACGTTATTAAAGATTAATAGCAACTCGTGAATGATGGAACATTGGGATTAGGTTGGTGCACTTTGTATCTGTTATCGCATGTGTGCTGTTTATGAATTATATATATAATTATGTGTTTTTTAGATACAAGAGTATTACAGTAGTATTTTTCGTAAATGTGGGCTCATTGCTAAGTTTGGGGATGCCAGAGAGTTTAGCAGGAAGAATGACATGGAGGAAATTATTCAATAACCGATCTAATTGCTCCACTGTTTTAGTAAAACCCAATAGTAATATCCGAATAGATCGAATCGGAGGCATTGCTTGTTTAAGATTTCTTGTCATTTACTCCGTATTATTTCGACTCCTTACTTCGGGATTTAACTTTAATGGTGGTGCACATTAATGGTGTTTACAGATGTGGTAACTTGCAAATATTCTGCCAGCTCTCGTGGATTCCACAGTAGCGACTTCGCTCGAGTTGAATTGTTCAAGTGAGACACGGCCCCTTCAGAACCACGATGTAAGTGTTCTTTTAAGCATACAGCTTCAAATGTTGCAATTTGTAACACGGTGGTACTAGATAAGAATTAAAAAATTTCGCTTATTTCCTTACATTTACTAAACTGAACTGTTAAATGAAATAATAATAATAATAATAATAATAATAATAATAATAATAATAATAATAATAATAATAATAATAATAATAATAATAATAATAATAATAATAATAATAATAATAATAATAATAATAATAATAATAATAATAATAATAATAATAATAATAATAATAATAATAATAATAATAATAATAATAATAATAATAATAATAATAATAATAATAATAATAATAATAATAATAATAATAATAATAATAATAATAATAATAATAATAATAATAATAATAATAATAATAATAATAATAATAATAATAATAATAATAATAATAATAATAATAATAATAATAATAATAATAATAATAATAATAATAATAATAATAATAATAATAATAATAATAATAATAATAATAATAATAATAATAATAATAATAATAATAATAATAATAATAATAATAATAATAATAATAATAATAATAATAATAATAATAATAATAATAATAATAATAATAATAATAATAATAATAATAATAATAATAATAATAATAATAATAATAATAATAATAATAATAATAATAATAATAATAATAATAATAATAATAATAATAATAATAATAATAATAATAATAATAATAATAATAATAATAATAATAATAATAATAATAATAATAATAATAATAATAATAATAATAATAATAATAATAATAATAATAATAATAATAATAATAATAATAATAATAATAATAATAATAATAATAATAATAATAATAATCATAATCATAATAATGATAATGATGATGATGATGATGATGATGATGATGATAGTAAAATGATAATAATAATCATTATAATAATAATTATTATAATCAAATTAATTATAATAATAGTAGAACTAATAATAAAATAATAGAAATAGTAATATAATTAATAGAAATAATAATAAAAATAATAACAATAAAAATAACAATGAAAATAATAATAATAAGTTGAATATTCTTAGAAATGTTTTGCACATACCTGGTTTTCAAAGTATTCTCGCTCAAACTAAATGCTGCAATTCCGGAAATAACTTCTTCAGGGCTACAGAATCAGTTACCTAGAAGTCGGTTCTTCACAGTAAGAAACAGGAAGAAGTCGCATTGTGCTAGGTTTGCATAAAGTCCGTTGTTTCACTAACGGTATGCATTGTCATGTGCAACAAAATGCCTCTTAGATCTGCTTTTGCACGCTTTTCTTGGATTGTTCTGAAACATTTTGGAAACAAACTTCTGTGTACCATTTTGCAGCAATATTTCTCTTTTTTGGAGCCCAATGGTTGTCACGTGACCATTTGTGGAGAAGAAAGGAACAAAAGTCCTTTTCCATGTTTCTTGATTTATATATATATATATATATATATATATATATATATATATATATATATATATATATATATATTGGGGCCTTCTACTACAATGGTGACATCAGCGGCCGTTCTCCTTAGGAACTTATCGAAGGTGTTAACTCGTATTCGTTGGGCTTTATTCAATTAGATCACGCACACATTAGCACACTCTTTCATACTTCCAGACTCTGGGGATATCGAGAAATTATCTTGGTCCTAGAGAAATCCCCACCGCCGGGAATCGAACCTGGGAGTCCTAGCACCTCAGGAAGGTGTTCCACCGACTGAGCTACGGGGTCAGCCCTTGATATCTTGACGTTAACTGGTTGGTCATCTACAAAGATCCAAATAGAGGACTGGAATTTTGATTCAAATTCTGAATTCTGATTGTTAACGATATCTTAAACACGGGCAATATTGACGAGGTACTCCAGAGGCAGATAACTCTACCATCTTCCATACTGCCCGCCTGGTAGCGTTGATGGTAGCGTGTCTGCCGCTCGATCAGGGGAAGTTTGAATCTCGATCAGGGGGAGTTACCTGGATAAGGTATTTCCGGGGTTTTCCATTATTCCTAAAGGATAATATCGGATACCGGGCTCGATGATTAATGCTCAATTCACCTATTTCATTCCGATATTATTTAAAGTGGGACACAAATTGAAAATAAAATAAATAAAAACAAATAAAGTTACCCCCCATAGTGATATGGGTGGGCACATAACTCGTATATAACGGCATGCAGGAAGCGGAACGGCGTCTCAACTGCAGAGACACAATATATAGATGACCCTGCCTGTACTGATACACATTTCAAAATGTTTATTTAATATCCTGTTTGCCGTACGACGCAACCACTGCAAGTGGCCTATATAAAACTCCATAAGAATTCCGTGGTTTCCGATGCTAGATAGCTAAAATTTCCATAATGTTGATTAAAACTCTTTGAACCATTATTTCCATGCCATATATTGAGTTCTTTCGATGCCTGATTATGACATATTTCCAAAAAACATGTTAATTGTGTTGCGCAACGCAAGTTTGCGAAAGGTTTCGCAGAAGTTTTCGTTTCGTTGCCCCTCAAAATTCACTTTTTAATAATGCCAGAGTATAACTAAACTATTCTAATTAGTTTTCGCTATTTAACACCAGAACTCACTCAGGAAATCATCACCTACATTAACTTTTGTTCCGCCGCAGTGACGTTAGTATCCCCGAACCCCAGCCAGTTCTTCTATAATTGTTAGAGAAGGTATTACATTTCACCAAAATATGCGATATTAAGATACCGATTTCAAGAATTCTTGGATTTAAAGAAGTATAATTACTTTCTTTAGTAGCTTGTTAAGGTAAATAAAGGAAGTGCTGTACTTCACTGAGATGTCAAGATATTCACCGGAAATATGTACGCGTTTGAGCCTTCCTGAAGTCAAAGAAAGCATTTGTTAAAACAGACTCTTTGGGTACGCATATCTGCCTGTATTCTTCTTTGTAAACAGTATGACTGAGAAATGTATGTCTGTTATAAACCAAAACTTGGTGTTTAAGTTTAGGTTTAAGAATCCTGAAGGGTTGTGACACAAAGATTTTCAGAAAATCTCTCTTCTGAAATATTTTAGCTATTTTTCGGAAAATTATATATTCTGAAAATGGGCTCTAAAGATGATGATTAAAATCCAATATGTTTAAGATATTTTCATGAAAAGCGACACCTATATCTTTAATTTTCTGTAAATCGATTCTGGGGGCATCTTCATTTTGAATGGACTTTGGCATACTTGGTGAACTGTAAACTTTCTGCTAAAAAGAATTACATCGTGGTAACACAAGATTTATGTCTAGTGTTTATCCAGACTTAACGTTTGACTGTTTCTAAACTGTTAATTTTCTCAAAAAGGAAGTTGTAATTCTATTTTATTTTTCGCCTTTTCTCTTGGCCATGCAAAGAGAACGGAACATCAAAGCCGGTGACCAGTTTTAAAAAGTTTACTATCACTTGCAGCCTACTCTATTGCACTAGTACAAGTAAATGCTTAAATTAAATTTTCAATAACTCCCCTACATTCATTTTAATTGTATTTAAAATTATATTCAATATATTTGAAAAACAACCTGACTGTTTCCACCACTTCATCTCAAGGGTTCAGAAATCTATTTGCGATAAATTATGAGCAATGCCTTACATATGTAATAAATCTTCAAGGGTGACGTTGTTCTAAAGAAGAACTTTAGCATCATCAATTACCTCAAATAATGGACGTTAACATAAATATCTCCAAATAAATGAATCCACAATCTCATTTTTACATACATGGCCATGCAGTGGCTGAGTGGTTAGACCGCTCGACTCTCACCATGGTGGTCCGGGTTCGATCCCAGGCGACCGCAAGTGAGATTTGTGGTGGACAGCATGGCACTGGGTTGGGATCTCCGATTCCCCCGCTATCTGATTCCACCGGTGCTCCATCTTCATCTCATGTATCACCAGTGTCACCGCCTGCGGTATCGCTTGTAGTAAAAGTGGGCGATAAACATTACTTATTTCATTCTTTGGTTTTACACCTGTTTATGCCATTAAATTGTATCCTAAAAAAATTCGTTTTCTATTTCTTTTCGACTACTTATGGAACTTTTACTTCCCCAATGAATGTTCTATCCCTAAAGATCGTACTGATATGTGGTTCGACCTCGCCTGAAAGCTTTACCAATCATCCATTTTAAGTCAGATTTGAAATCAACGGAGGTTATCTTCCCCATTCTAGGAATTTATTGCACGCCACCTGTATAACGCTGTAAATTAATTTGTGTATCTTTGTACATTTATCCTTTAGGAACGGAATTGTGAATAGTGGTCGACAAAAGAAGAAATATATTTTCATATATTTCACACACAGCTATTCTAAATTAAACAATGCGTTCCCCAAGTCTTATCTGTAAGCTTTGAGTTAGGCCAAATAACAATTTTTGAGAACTTCACCGGAAATGCGCGTCTTAAGGTTATTTAACTCAAAAAACGTTTTTATCGATACACCATGCCTGTGGACAAGAAACTTAGCGAACAAGGAGAATGTTAAGCATTATAAAACTTCGCATTTAAGTACGGGATCTTTCATGTATGACGCACCGTCACGTAGAGGGTCGCATGTTCCAGTTCCACGTTAGGCATGGGTGTAATTGTGTATGTGCCTGTATCTTATGTCCATGTGCACAACTAGAGAAAACATATCACCTTGATGGCCAAATGAGTTCTTCCTCAAAAGAGAGAGAGAGAGAGAGAGAGAGAGAGAGAGAGAGAGAGAGAGAGAGAGAGAGAGATACATGAGATTATGGGGATATTTCTGCTCATATACCAAGGAGTTTTTGTTCTAACGATTTTGATTATCAGAGTTTAAGAAGTTGACAGATCTTAAATCTTCAGCGTATATTCAGTTAAGTCCTTCTCACTCTCATTTCACTCTGTATTATATTTTACAACTGGAAAATTAAGAAACTCAAATCCTACCGCAAAAGGACTTAAGACTCAGAATGTGTAATTTGAATCAAATAATGTGTTTGTACTTTTAATCTGTTTTAATAAGTATATGTTACTTAGTGCAATGAATTTTCTATCAATTCAAACAATTTTGAGATGCTATGATGTCTAATATTTTTATTCAGCCTAATGAAAAGCTGTATAATTTCAAGGGTAGCATAAATGGAATCGCTGCTTCATAGTCTGTTGTATGCTCGTGTTTGACTATAACAAAATGCATGTTGTAATCATTTCGAACCCAGGCATTATGATTGAACCGAAATAGTAAGATAAGCTTCTTTAGAAATAATTTGCAACTAAGAATATAAATTATACCTACTGAGTAGAGAAAATCATGTAAATGTAAAACTATTCTTATTTTGTATTTGTTGCATATCTGTTATGCTATACGACTACTTCGGCCACAAAATTAGTTAAAAATTATATAGGGCCATGGAATTGTAGTTGATCATAATTATCGCAACGAAAACAAAATCATTTTATATGTTATAGATTTAATACACAACACGTTTCGGAAAATGAATGTTATAAACGCAAAGTAAAATGTAATACATTTTTATCTCTTGAACTATGCACAAATATACTATGAAACTTGCATTGCTCGTCTATTATACACTACTAAGATACGCATGTTTGTTACACTGTCGAATGACTTTACAGTCTTGTCAGCGAAAGTCAGTATGTTCTCTTAGAGCATATTAAAACCAAATATCCATAAGCGAGCGTCATTGGAAAAACAGAAGCTGGTCGGCTTATTTCCGAGATAAGCAGTTCTTCACTATCAAGTGGTACTACAAAAGAAACAGAAAGACTCCGGTATGGTTGTGTGTTAGCTGTAAGCAGGTTCTATAACAGGAAGCAGATGAGTGAAGTCGCCCCCTGTCCATGGTTTCCATTTCACGCAAAACGCCTATTCCGGATGCAGCCAGGGACTCCATTCATTCGCTGCTATCTTGGACTACTTCCTGTCTTCAGGTGAAGACAACGAAAGGCAATTATATCATTTCCGGTTTGATAGCGAATGTTGTATATTTATGTGATATGCTTGTGGAAAAATGATAACATTTAATTCAGTTAGCCAAAATCCATTGATTGTCTTAATATCTAGAGGTAAATCTTGAAAATCATACCAAACCTGATCTAATGTGGAATATATGTCCTATTGATCCTATAATAGAGTAGCTTGAAAGTTTCCGCACATTCGAACCAGCGATTTTGTTCTAGCTTTATCGTTAGCTAACTAATAAACCCATGTCCTTCATAAAAGTAAAAGTAATTTGTGTTTAGAGCAGTTGGCTATGTATTCATTACCTGGAGACAGCCACTCACTCAATTGGTACATTTCTCTTTCAGTAGTGTTACCAGATACACCTATTCACGTGTTAATCTTTCGAAAACGGCGGTATATATCACTTTGGCCACCTGTTTAAGAGAGTGATGCTGTTACAGGCCTAAATTGCGTATCATTTCCGCCAGCTTCCATAAAGCCAAAACGAAATACTAAATTGAAGTTAGTGGATTGTTCTTTTCAAGATAAGATGACATGATATAAGAAGAATAAGTGTTACATGCAGATTTACAAATCAGTGAGGGAGCTTGAAGTACTCGGGAACAAACTTCACCATGATATGCTCGTAACAGGTAATCCATATAAGAAGTTTATCTTGAAATAGCAATAAAGGATAAAGATTTAAATTTAGAAAAGTAGTGTAAAACATTGAACCTTGAACAAAGTTGCGGAATGATTTTAAGGGATGTGACATAAAATAAATTAAATAATATGGAGCAGATCCGATTAGACAATGGAAACATGCACAAGATTCAAATACGAGAATTCAATACGAACACGGTGATCAAGTGACAAGATCGCTGGGAGTTAAATAGTTTAGCACACGAAGAATAAGCCTAGCAGGATGTTGTTATGAATGCTGAAGCAGATATGCATAATTAATAGCCTTATTTGAAATATTGCGCACGCAAAATTGTTCACGATGTTTGTGGAATCATAAATTAAAAGCCAGTACTGGATAAAGGTCAATACAATATTTTAATAACAAAAAACCGCCCTAAAACGTTTTTCAAGCTTAATACAGCTTAACGTAGCCTGTAGAATACAGCCTAAGAGTTAAAGGTCGGGTAAATTAGAGCTCGTTAAAAATCATTGCTTTGTTAGCTCTTGGCTGTCGCTTCGATTTCGCGTCTCCATCGGTTAGGTAAACGTGACTGAACGAAGTTATTACTTTCGGATCCAATACCTTATCTTCTATACAAATACCTATAGAGTTGTCTTCCTAGTCCATGCCAATTTAATTCTTGCATTTAACTACAAAATTCTTACGTTTAACAAGCAAGAATTACACCTGATGCGATACCTTCCCCTAGGGTTTCATATATATATATAACCCATAATATATAGTCTAATGTGGAAACATCATACATTTTGTTGAACAAACTCCTACTACAGCTTTGACCTTCTACTTTATTTATTCGTTATTATGCACAATTAACACTCTCTATAGTTAACTGGACAACAGTCAAATGTTACTGAAACACAGTAAGCTATTTCTGACCCACCACATACTGCTAATGGCGAATATAATAGTAAAATGATCATAGTGGTCTAGTTTAATTTTATAGCGTATGTCTAGGACTACCTTTTCCAGAAGAAAGGGTGAGCAGTTTCTCTGTCGAAGTTACAGTAAACCTTTTGTATAGGTGGAGGTAAATTTCTACTTTGAAGCTTCGTGTTTGCTTGCAGATAAAGTTTGGTTTGGTCAGACACAAGACTTTGCTAGCAAAGACCAGTTTCTGTCTGTATTTTGAAGTAAATTCATAAAATTATTATAGTGCAATACATAGTCATATATACGTCTTAGATAGATAGTCAACCTCAAAAATACAATGCCATGGCCGGGATTTGAACCACAGATCTTCTGATTTCCGTCGAGTCGTTCTTACCCATTGAGCTAATATGGCCAACGTGGGAGCGACTCGACGGAACCCAGGAGATTTCAAACCCCGGCCATGACATTGAATTTTCCAGGTTGACTCCAATCTATCTTAAACATTATCCTATATACCACTAGTGACAAGAAATAATTAATTTCCATCTATTAGCATATATTTCTCTTTTATAAGAATAATCATTTTTAATTCTGCATACCTAGTGTTAAATCTGTGATGTGAAAGTAATTAATATGTCCTGTAAGTGTAAAAATAGTGCTGGTAATCTTTGTTATATTTGGGGAAAAAGACTATTTCAACCCAAAAATTAAATAAAGCTTGTCATCCATATTTTGGATGCAAAAATAGGTGGCAAAATCAGTGCATTTTGGTGCGCTCATGATTTGGAGTGAACAAACCAACTATGAAATGTTTTGTCATTTCTGCCTAGTAGCACCTGTGACGTTCATTTCAGAAAAGAAAACGTCGTCTGAATTACCCTAGTACACGTTCAGCTTTTCGTCCAATGTTCCACTACAATGAACTACCTATTCCACCTCCAACTGAACCCTCTACCATTGATTCTTACAAAAAACCTAAATCCCAAAGCTCCTGAAGCTTCAAATTTATGATCTTAATTTAAACATTCCCACTCCATCCAACTTACACAGAATGGCTAACAATGAGTTAAATGAACCTGTTCGATACTTGTAACTTTCAAAGACTAAAGCGGAGCTGATCCAATCTCGACTAAGGCAGTGGAAATATCTCTCAGAGAATGTGAAGGTATCTGAGAACTTTGCAACATTTTTTCGAAATAAATAATAAATGTTTATTTTTTATTTTGTACAAGCCATAATAGAAGCCCTAAATACCCAAGAAATACCAGAACAATTGGGATAACTTTTAAATACTTCCAAGCTGAGTGTTAAATCTGTATTACTGCATAATGGAGACACCTTGCCTTCAGTATCAGTTGGCTACGCAGTCTATATGAAAGAGATGCAAAAATACAAAAGATATTTTAAATTACATAAATTATGTCTGATTTAAGTGGCCAATATGTTGTGATTTAAAGATGGTTGCAATTCTTCTTGGCTTATAACAAGGATTTACAAAATATTGTTTCCTATGCGAATAGGACGGCCGGCTAAGACTTTGCACTACGAACGGGAACACTGGCTTCTTCGACAAACTTTGGAATCAGGAACAATGAATATAAAGCAGCAGTCATTGATTGAATCTAGAAAAATTTTGCTTCATCCAGTACACATCAAACTGGGACTAATAAAACGAGTCATTAAAGCGTTGTACCTTGATGTACCAACGTTTTGTTATTTATTCTCAAAATCTCCATGTATATGTACAGCGAAAATTTAAGAAGGAGTTTCCATAGGACCTCAAGTCAGAGAACTCTTTTTCATCAACATTTCGATGACTTCTGACAAGAAAATAAAGTATTTTTTGGAAATATTTCAAGAGGTCACCTCAAATTTCCTGGGAACGGTCGTGCACGAAACTATAGGAAAATAGTGGATAGCATTTTGCTATCTTATGATCAGATGGGATGCAATATGTTATCGAAGATACAATTTCTCCATCTCATTTGGATCTTTACCCTGAAAAATGCTGCAGTGTCTGATGAACATGGAAAGCGCTTTCACCAGGCTATTTCAACATTCGCAAGATCAATGGAGTACGTAAATGTTAGCAGATTATTAGTGGTTGGTGGTGAGCGATGTTTCCGGTCCAGTATAGCAGACAAGCTGAAAGGAGACGGCTGTAATTGAGGTCAACTTAGCCAAGTAATACCATGTTTAGGAAAATACAATTTTGTTATATTGATTTCTTTCTCAAATTATAATTGTTATAATTACAAGGGAACTGGACCTCATCTGCCAATTTTGTCATATTTGTGTTCAGCATGAGAAAATGCATTGCATTCCAAAGTTTACTTTCCAGGGTGCTAAAGGCTGAATGAGTATCCACGATTTGCAAAAGTAGCTTAGGAATGTTCGCTTTTCATTGGCATGAAGTGAATGATATGGTGGAGAAATATTCGCTGCAGGCAAAACGGAATACGTATTTAATTACGTCGCTGCGAAATAAAGTGACATTGACAGTTACAACTAGTTCGTGTTGATGAGGAGATAGTGTAAGCTAGCGCGTTCCCTGTGAAAGCTAAATTGGGTTATTAACTGACAGCGAAAAATGTGTGAAGTGGCAGTTTAAAAGCTGGTAGAATTCATTTATATTGGCTAAAACTGATGCTTCCTAGAAGTGATCAATGTATAATATAATTTATAGGTGCATATATAGCATTTACTTTTTGTTCCATAAAATATTTATTCACTTCATAACTGAGTTACCTAACCTTTCTCTATAAAGCGTTACGTAACTGAGACCTTAGATGTCGTCAATGAAAGATCTAAGACACATAGCTGGTTACATGTCATCTGCTAAATTATATTCAGAGTCAAATGTAATTAAAATAATCAAGGCCAATAGAGTGAGATTGCTATGGCATCTGTTATAAGAGCATAATAATCCATATAAAAATTTACACTCTCACTTATCCATTAAATGCAACCAGAACAGTTGGAGGACCACCCTTCAGATTCTTTGATGTGGTAAGAGATCTGAAGGCAATCAATGTAAGCCTCTGGAAAAGAAGAGCGCTGGACAGAATTGGATATAGGCGAATTATTGGGGCGGTTCTGACCTAATAGCTTAACGTAACCCATGGCGTAATGGCCCAAGTGGGGCTGAGCCTGCCAACCCTACTGTCGGCCTCACGCCCACATTCCCAATGTAGAGGTGAGGATCATCTAACCGATACGGAGAGGAGATGTGGTGAGCATCTTGGTATCCCCACCTGGAAAGTTGCTTTCTAGATCAAGGTTTGCTACCTAGCGTAGCTCCTCTATTTTCTCACGATGCTGAGTGGGGACCTATATCCGGGACTTGAAATCCGCACACACAGGGGTGGGATCGATCATGGGCGCATTACGGACGCGGAGAACCAAAGCAGAGTGCTCTAGCCCACTACGCCACGACGCAGGACCCTGGCCTAATAAGGCTGTTGAAACAAAGAAGATATGCTATTATATATTATATATTAAAGTTCTTGTTCTCCTTTGGTATTTAATGGTTACGTAGTACAGTTTGTTTAATAGCTTAACCTGCAAGTTCTTAATAACGTCCTAAAGTTTGAGACAATTTTGAGTAAAAATAGGAAAATGTGAAGAAGTAAGGTAATTAAAACAAATCAGAAAACTTCATTCATGGAAATTTATGCTTATAAAACATTCTGAAAGCAATAATTCATCGTCGGCGCCAATGATAATGGTATTAATGATATTTCAGGAGTTTAAGTTTTGGAACTGGCATATTAAATTTTGGCAACTAAATTTTGGAGCAGTTTTAGGGTGATCAGCGTAGCCTTGATTAGTAATGATAGCCGTGAAAGCTTCAAGTCTTACAGTTTTAGATTTATGTGGACATAATTTGCAGTATGTACGTATCAGCAGTATAAGGTTGTAGGAATCACAGTATGTAAAGAGTTTTTATTTGACTCCATTTGTCAACGCATATATCATTAGGAATGTAAGGAAAGTGTTAATAATAATTTTAAGATCGTATATGTGACTGAGTGGTTAGCTCTGTGGCTTCATTGCTTAGAACCGCAGGCTTTAATAACTGGATGTATTGGGGATTTTTTAAAATGATGTGCTACCATTCGCAGAATCTGAAAGTATTAATGTGAGTGCTTTACACTATAAATAATTAAAGTAAATTTAATAAATACCGTAGTTCAGAGTTATAGCAGCATTAATGGTTTCTCAAATAAAATCCAAGCTAAGACCGAAGGAGTTAAAAAGGAGCACTACACAAAAGAAAGATATAAATTAAATAAACAAAACTGAAAAGGAAAAGGAACAGCAAATGCAAAATTGCTGCTTACTGCGTCTTGATACAGACCCCAGTTGCCTGGATATTAGCATTACAGGTATCAAGTGAATTGAATTAATGTCGAAAATCTTAAACAACTAAAAGTAAATATTGTTAATGCTGCAAAATGAACCATTTCGTAATTGGCTTGAAAAATAAGGTTTACAATGTGCAAACCTCTTCACCAATGTGAATTAGAGAAACAATTTCTGGGGCTTAATGGGAGCAGTTGACTGACACCAACATGGAGCTCGATCGCTGGTATAACATTACCAGAGCTTGAATCTTTATGGCTTAATAGTTCAAAATAAGGCATAAAATGATTAATGTTTCAAAAGTTCTGATATATATGAGTAGCTGGCATGCTTAATTTGTAGGATTACTCACTCAGACTGGTCGGTGTTCACCATTTATGATATATGTACTCATACAATTTTCTCTATCCATCATTTTTATAATATTACTGCAGTAACTACAAAACAGGAATGAATGTAAGTCGTGGCTAGGCATATCTGATCTAACATTGACCAGCCAGTGAGGTGAGTGTGACACTCTATAGCTAAATTCACATACTGGCTGCATTTGTCGAACCATAAGGCCAATTTCTTCTTTTAACTAAACAAAAACTGGCTTAGTATCCTTGAAAGTGTGTATAAAATTACGGTATCATTAAAATAGGGACTATATTCACAAATCATTGAAATGACACTATTTTGTTTCACTGTGGCAAACGCTAATCTTTGCTCCGAACGTACCTAATTTATGTTTCATTTTGTTTTGTGTGCACATGAACGATATGTACCTATAGTCGTAGCTGCTTAAGCGAAGTGTTCTCCGGTGCAAGGTTTTGTGGTTCAATGTATGCTACCGCGCGATAATCATTATGTCACGCATAAGGTAAAATATAAAGCAAACCTCTTTCTCAGCATATGTATGTACGCACCTACTAGGTGGATTCTGAGAGACTATGACAGACCTCTTCCATTTCTGTTGCCCGCTCGCTGTAGAACTGGCAACGCCAAGACAGCACGATCACTCTATTGGCTAAGCCTATGTTCATTCTGGTTTTGTATCTATTCTAACGTAATTATCCTTGTCCTTCTATCCATTTCATGATAATCGAAATCGACGTTTGTACAAATTGCTTTAATCCACGTGTTCATATATGTACAACATGAATAAGAGAATGCAGTAGGCTTTAAGCGCTACTAAAACATTTTAAGAAATGATCACCATGTTATGGCGTTGAAATTCCTTTCTCTTTGCATGGTTAGAACATACAAAAATGAATAACGACTTCTCATTTAGGAAAAGTATAAACACCTCTTGGAAATATATCACTTCACTTCACAAAGAAGTTATTTGATATGAACCATGTACTTTAAATAGATCTACGTCTTCTGTACAGCAAGCTTTGTGCAGCAAGCTTTTGTCTATTTCGTTCACGAGTTATGCAGAAATCATCCAGAATGAAGAGAACTTCTCTACTACGAGTACTTCATGCCTTCTATACTTGGTCCCTAAGGATCTAACAAAAGAGCTTAATGCAGAATTGGTACAAGAAAAACAAAGAAAAATAGTGTGCATTTTGCTACGCGTTAGAGTTTCATACGAAGACCCCTAAGAGGTCACATTCTCTAAGAATGCAGCACACTAAGCTGCAAGAGTCAAGTGGAAATGTGCGGAACACATCACAAGGCTTCTCCGTGGCATGTGTCCTGTAGCCCAGTTCCCCAACTTGCGGGAGGTATTTTGATCTATGTGGGACAGATTAGCAGCGGCGTAGCGCGGTATATGGTCCAGGGTATACAATTTGAAATCTAATGTAAGTAATAGTAATAATAGCAATAGTAATAATAGTAATGGTAATAGTAATAATAGTAATAGTAATAATAGTAATAGTAATAATAGTAATAGTAATAATAGTAATAGTAATAATAGTAATAGTAATAATAGTAATAGTAATAATAGTAATAGTAATAATACTAATAGCAGGGGCGGCTTCTGAGGTAGTGCCGCTGTGCCATGGCACCATCTGTATGAAAGCGAAAGAAAGAGAAGTGTATAAGAATTGCGCAAAAGGAATTAATTATGAGTAGTTGCTCCCTCGTTTGAATAGGCGCGTTGAACGCCAGTGCTCTCTCTTGGTTGTTTTCCGTAGCTTGGTGCTGATTCCAGAATGGCACCGTCTACGCTCATAAACGCCTGTGTTAGGGCTAGGGGCTAAGATGTCTTCTTATGGAAGAAGGTCAGAGAAGGTAGTGCCGCGATTTCTCTGGCGCATAACTTACGCTTTGCCCGTTAGAGTGCAGTAATACACGGGACTTCAGAGAACCACGATCCTGCCACCTAGCGAAAGACAATGGTAAGAATACATTTCGCGCTATACCTTCCTTTAATGCAGTGTCACCATCCTAATGCAAGTTAATGCTGAAGAACTTCAAAACGCAAATTAATGCTTAATGAAATCAGTTGCAGAAACACAACACATAAATATAAATAAAATTAAGTGGGTTTCAATGTGAATATAGTATTAGATTTTAAAATTAAGAGACAGTATTTCAACATGTGAATATTTCACAGCAGCAGTTTTGTTGGTAGAACATAAAACCCGCGCGTCCAGCATGTGTTGGGCACATGTTTTCAAAGCAATGGTAGATTAGTTTTGTATGTGCCCCTGTAGTGCTGTAGTTCATCGTGAGTATGGATTTTTAAAACAGTGTTCAGTGTTTTTTGTTTAAGTTAAAATTCACAGTAACGTTACGAACGTGAACAAGGTGAGTGAATTACTGAAAACTTCATTTAGTAACAGGACTCTAAGTGTAAAAATTCAGATAAAAGCAATGGGTAGGCCACTCCCGAATCTGAATCTGCAGCAGCAAACAAAAAATCGATGCCGTAAGTTTAATCCGGATATTTATCAAAAGAACAAATGGATTTGCGGCTGTGATGAAAACAATGCAGTTTTTTGTTTTCCTTGTGTGTTATTTGGGGGAGATGTCCATTGGTGTAAGACTGGAATAACTGATATTGGGCATTTATGGTCTAAAATGAAAGTGCATGAAACATCGAAGCGACACATGGACAATGTTCTGAGTCTTTCATTTCTAGGCAAAACCAATATTCAGGACAAATTAGATTCGCAGTATAGGCAAACAGTCAACAGCCATAACAAACAAGTAGACAAGAACAGGTATATATTGAACTTAATTATAAACTGTATTCGGTTCTGTGGTGCTTTGGAGCTGGCTCTTAGGGGACACGACGAATCTCACGCCTCTCAAAATAAGGGGGTTTTTCGTCAGCTCATTCAGTTTAGTGCGGAGTTGGATAAAGAACTTCAAGTGCATCTCAGTCAGTCATCAGTATTCAAAGGCATTTCTAAGACTGTTCAAAACGAACTCCTGCAGTGCATGCTGGAATTGTATCACGAGGAAGTGCGCAAAGAAATAAAGCGTGCGGATTATGTTGCAATAATCGCGGATGAAACCACTGATGTGTCTTGCGAATTTCAGTTGGTTATTGTTTTGCGATTCATTGTTTATGGAACCCCCGTTGAAAGATTTTGGAATTTTGTTAATCCAGAAGGTCAGAATGCTCAGTCTATCTCGGAGTGTATTCTGAAAGAAATCGAACCCTTAATTGGAGATGACCGAGCAAAACTAATAGCTCAGAGTTACGATGGTGCAAACGTTATGAGTGGCGAGTCAAACGGAGTACAGAAATTAATAAAAGACAAATACCCAAATGCGCACTACATTCATTGCTATGCGCACCAGTTAAACCTTATAATGTCTACTGCAGCATCAATTAATCGCAAAGCCCGCATCTTCTTTGCACATCTTTCAGGCATTTCTTCTTTCTTTTCAAATTCGCCACAAAGATCGAAAGTGTTGCATAGCATAATTCAGAAAAGCTTACCCCGTGTGTCTCTCACAAGATGGAATTACCATTCGCGAGTAGTAAAGGATATTTATGAAAACAGGAAGGAGCTTATTACTGTCATGGAAACAATTGAAACGAGTGAGAACATAAAATTACCCTTTACTATTGAAAAAGCTGGTTCATACAAACAAAGACTGCAAGATAGAGATTTCATTTTCTGGCTATCGTTTTTCTATAAGATAATGCCTCATGTGGACATACTTTTTAATCAATTTCAAAAGAAGACAACTGAACCGACCAAGGTAAAACAAGACATTCATAACTTTGAAACAATAATGCAAAACATCAGAGATGACATTGACTCCATCATCAGTCAGGTTAGTTTTGAAAATGACGAAACAATGCCTTACAAGAGACCAAGGGTTGATGATAATAACAAAAAGCAAAATGCTTCGGACGTGTGTGATGCCATCTTTTGTGAAATAAAATCACATTTTCAGTTCACTGGGCACCTAATCAAACCAACTTATTTGATGTAAGCCAGTTTGACAATTATGTAACACATTTCCCAGACAAATGTCTTGAAATTACGGACACATATACATTTCTGGAGAAAAGAAAGTTGAAGGGAGAGCTTCAAGTGTTCTGTGCTAGGCCTGAGTTGAGAGCAGTTTCCGGTGCGGTTCCGTTTCTTTCGCTGATTCTAGAGGATGAACTCTGTGCTACTTTTGAAGAGACTGTTAAAGTTTTGAAACTGTTAATCACTATGCCTATCTCGACATCAGAAGCTGAGCGGTGCTTTTCAATGCTCAAGAGGATTAAAACTTTTCTACGAAACACAATGAAAGAAGAGCGATTGAGTGCCTTAGGAATGCTGTCCTGTGAAAAGCTGTTCATGTGCAAAATTGACAATTTCAATTCAAAGGTGACAGATTTTTTTGCCAACAAGAAGGAGCGACGAATGGATTTTCAATACCGTTCCTACTAATTCATTTGAAGCTGTCTTCATAAAGTCATGGAGTTGCTGCTTTCAGTGAGTACAATGCTTTCAATTTTTAAAAGTTAATAATTTCATTAAACCATTTTTAAAAATTTAGATTACTCATTTTGCAGTGAAAAATTGCGTCTTGTGTGTGCGTGCGTGTGTGCTTGCTCATATGTGTTTGTGAGTGTCAGACAAAGATTTCTCGAGTTTGTTTCGTTTGATTTCAGCACGAGAAAAATTATGGCTAAAGCAATAACAATAACTGTCTCTCTATCACGAAATCGTACACGAACGCTTCGTATCACATTCTCCATGAACTGTATTATCAAACTGTTACTGTACTCGTTACACCTGTGCGTAACAAGAGTACGGATGTAATAAATATCTATTTCCGTTTCCCTGTACGTTCTGTATGGTACAGTATATTATAAAATAGGTTGGATTATTGATAAGATTACGTAAATCGTTCGTAATTGGTGCACATATTTATATTTTAACAACCCTTATTTATTTATGGCACCATCAATACAATACCTCACCGGCCGCCCCTGACTAATAGTAATAAAAGTAATAGTAATAATAATAGTAATGATCATCATAATGATAATCCGAGTAAAAAATGTAGATGTGGAGCTTTAGTTTAAACAACGAATCTTTTTTATATAGTTCTTTCAGTTATCACTTAGGGCAAATAAGTCGACAATTGCCACTTCTGGTTAACATCAGAAGTTTAATCTAATATTAGAGAAACAAAGAGTTCCTCAGAAAGTTCTTTTCTAATTTTGCTGGTCATGACCTTGCAGATGCTGTAAATCAAATCGTTTGTATATCTTACGATGTGGCACGAAATACAGTGTACTTTACGATGTGCTCTCTGAGAGATGTCATTCTCCGCTAGTTCATTTATATATTCAATGAAATTCCCTGTGTTATTTGATTCACTACTCTCAATGTGGCCACGAAACGCAAGCCCTTGTTTACCCAAAAAGCAGACAGCTCGTATGAAACGTGACTGTAGTGCTTTGGATGTTCTAACTTCCATGTTATATTGATCAATTGATGATTTATATTGGTCACTTAAACAAAATTCTAGTCTCCTGCTTTTACCAAACATTTTTAGTTCCTTCTCACAAATAATGTGATTGCAGGAATATAATATACATATAAAATTAATGTATTGTATATAATTTATTTATATTTTAATATAATATACTCTAGATTTCTATATATATTGTGACGACCTATTCTTACTTTGAATAATTAAGAATCACGTGGTCAGGTCGAACACTCGGGAGCAAACACTCAGAGCAGAACTACATGCTTTAGCTAGAGGATGGGATCTTTACTATAATGGTTCATTGTCATTAGGGTAGGGTAAAACTAATTAAAAGAGGAATTCACTTAATAAGAATATTTACTACAACAAACAGATTTACAAAAGCGGCTATAATGGCCGTTTACCTGCCCAGATGCGGAGCTGCCTACAGATACATGTTGTTCAATCAGCTCGCAAATACAGAGAGAGAGTCTCTTGGCTAAAAACCACTTATCCAGTCGGCAAGGAGGGGGAGGGAGTAACGTCACCTACTACTTAAATCAGGAGTAAATTACTACAATCTGTGACAATATACATATAGTCATTTAGGTTCTCCAGCGATAAGTAATATTGGATGATGAATGACATGGGTAACATGGTGTTCAAATGAGCCCAGGGTCCATGGAGCTTAGAGTTACCCGATATTCATCTTTTAGACAAGGTAAAACACCTTATCCAGTTAACTCATCATGGCCGAGATTCGAACTCAGGACCTCTTGAACGTGAGACAAATGCGCTACCATCTACGCTACTGAGGCAAGCAATTGTATTTTTGTTATTGCTTTATATATGTTTCAAATCATTATATCCTTCTGCCGTCGAAACTGACTTTTCTTTTGAAAAGGAGACATGTCCAACAAAACAATTTATTTTAGAGCATTGCATCACTTCCACACACTTTATCACTTAAGTGTTGCAAACATTTTTAAATATTGGTGGTTTTATTTAAAGAATGTTTCGGGGGTCCTGCTTTGATCATGTTTTATTTTCAGTAACACTTAAATGATGGAAGTGTCCCAACTTAAGTTTGTTGATTGCATAACACTCTGATTCCATTTTCGGAGCACTGCACTCTCTCTACAACACGTGTTTACCTCGTGGCGACTCGTACAAATATACATCAGCAATGTACATACCCTGCTCTCAGTTACTTGATGTATTTTCCACTTGTACTACAGTCATAATTATCGCTTAAAATGCTGCTTATCATCTAACATGATCACAAGATGCTAAAAGTACGAAATAAACTTCACTTCCAGGCGAAATATTGAAAACTTCAATTTAAATCGCTTTAACCATAACAAGCTATATGTACTATCTTTCAAGAAAGTAAATGTACACTTTCCACGGGTCAGTATCACTTAGGCGTTCCGTGACTAGATAGTATGAAAACTAAATCAACCATGTTCGTAGATGTATGGTGTCATGGTCGCCATTTTAACCTGTTACTCACTTCGAAGATTTCTAGGCTATATTAACCCAGTATAACAAAAGATTGATTATTTATCACAAAGTAAGTAATAATTCTCTTGCAGCGGAGCTATTAACTACATGGCGTTGAAAAATGTGCATGAAAACGGAAAACACGTGGAATTATGATTTTAACACAGCCAAAATTTATATTGTATATAAAGCAAGCTTCCTTAAGTGCTCACGTAGCTCAATAGCAGAGAGCACGCGCTGTGATACATATTACGAGGTTTCATGGTTCGGGTACCATCCTCTGGATATGTTTTTTATTCCAGATTTTTAATTTTTTAGCTTAAGTGAAGAACCAATTTGCAACTGTTCTCTTGGGATAAGCTGTTACTAATGGCATTGAAGAATTAGCAAGAAGATGAATGCCAGGAAGAATGGCGGCTTAACAGGGCCAACATCTTGTTGTTTATAACCTACTACAAACACATGTTATCGTAGCTCAGTGGCAAAATACATGCTATCACTGAGCCGAGGATTCATAGTTCGAAACCTAGTATGCAGTCATAACTTTTACTCCAATATTTTTACTTTGTAAGACACCGTAACGAATGAAACTATACTTTCTCTCTTGTGACTAAGTCAATAACATGTTTTCGAAAAGAATGCCAGAAGTTTCCAGAAGGTTGAATGATGCTTTTAATGGAGCCAACTCCTAAACGCTGTATACAATCCATCTGTTCTAATAATACGCTAATATATAAAATAACAAGAAATTAAATAATTCTCATCGTGAGAAAAACAAACTTAGAGCTGCAATATAACTGTATAATCCAGTAGAGTATAAGACATAAAACTGAAAAGATATTCTGTGTAACCGTTGTTACAAATAGCCATTGTTAGGAATTACAAAAAGAAGACGATATCCAAAGATAATTTTGCTTAGGAAACAAAGTAAAAAGCTGTCATTTCTTCATAAAGCCAACGTCATACATTAACAATTGAATTACATTATGAAACATGTGAGATTTATAGAAAACATATTTATGCTAGAACAAACAATGACTTGTGGAAACAAAGAATGAAAAAAAAGAATTGGACTCTTGTGATTTAGGAACCTGGTGTAATCACCCCCAGCTATGATTACTTCATCTTTCATGCATGTATGCAACAATACAGAACACCGGTTTAGATTCTATTGATAATCTTGCCATAGTTATATCACTTGAGCAACCAAATTTTCTTGAACCCTGTCAGGTCGACGTTCTTCCCATTCTTTCACCATAAAAGCCCATATATGTTCAATGGGGTTTAGATCGGGAGACTTTGGTGGCCAGTCCATGCAGATTATTTCTATATGCTTCGTTAGCCAATCCTGGATGATATTTGCAGTATGCACAGCACTGTTGTCGTGCATAAATATATACTCTTCTTGTTCTGGAAACCTAGTACGAAGGGATGGCAGCAAAGTGTTTTCGAGAATGTCTACATAGACTGAACTCGTCATTCTCTCTGGCACTTGAATTAACTCCCCGGGACCTGATGCTGTCATGTAGACCCAGAACTGTGCTGAAATTCTTCCCGAATATGCTGTTCGAACAACGTGTTGAGGTTCGTATCTAGTTCCTCGTGGTCTGTA
Source organism: Mantis religiosa (assembly GCA_030765055.1). Taxonomy (NCBI): domain Eukaryota; kingdom Metazoa; phylum Arthropoda; class Insecta; order Mantodea; family Mantidae; genus Mantis; species Mantis religiosa. The sequence goes on along the minus strand of CM060950.1, from coordinate 259,854,640 downwards.
GAGACATAGAGTCCATTGCTGGTCGGATCGAAATTTCTTCTCGTCACTTCAAATTACCAGGTCCCAAAAGGCCTGAGGAACTTAGTGGCAGGGCGATGTGATGCAATACCGGCATCCTTTAATCGTTGGCGTATGGTTTCATATGAGAAACCATACTCAACTGCTTTAACTAGAAAGATAGACCTGTCTTAAAGGCTGGTTCCTCGCATCTGCTACCAGGCTTCATCTTGAGCAAGCGTTGTTGCACGAGGCCTACCTGAACGCCTGAGTGATTTGGCTCATTCAACTTCTCTCTCATGATACCTGTCTAGCCACTGCTTCACTGTTCTTTGGTCGCAACTCAGTTCTCTGGCAATTTGTGAAGCGTTTTCACCATAAGAAGCACGGCCTATAATTTGACCCTTTTGAGCTGCAGTCAGCTGCACACTACCTCGTGGACGTGGCATGCTATTTCATTATGATGAAGTCTTAGTGAAAGATACAATTGCTGTGCATTACTTCCAGCAATATTTTGCACATGCGCAAGAAATATAAGGCGGAGAAAAAGTATTGCGTGTTGAGGGTTCGAAGCGCAAATCATTAGTTTACTTGATATAACGTGCGTTTTATCACTGAGCTAGGCCAACAGCTGTAATAGCGCTGGTTATATATAATATATACCTGTTTGTTCTATTAAAATCGCCATTCCACGTGTTTTCCAATTTATTTAGTATTCTGCAATGCCATTTAGTAACAGCTTAGGTACAAGAGATCAGTTGTAAATTAGTTCGTTACTGCGACCAAAAAAGTAAGAAATTTGGAGTTAAAGATTATACCCACGTGTTAGGGTTCGAACCTTGAAGCGTGGTCTCGCTTATCTAAGCCCTCGTTTTGCCACTGAGCTACGAGAGCAGGTAAGATAGCTTGCCTTATATTACACATATATACTGGTTCTGTTAAAATCATAATTCCACGTGAATTCTGCTTTCTTGCGCATTTTCCAACGCCATGTAGTTAATAGCTCGGCTGCAAGAGAATTATTACTTACTTTGTGATAAATACTCAATCTTTTGTTATACTGGTTTCATATTGCCTTAGAAATCTTCGAAGTGAGTAACAGGTTAAAGTGGCGACAACGACACTATACATCTACGAACATGGCCGAATTAGTTTTCATACCACCTAGTCACGGAACGCCTGAGTGATACTGACCCGCGGAAAGAGTACATTTACTTTCTTGACAGACGGTACTCCTCTGCTACATCCACTGCGCGCGCATAACCTCCTGAATCTGGCGTGAAAAGTAAACAATACAAACCTCATTCACCCGCTCTGCTTTTCATGACTGACGTAATACACTAAGAGAAGTTCATGGAAGAAGGTTGTTCAGAACATCTTTTCAGCAAGGATAATGCCAATAAGTAGTAAGGAAGTGTTAACTAAGAGAAATTGCAATTGCATGTAATCCATCGCCCACATCCATTGATGCTGCGCCCCTGCACGTTTGGCAATATTTACTCTGTATCACGCGAATGATATTAACAGCATCGTTATGTAGTTTATAATATAATTTGTCCACATAATTTGAAAGCTATCTTCTGATGTTTCTGACTGCACTCTGTAAAGGCAACCCAGACAAAAACTACCTTAATACACCACCAAAGTATCCGTATATAAAAATGCGAGGACATAGAACCTTAAAAGAATAAAATCATAGCTAAACTCTCTTTCGGAGGACTCAGAGTTTTTGGATCTGTGCTACTTTGCTGTCATATTTTTTCTATCTTCTACCTGTAGTAGTTAAGATATTGCTGTCCAATGTGTAAAATTCATTGGAGGATTTCATAGAAATACCAGATCCCAAAGATTTTAATAAAACGTTGCTTTTGAGTTGTTAGTTTATTCTATGATCTTTAACTGCTGTGATTCTCAACGTCCCATTCTATATCGGAGATCGTTTAATATTTATCAGAGACCTCTTTAGCAAGCTTCAGTTTCTTTTATGGGTAGTAAATCCACAATACTGGACCACTGCCTTTGCTTTCCATCCGAAGGAAACTATGGAGAGAAAGAGAACAGTATAATTTATAAACGAAAATTACGATAGATATTAAAAGTTCATAGTAGAGGCAGAGATTAAGCCTAGCATGCCTTCGAAGGTTGTCAGAAAAATTCCTCCATCTATTTGAAATAGATGGCCAAAATTCCTTACTTGTAGTTTTCTTAAAAATATATCTGGTTACTTTGATAAGTGCTATATGTGGGTATTGCTGTGATAAAATATGTGCAGATCTGCAACATTTTACGAATAAGCTATGAACTGCTTTTCATTACGGTAGAAGTTTGAATGATCTTGAGTGAGTGCAAAACAATTAGAGATACGCAAAAGCTTGACGCAGGAAATTAATTAGCTCTTAGATAAGCAATTCCACCTAAAGTAGTTGGCTCTTATGGCGATCAAAGTTCCATATAAATTTTCTTAAATATCAGTTTCTTTTGGAAACGGTGAGAAAATACTAAAGACGGAAATGTGCAGTATCGCAGCACGTTTTATCGCAATGTTCTCTGCCTAAAAGGAGACTGTAAAGATGGGTCACTGTGGGAACTGTATACTTACGTACTGGAGAGGAAATTATGTCAAGGAAGAAAGAAGGCAGTTGCAATTTCAGAACTTAGATGTTCCTTTAGTGTTTTCTCTTGCTTGGAAAATTATATTATGAGAAAAGTTGTGCACTTTTATTGCAGATCACCCGTAGAACTACACCGCTTTCCTTAGAGACTAAAGCGAAAGTAGTCCAATTAAAGGAGCCCAGTGTGAACGAACTAGAATGGCACGGTTCATCTATGGCAAAATGCAAATATGCGAAAACAAAAACATTAAGGATTGAAGAAAAAGCAGATAGTTTGTAAGCAACTCTGTTGGCATGAACTGGATTATGCATCCATACAGTGGTGAGTAAATAGTATGGAGCAATGCCTGTAACCCCGCTGTTGCAGGCCGATGAAGTCATGTATTTTTTAGAGAAGCTGTAAGATATCATCATGCCCTTACGCTAATATGATTACAAATTAACTGTGTGAAGTTTCTCTTAATGGTAACATTTGTTCTTTCTGTACTCTTCCAGTCCTCAAGTCTCACAACGGACAAACAATACCCCTTCAAATAGCAATTTAAATTTATTAGGATTTTACTCCATGTATACTGAGTAGGTTTTAAAAAAACAATGCAGTAGTCCACATAAATATGTGGCTTTGCAATCAACAAATACAGACAAAAGCTAAACTAATAAGCACAACAATGCTTGCTTCATTGCAAAATCTTCCTGAAACTAACTAGTCATGGCACAACTTACAGAAAGACAACGAATTGAAATAGCAATGATCTGTGTTCCATTGCCGCTGGAAACATTAATTTCAAAGACAGATTTTGGATTCTTTGGCAGTAAATGGAGGCAGTTTATAGCACCTTTTGAAATGAATGTATCATGTGTTACAATACAGCACCCCTAATTTTGTTTTAATGTGTTTTCTTTGTTTAAATTTCACGTGCTGTGATAACTCCTAATAAATTTAAATTACAGCTCAAAAAAGCGTCTTCCTGTACGTTCCGGGAACCGAGGACCAAAAGAATGAAAAAAGAAAATGTTGGCATTAAAAAACAAGTCATATCCTATTCCTAATCATATTAATATGAAAACATACTTATCTTATAGCTTTTGTAAAAAATATCACTTCACAAAACTATAACAACAAGGTAACAAGCATTGTTCCATATCCTTTACTCACATTGTACACTAATGGTAATTGTTATTTTAAAATGCAAGATAGTAAAACTGTTGGCATGATACTTATATCCATACAATCTTAAAACTATGCATCGTGAAACCTTCCGGAATATCTGAATACGGAAACCCGCCAATACGGAAAAAATAGAATTATAGTATTTCCGTCTTGAACTGCCTTAAAATTCAAAATTTGTGTTTTAAATTACTGCATTAAAATACCAAATTTTAACAAAATATTTACTACTTAGTGATGAATTAAAGACATAACAAGAACTTTTCTTTTAAAGGTGTTTTGAGGTGTTGGATCATTCTTATAGATCCTCACTTGGAATGCTTAATCACTGTCTGATGCAAGTGTGAAATTTTGCTTTTATGAAACCTCTCATCAGCCTCAGCTCTCATTCAAAAAAGATATGTAATCCTTGCGCAGGCGTCCACAAACCCTTCTCTTTTTCTACCGCAGCGGAAATATTGGATTTCACCCATCGTTTCGATATTGAGATTTAGTCGAAAATAAATTTTTTGAGATGCTCTGAGTCAAAACTTTTTTTTAAAAAAAAAAGAAGCCAGTTGCTTGATTATTGTACATGTCCGAACAGCATACAAAACTCTAGCAAACTTCGCATTTAAGACACTTTGCAAAGATGCAATATGAAAGCGTTTCAAAAAATCTCATACTCCAAAGGCCCCTTCGGAATAGTATTTAATTTGTTATAAATTAATTTCCGTAATAATTGTTTGTATATAAACAAATTATGTAAATATATGGAACAATTAAGAGGTATTGTAAAATGGGCAATACCTGAATAATAATGTCGATTTGATAAAGAGGCTGTTATTGGCCAAAGTAAAGTTTGGAAACAAAATCTCAAGAATAGAAAATACATTAAAATTATATTATTACCATTTATAATATAATATAAAATTGCGTTCATGTGCGCGAGCACGACAGATACACTTCCTAGCTGCCTTATTCGCATTTCGTTTGTAGCACCTTCTTCTCGCGCGTCACATTTCGATGGAGTGATATGCTAGGTTTGTCTACTTTGTACTTACAGTGACACAAGTACAGAGAGTGACTGATGCGGACAGTCGTGCCCAAACTTGCCTTCCTGCCACTCAGGTGAAAGGTTTCCACATTTCCTCTAGTTTCATCGTGTCCTAGCTCCGATCTTAATAGATCAGAGAATCTAATAGATCAATACGTTTGTTTTGGATCACTTTGACATTGATGCACTCAGAAAAAAGAGTAATATAGCAATCGGCTTAAACATTAAATAAACAAATTCACTACAGGATTTCATGATCATCGGAATGTGTCATTGTTCTTGACTGTTCCTTAGTAACTACAATGAAATGATTTGTGCAAAAGTTTATATCAATGAACGTGAAGTAGGTAGGAAAATTAGCCTTCATATGAATAATTTATAGGGAATAGGTGTATAAAAAGAAACACTAGTGGTTAGACAAGATCATATTCATGTATGACAAAATATTTTTCAGAAAGTGCTGTCTTTATATTCATTGGGGCTTAAAATATGTATTTTCGGCGGTCATAATATCGATTTGTTTAATGAACTTCCTCCACTTATGACCTAATTACTGCAAAGAGTAAAACTACCTGGGTTCTCTGTATATTTCCTTTTTCATTACCCAGGACTATTACTAAAGAAATTTCATTTGTTGCGTGACTTACCACAGAGCTCTCCTGAAGTGTACGAGCACAGGAATGTTTTTTTCTGTCTATTCAGATACGTCACAGGCTCATCCGTGTGATTTTAAATACGATATGCATGGGTACATATAACGTCCTCTCTTGCATACAAGTTATTAAATTTTAGCATCTATTTTTTCACGTGCTTGCAGCTGTTGCTCTATGTAACAGCCACAAAAAAGTAAATGGAGTACACGCGCACGGCAAATGCACCTTCTGGCCAGTCACAGCATGTTGTTCAGTGGACGAGAGGTGCAAAAACAGACAACCAGGCCGTTGCAAAACAGACAAAGCATTCACCAAGTTTCGCTCCACACACCTGAATTTAAAACTATAGACAGTTTTTTCCTCTTTTTTTCCCAGGTAAGCGGCTATTCTAGACAGTAACGTTACTCATTTGGACGAAAATGCACTGATATGCATGGTCTACTTTTAGCTGACAAAAGCTATGCAAATGGTTTGTGTGCTATGCTTACACCTTCACTACTGAAACCATAAAGCGCATTCGCTGGGAAGGACTGCACAGTTACGAAACAACTGGGTGAGGCAGCGGAAGATGAAAAAATATCTGCAGCTCCGAGTTGCATTTACGAGGGTGGCTGAGCCCTGGAAAATATAGTATGGTATCCATTGTACTTATGTACATTGGTAATATCTCACTCCGTATTGATAGCATTGCTGATATTACCCATTTTAAAGAAAACAGTGGCGCCCTTCTCCATGTGCACCTATGTCGGGACTGACTAGTTTAAAAAATCCATGTACACTGAGTTGAATGTGGATGCTGGTTAAGAAAAGATTAAAAGCCCTATCTCACGAATGTCAAATTTGCTAAATTCAAGATAGAGGCCGTATTTTATTTAATAAGTACACATATTCCTCTGCATGTACACACATGGAAACAGAAAATGTCTACGAATTGAAGCATAGACACTCCAAGAGTGAGCTTTCACCTTATATTTCGACTTATTTCAAAGTAAACTATCTACATATATTGCAAAAATTTGCCTAAAATAAATATTTTCTTGTTGCTCCTAGCATTCTATGCCTGCCAATTTTCTTCTTCCTTAGAAAGTTTTAAAATTAATTTACTATTAATCTTAAGATGAAATATTATTGATGTTTTTACAGTTGCGATGGTTTAAACTGTGCTTGATATATCAACAATGAAGAAAATCTAAGCTCTCGTCAAGAGCGAATGTCTGCTTTTTGAAATATATTCCATATTATATTCTCTGAGACGTCGAGGTTACCAAGAAATATCTACAAGTAGAAGTCACCTTATAATACTCGTAGGATGTGCAAAATTAAAATGGTGGACTTTGCGATGCTAAGGGCTTACTGCAGAACAAAATCAAGGTACGCTCAAATTTGTAAAATTAAAATGGGATTTTCCATATAGTCGCAATTCGAACACACATACAGTGGCACAGAACCAAATTTCAGTCTTCAAAAAGCGAGGTCTATGAACGCAAATGGAATATGAACCTACTACCTCAACCAATGCATGTGTATTGCGATGAGAGCTTGTGGATTCAAAGTGCAATAACTTATTTTCCTTAAAACTTATTGAATGATTTAAAGAAATAAGGATAACTTACAAGTTACTGTCATTTGTAGCGTTCCTTGCAAATATTTCAAATTTTTATGACTAAATGCCGATTTAGAACACGTTGCAAAGAACGTTTGCCCAAATTTGGACTTCCGATTGACAGTAAATGGGCTTGCACATTGAAAAGCTTTTAGCATCAACAGAGAATACCAGAACATGCTTAACGCAGCAAATATCGCGGGCTTCCAGTTTTTCATCATCATGATCATCTCCATCACCATCATCATTATCATCATCATCATCATCATCATCATCATCATCATCATCATCATCATCATCATCATCATCATCATCATCATCATCATCATCATCATCATCATCATCATCATCATCATCATCATCATCATCATCACCACCATCATCATCATCATCATCATCATCATCATCGAGGGAATAGTACAGTTAATACTGACAGTACAGTAGCAACCTTGCACTGCTCCTTTTAACACTTTTTCCATTTTAGCAAAGATAAGTTTGCCAACTTCAACTACCAAATGACTAAATTTAGTTGCTACTCATTTTACCTTATATTTGACCTGCAGTTTTGCAGAAATTTTAGTTTTACTGTTGGTATTGTGAATTACGAATTTCACTTCAAGCACAATCTTTCTCCCCCCCCCCGCCTCTTATTTCTATTCCCTGCCTTTCACTCTAATGGTCATATCGGCGAACGTTTTCCTTTGGAACATATCGAAAGTGTTAACTCCTATTCGTTGGGTTTTAATCATTAGATCACGCACACATTCGCACTCTCATTCATACTTTCAAACTCTGGGGAAGACGAGGAGTTATCTTGGTCCAAGAAAAATCCCCACCCCCACCGCCGGGAATCCAATCCGGGATCCCTAGCACGGCAGGCAGGTGCTCCACTGAGAGAGATACGGGGCCAACCAAGCACAACCTTCTGCTCCGTGAAGACCGTATTTTAACATGGCGCGACCATAGCAGACTGACCGACATTCATTTGGTGGACAAGTATTACCTTACAATCGAGATCAACTGTTTTGATATATGTTTTTTAGGTTCTGGGGTTCTGAAACTTCATTTTAGTACATAAAAATAAGCAACCAAACTGGCGAAAAATGACTAAAATCTGGATTTGTTTCATAACTTGTAAAATATCCTCTCTCGGATAACAATATCTAAAAGTGCTGAAATAAGATCTTTAAAAGTGGTTAACTTTTGCTCTAAAGGTTAGGAGCCACATATAGTTTCGAAATAGCATCATAGGACTATCATGACGAAAAATGCAAAGTTATAGAAATAGAGCACTAAGTGCCAAAATTACATTTTTATGGAGAACAAAACGGCGCCGAAGATCTGATAGCTTCTGAATTGAACTTAGAAGGGTATTGCAAGTTTTTCAAGGGAATGAACAAAATAATATAGCGACAAATGCTTCTAGTATCTATATACTTAGAATGGAGAGCGCTACACTTCCAAAACTTTATACCGCGATTGGAGAAAGATAGGTACACTCAAACCACACACAGTAGCAACCAAGAGATATAGAAGAGTATGAAGAGTATGAAGGATTGGGTATGGTTTACAATAAAATTGCGATGTCACTTTACTGAGATCCCATAGCATTTAACAGTGTTCCCCTTCGTCCCGGATTTAACACTTGGAAATTCCTATGCTTGATTTCAGCGTTCACCAGACGTGGAGCCGTATGTAGTAACAATGTGCCTTAAACTGCGGAACAGATAGATGCAATTCTTATCACATTGTACTCGGAAACCATGAACAACCAAAAAAATTTCCATTAAATTTTGCCATTGCTCATTAGTTAATTCGGTTGAAAGCACAAAAGGACTTCTCACAACTAATACAATTTGCAAAAATACCACTCTTTGTCATATTATAACTGAAAGTTTCTCAGTGTATTTACTTGTGATTCCACCAGGATAAGAGCAGAGCATTTATATCATTCATATTGTCCTCTTTATTGTTAAAGAAAGCAATGGACATTTTGAGAGATTTGAATGTGTCAATTTTAAGTTTGAAAGAAGAATCAATGCGGAACATACAGTTACAAATGTAGTCAAAAGGATCCCATGAAGCAAATATAATGATGATGTTCATCAACATCATTATCATTATTACTATTATTAGTGTTATAATTATTACTATTATCAGTGTTATCACAATTGCTATGTTATTATTATTATTATTATTATTATTATTATTATTATTATTATTATTATTATTATTATTATTATTATTATTATTATTATTATTATTATTATTATTATTATTATTATTATTATTATTATTATTATTATTATTATTATTATTATTATTATTATTATTATTATTATTATTATTATTATTATTATTATTATTATTATTATTATTATTATTATTATTATTATTATTATTATTATTATTATTATTATTATTATTATTATTATTATTATTATTATTATTATTATCATTATTATTATCATTATTATTATCATTATTATTATTATCATTATTATTATTATCATTATTATTATTATTATTATTATTATTATTATTATTATTATTATTATTATTATTATTATTATTATTATTATTATTATTATTATTATTATTATTATTATTATTATTATTATTATTATTATTATTATTATTATTATTATTATTATTATTATTATTATTATTATTATTATTATTATTATTATTATTATTATTATTATTATTATTATTATTATTATTATTATTATTATTATTATTATTATTATTATTATTATTATTATTATTATTATTATTATTATTATTATTATTATTATTATTATTATTATTATTATTATTATTATTATTATTATTATTATTATGATTATGATTATTATGATTATGATTATTATTATTATGATTATTATTATGATTATTATTATTATTATTATTATTATTATTATGATTATTATTATTATTATTATTATTATTATTATTATTATTATTATTATTATTATTATTATTATTATTATTATTATTATTATTATTATTATTATTATTATTATTATTATTATTATTATTATTATTATTATTATTATTATTATTATTATTATTATTATTATTATTATTATTATTATTATTATTATTATTATTATTATTATTATTATTATTATTATTATTATTATTATTATTATTATTATTATTATTATTATTATTATTATTATTATTATTATTATTATTATTATTATTATTATTATTATTATTATTATTATTATTATTATTATTATTATTATTATTATTATTATTATTATTATTATTATTATTATTATTATTATTATTATTATTATTATTATTATTATTATTATTATTATTATTAAACTACATCTCAAACGAAATTTACATAATCTTAAGCAAATAAGACTGTTCTCCCTGCGGAAAGAGTAGTGACGCTAATTCCTGACGTTTAAGTAGAAAAGTTGCCCCTATAAAAACTAAGTCTTTACTTTCTCCTCCACATTTTTCTTGTGATTTTATCCTCAGTTGAAACCGAGTAAGTCCCGTTAGACAGTTAATAAATTAATTTATACGATATGAACTTATGTACTAAAGTTATCTAATGACGTGCATGGTAGGAAACCCCAACAAATCAACTAGATAAAACCTTCCACAAGAACTCTAATCCAGTCAAGAATGTAATCTGGATATACAAGATGGAGAAACATACTTACACACAGTAAGTCGCCATTAAGGTAGTTGTCTCAAGTGTTTATGAAAACTCCTAGTGGTTTACCGGGAAAAACACGAACTTGATGCCATATAGGCACGTTGGCCATAGCTCAGTGGTTAAGAGCAGCTGGACGGAGACCGGAAGATCCGTGCTTCATATCCCGGTAATAACATTGAATTTTTCAGTCTGACTCTACTCTTTCATAGTGCATCCGTTACTAGACTATTTGAAAGGACAATTAATTACCAATTGTTGTATTTGTTCAACAAGTACTCTACTGAACTGCGCTATGGAGGGTATTCTACACGAAGGTCCAACCTTGGTCTATTGTATCTATGCCCCAAGGGCGCACAATGGGAGGAGGGATGAGGCGAGAGAAGACAGAAGATGACCGTCTCAAGGAGTCATGATAGTGCAGAAGGCAGGGTTCTCTGTGGGAATCTCCTTGGCAGGCCAGAATACCCGGCGTCCCACCCTACTCTGGTCCGGAAACGGCCCCACCAGACCGGGTTCGGAGACCATCCTACCGGAGGTGGTACTTTTTTCAAGAGAGCGATATTAGTGCTCTATTATTTGAACAATGCTCTATCGAACTTGATATTAAATTAGGCGAATATTAATTTGTGTCCTATTCACTTCGAATCTTGCGTGAAGACTGTTGTGGTGTACTTCTATTAATGGAATTACCTTAAGTGTATACATTTCCATCAACGTTTTTAAGATTCAGTCTTAGCAATTTAAATAATACTAGGCTAAGATAAATAGAGCATGTTTGTAAGCTAGGATTTTCAACGACAATTTGGTAACTATTTGAACATCTTCTTTGGCAGTTGGGTATGCTCCATTCTCAGTGTGATTTAATACTTAGTACCTATCTTAATAACATTTTAATTTGGTAGCTTGTGATATATTTTTGAGGTACGTGAATCATTTCTTATATTTACCAAAACTCTGCAACTGAATCTGATGTCTTCTCCAAACTGTCTTAAATTGTTATTTTCATTCGAAAATAAAATTACCTTATGGGAGTCACTAAGTTTAATTCGGTGTTCAAAGTATTAAGAAGACCAAACCTCGCGGGTACTTCTAGGTTGAGATTTTTCTTGAGAACCGTAACTTCAGGACGACGCCAGAGCCTAAAGTGTCTGAAAATAGGGGATAAAATTTTCAGGCAAAATTGACTAAAATGTTATAGCGTTGGCTTAACAAGCATTCCCTATTCGAACCGACAGAAAACAGAGATTCTTTCATTAGCCTGGATCAGCCCCATGGCAGTGAAATCCGAATGGCACAATTAAACATGCAATATTGCGGTCTTGTTAAGCGCCTATGGCTGCACTTCTTATACCCAACAGTCTGCCACTGATAGTGAGCACATGACGAATAGCAGAATAATGTGGAAGGCGTGCTAGATTCCGACCGCGCGGCGCCGCACTGGCCTATCGATTTAATGTCGATACTCATGCGACAGTTGGGAATTTTGATACAGCAGAAGCACAACTTGTCAATGATGGATATCTAACGCTCGTAAAAATAAACTGGTGTTATAGTGAATAGACGGCAATATAGCCCATTTGGGCCCATCACTCATGCCATGTGGCTAGATAACTCGGATATATGCCATTTCGTTGCGCTCCATTTCGGGTTTATGTCTTTATAAACATGTAAACCTGGATTGAAGCGGCTCAATTATGATTGCTGTTTGGTTTGGGGAAAGTAGGTGCTCTCTTGTGATTGCTAAAAGCAGATATCTTGAATAACATTTTCCTATAAACGTTTAAAGCCCTTTAGTATAATAAACAAGAGAGCACAGAACGGAGTTTATCAGGATATCCGCTACATAGTTAATAAAGGTTGAAAGGAAAATCGCTACTGAAAAACGCGGAAAAGAGAAAAAGAGGGCAAAGCGCTGCCAACAGTGTTACAAAAAGGTGCCTCTTTTCTCATACAGCTTTAAAAAAAAACGCATTAGCGTTCAAAAGCAACGATTTGCGTAATATGTGCTGTGAGGTAGTGATGGTGGCTCCAACCGTTTCAGAGCGAATCCATATTCAAAATAAGGGCACTTTTCACCACTCCAACTGTTGTATTGTTAGGAAATGGGCTAATATCATTGTTATAAGGGAAATTGTTTTAATTATGACTTACTGTATAATATTTGCTGAGTTAGTAAGAATTACTGTGTTTCTTGAAAGCCCAGATTCAGCGGTGGAAATATTCCCCGTTTGTTCAGCAGATATCGAGAGTTTCCTTTTGGGCTTCATACGTCATGGTTATTAAAGATCTTGCAAGCCTCTGTCAATTCTTCAATTTAAGATGAACTTCTTGTGCTTCAAAACAGTTAGTAAAGATGTACTTGTTGGTGATATAAGGAATAGGGGTTAATAAGGGTCTTTTACTGAACAGTTTGGTGCCAAATTTCAAACAATGGGTTACACACCAAAATGCAGGTGTTAATTCATTGCTTTGTAGCTTGATTTATTGACGCTGCAGCTACTTTTCATTAAGAGTAAATCCAATTCTTGCACACCCACATACAAAATGGGTTTCTAATAAGTATCATTGAACTTGCTGTATTTCAATCATATCACTCGAGGCTGAATTACATTACAAAAGCTTACACTTCATTAACGCTTGCTGAACTCGCACTAATATTTTAATTACTTTACCACGTACTTACAGCAAGTAGAGAAAGCATTGTTTTCCAACCCACATTTGAGACATTTCACTGAAAATTGCGTGCTTTGAAAGTCATGGAATAAAAAATCATTTTTAGAAAGTAAGAGAGAGATACAGGTGAGACAGACCGACAGAGAGAGACAGAGAGAGAGTCAGACAGAGAGAGAGGGAGGGAGAAATGTGTAGTGTTTAATGCCCGCTTTTACTACATACGGCACCGCATTGCGATGACACTGATGGTACATGAGATGAACATGGAGCACCGGTGGAATGAGATTGCGGGGGAAACCGGAGATCCCGGAGAAAACCCGCCCAGCGCCGTGTTGTCCACCACAAATCTCACTTTGCGGTCGCCTGGGATCGAACCCGGGCTGCCTTGGTGAGAGCCAAGCGGTCTAACCACTGAGCCACGGCGCGGCCATAGGGAGGGAGAGAGGTATGGTGCGAGCGTCTGGCAGTGAAGAAACGCAAACGCGAAAATTCTGTTACACGTTGGTATCTAAGTTGAGCATCTTCCATGGATGCAACACAAAGATATTCCCAAAAATTTCCTATCCCATTTGAAACTGTTGATTTCTAACAATGACTTTTAAAATTTTAGTTCAATACCAATCTCGAAATGTTTGCAAATATTCTTTTAAGTCCTCTTTACCCGAAATGACTTGCATAACTCGTAAACAGGCTCCTTCTCTTCGTGTAGGATACGGTCCTGTTCTTTTATGGTCGTCTACTCCTTATGCCATTTGGGGCGTCGGGAGAGAGGGCCACAACTATGGATCAGAGATAGAAATCTAGGGATGGTGACCAGCCCAGTCTCCGGAATGAGAGTGAGGGAAGTAGATGAACGAAATGGGGATGAAGTAGATGAAAGGAAAGATGATAGTGGATTATTTGGCGCAATGATTGCTGGGCAAACCGGAGGTTCCGAGAAAACCGTCCCCTGTGCCGTGTTGTCTATCACAAATCTCTTTGAGTTCGCCTTGGATCGAAACCGGGCCGTCTTGTTAAGGGTGGTTCGGCCTAACCATTCAGCAAGGCACGGCCTTGTAAGCGGACTTAATATGCAGAAAATGTATATCTTATTAAAGTACATCATTTATGGAAAATACATATTTATGTGAAGATAGCCGTTTTCGAAGTATTACAGTTGGTTTCAGATTTCAAATTCTTATGCTGTTTTCGATGGAAGAATTTGTTTTGATTTTTAATTTTTTTAATTTTGAAGTGCTAGCCAATGCAAAACATCTGAATGTCAAAACTGTCATAGGGCGACCAGCGTTTAAGCCAAATGCATTCTCTCACTACCATTTTA
>CM060950.1:259604892-259837392 GCA_030765055.1 Mantis religiosa | reverse complement strand
AGGATAGATTAATGAATTGGATGCGGAGATATAAATCAGTATGTGTGCATAGATAAGTAGTTATGGAATTTTGAGGAATAAACACTGAGGGCAGGCTGAGATTTTAATCTAGGTCAGCTGCGTTATTCTGCTAGTTTTGGGATTTATCAACACTGTATACACACTTAAAATCCTTAAAAATTGAAGACTAAATCGCTTTCTGGCTCTTTTTACTTAGTAGAGGAGCGTTCAGGTTGGAGCTCCACGGCCGAAATCTTCGCGTTTGAACCTCTACTGCAATTTTTTCACCCATTGAAGGCATTTAGTGCAAAAATATGAACGGCATCTGTAGTTCAAAGTCATACTGACAAGACTTCTTGCTACCCATGGTTCTGCTGGCAGTAACACCCTGCGACTTAAACACCGCGTTAAACGTTATATCTCGACTGTTTTTCCACTGTTTTTCAATCCTTGTTGTATCATTCTATCATAAATTTGTTAATATTGTGAATTATGGCCGAGAAAACTCTAGTTTTGTGTATATTCAGAAAACCTATAAGAATGGAATTGGGAATATTGAGTCCTGGAGAAGAGTAATCGAAATTAACGGAATAACCTTAAAGAAATAGGATAGTCTTGTCATTTTTCCTTGATACGACAGAAACCAGCAATTAAGAGTAAAATTCTTCTTGCGATAAATATCTACGTCATAGCCTGTTACTCGAGTTAGCAGTGATATCAAAAGCAGTAAATGTAGCCGTCCTGTTTTAAAATATTATAGTACTGCCCATTAGAGTAATGTCACTACCAGTGGGTCCCGGCCGCAGTAGCTAGTGATAAGCAGTTTCCGAAACTTCACGATGGACAGCAAGGTGACGTTACCAATTTCTTTTCAATGTACTTTTTGCATTCATCAACACTGTATACAGTCTTTAAAAAATTTAAAACTAAATGATATTTCTTTATCGTTTTGCTGCAGTAAAATTTTTTGCTCCACACAGGCACCGAACCTAATAGCCAGATTGTGATGTTCCACCAATATTACAGTTTCAGTATTATATTTGTACATATTTAAAGTTATTCATTGATCGTTTCTATATAGTTAGAGAAGACAGTGTTTCACAGCAAAAAGTTTATCATCTGATTCATTAGAATGGCAAGGTAAACATTTTATGATTCCAGAATCCAAAATAATGTGACGCAAACTTTCCTGACTTAAACAAGATATTATTTTCTTTACAATTACTTTGAGTAAAATGCAATATAACCAATCGGTAACTTTGTGTGTCACAACTGAAGGAATAGTTATTTAAAACAACTTTGTGTAAGCTAAAGGGCAATTGGATTTCAAGGATGTAATTCAAAAATATGCAAAACTAATCTAAATACTGTGTAGCTAATTTGAAGTTCTATTTGACGGTTACTACATACATTACGCACTACGAATATGCAAGTGATAATTCTCCCTTGCGATTGAATTAATGCCATTAAAACGGAGCCTTGTCTTCCTCGCGGTACTCCATGTTCATTTTATTCTGTAGCGTTAAACGCCAACTAGAGCTGTTATCATATAAAAACCGCATTGAGGTGTCCGGAGCTTTAGTTCTCCACTGTATGAAAGGAAACTTCCTTTTCAGAATTGATGACGGAAAGAACTGTAACACTTTTGTGCGGAGTACTGATGGTTTGTGAGGTATTTTCAGAGTCATTTGCTTATTACTTGGAATGCATTAAATTGATTATTTTCTGATCAAATGAATTTAAATGTGTAGTCGGAATTTAGTTTTAGATTGAAGAATGAAACAGTACACTCAGTTTGTGAGGAAGAAGCACCGCTAGGTGAACAAAGACAGGTAAGGAAGGGTTGGTCATTACCTCCAAGAGTGAAGGAGTAGTGCCAGCTGGAAAACCAGGAGACAACTGAACACTCTACCTGGGGGCACTGTTATCCGGAACGTCGATGGTTACATCAATCTTAGCGATGTGTGTAAGAAATGCGTGTATCTGAAACCCAGGCCAGAAGAGTAAGCAGTGCTGAAAAAAAAGAAAAAAAACACCGAAGCAATCTGTTGTGTACCACTCCTTGGATCAAAGAGCCATGCTGTGCGCTAGTTACGAACCCGTACCCCGTCCCAATAAAGTCCATAAACCCAACAACGTGATTATACCCCTTCCAAGCACGGCTACCACCTCAAATTGGCGCCCAACTTTGGAGTCCGAATTTCAACCGTCTACAAGAACGTCTGAGTTACACCACGCATCTGAGCAACCCACGCATTAAACCTGGAATTTCAACTGACAGCCACAGCATCGCACACTATTTACGTACGTCGGAAGAAAACCTACTGCACAAGCACCAGAACCGTCCGGGAACCTACCGTCCAGGGAGTCACCAGACCGGAATCCAGCAAACGGCTCGAGACAGCAGCAGGACAACTCCAGGACACCATCTACGCAACGGCAGGACCAAAGTGGCAAAAGTAGGTTAAACAAATACGAACATTTAGCAGAAGAGAAGGAAAAGAAAATTGAATAGTTCATTAAAGTTTAAAAGAAATCTTAACTGTATAGAGCAGATGATATTGAGACATAAACAAGTAGTAAATCAGTGTATAAATAAAAAAAATGGAGCATCAGTTATAAAATTCTGAGATGCATGTAGGAATGTTAGGGGTAGAAGTAATTAAAAATTCTAATATGCAAACAGAAAATGAACTAAATAAAGATAGTAACGTAACAAGCCTTTTACAACAAATTTTGTTAAAATGGCAAACACAGAAAGTTGAAATAAAGCAGAGATTAGATAATCAAGGGGAGAAACTAGAAACGCTCGCAGAACAGCAGAATGAGTTAGAAAATAAGATTATGTGTGAAGTTAGAGCTCAGATAGAAAAACAAAATCAAATGTTAGACGGAATTGAATCAGGGCAGTTCTATATGAGTGAGGAATTTTTAGTAGTTAAGGCAGAAGTGCAAGAGGCACATATGGAAACAGAGAAGGTAAAGAAGCAGATAGAAAATACAAATTGTAACAATGAAGGTGTTCATGATAGAATAAGTGATGATTTCCGAAATAACTGCGTGAGGATTGAATTAAAGCAGAAAGAAATACAAAATAATGTAAATTCTGAGTTTGTCGCGATTAAGAAAAAATGTGTAGTGTTTAACGCCCGCTTTTACTACATACGGCACCGCAGGCGATGACACTGATGATACATGAGATGAAGATCGAGCACCGGTGGAATGAGATGGCGGGGGAAACCGGAGGTCCCGGAGAAAACGCGCCCCAACGCCGTGTTGTCCACCACAAATCTCATTTTGCGGTCGCCTGGGATCGAACCCGGGCCGCCTTGGTGAGAGCCAAGCGGTCTAACCACTGAGACACGGCGTGGCCGGTCGCGATTATGAGAGTAGCTGAAAATAATAATAAAAATCAAACAAAAGAAACAGAGTATTGAAACAAACTCTCACGCAGCTTGTCGGGAATCAACAGGAAACTTCTAGGGACATGGCAGAAATTCGAGAGGCAATAAGCCGCATTGAAAATGAAATAAGTAGCCAAAGCGCAATGTCTGCTATCTCCGCAGAAGTTTCTAACGGTAGTGCAATAGCAGATCAACCTCTGTTTGTTACGATTCCGCCACCCTTTCCAAATAACAATAATGGTGTTAGTGATAGCTTAAGTCAAGATTGCATGCATACACAGATGTCAATACCAACACAATTATTGAATGAGATCCCGGTACCGAACTTTGACGACTTCATCGACAATGCAGAAAGGTACATCCTAGATTTAGTCTTATTTTTATAAATGGAATTCCAGAAGTTTACGGTATAATAATAGTAAAAAGGGGATTAAGAGCTTGATCTCCTAGCTGGTACATATTAACTCTTTGAGATCGTGTAACTTACTGGCAATTTCGGCTAGCATTTTTGAATAAATACTGGAATGCGTCGACCCAATATAACGTGAGGATAAAGATAAACGATGGCCGTTATCAACCGAGATCAGTCGAAGGAATGCTGAACTATTTCCTAAGACTCCCGCAACAAAGTCAAATTTTGGAACTGCCCATAAATGAAGATGAAGTTATATCTTTGATGGGATACCATTTCCCAAGCGAAATAAAGAACCACCTTGTCGTTGCTAAACGCGGACGATGGGGGAAATCCTAGAACCTCTAACAGCATTTCAAATCCAACCGTATGAGTCTGGAAACGATTATGTATGGAAATAGAGTAACCGATTTTCAGACGGGTAGAGGGCAAACCCGAGTGCTAACCGTAGACCTGACTCGTACCGAACACATGAAAGGTACCGAGAAAATTACCCAGGTATAAATAGCAGATCAAATTACGGACGAAATAAATCAACGGGGGTAAATTCTGAAATAAGTTATCAAAACCAGCAAAACAGGTAAAGTGTCCATGTCCAATATATGGAATTTGAAAATGCTAGAGCAAATCACTATCGATCCTGGAGAAATATGCATGTTCAGTAAAACAGGAGACCGTATGGAAGTGGAACACCACGGTATATCTGGCGCGGTAATGCAGGTATAGGGCAAAATACACTTCGATGGAGAAATAAATCATTAAATGAAAGTAGTCGCGGGGAGGAGAAACCGAACCAGGTAGATACGAACTCAGGACTGTCTGGTCAAAACCCTTCGGGAAATTCCTATTAAGCCGCCAAAAATAATGAAAAGAGAAAGCCGCCATAAAAATGACTACGTTTAAATGATACTTAAAATAATGTACGAAATGGAATATTTAGGTATGGACAATGCTAGCCGAGAAATAATTGAACCTTTCGAGCAGGTAGAAGTGACCCAAAAGTGCAAGTTAACGCATAGAGAGAGAGGCGGAGAATGATAGAAGTTGATGTTGCTTTATATTTTGAATATAGGAATAAACAAAGAGGGCGAAATAGAATGGTCGGCAGTGTAAGATAAATGTTGTTTAAAAGGCAGATATATAAGTAATGGTAATACAAATAAATGTGTGCCCGAGGAATAAGTAGCTTGTGTCCTTAATAATAGGGGAAGTACAACGCACAGTGGGCACAGATGAAGGTAACATGCAGGTAAACCGGGTTAATGACACTAGCGGTTGGGAAAGATAAGCAGTAAAGTGGATAGCACACAAATGTTATTGAAGAAGTGAACAGAAATAGAGGCTGCATAGTGTTGGTAAATAACAGTCGTGTATTTTTCGAGAGAAGGTCGTGACTGTGAAATAAAATTTACAAAATCTATTAAAATTATGGGAAGGTACAATATTGTGTTAATGAAACCCTTTAAATAAGAATAAGAAAGAAAGGTTAATATTGACGATGGAGTGTCACGGGTAAATATCATAAAAATTGTTCTCTTAAGTCGGAATAAATGAAAGCATTACTGGTAAAGACAGAGGTAAATTGGCGAAATACGCATCCCACTAGGCACATGATAAATGATAATGGTAGTGTAAATAATTCGAATATAAATTAATTCCTAAAATGCACCATTATTGTTATACGCAAAGAGAAGGCTGTTTAAATGTATATGCTAGAATAAGTGATTGTAAGTATACCGGCGTGTGACAATGTGTGAAAATGAAGCGTGTTATATGTGAAAGTTATTTAAAACTAAGCATAAGGATGTTGCTACTCGAAAAAGTGAAAATGACTTTGCAGAACAAAAGTAACGGGAAATAAAATGGCCAAGGCCGCCAAAGTGTTAAAGGAACATATAAGCCACAACAAGAAATGTTATTCCTGTAAAAAGTAATACTTGTATGCTTAGAGCTTCATTCATTATGTAATGTAGTCATAAGCTGTATATTCATGTACCTATTAGCATATTTAAACGTACCTTACAATGTACATATGTAAAAGAAGAATGGGAATTGTACGGGCAATCACACACCCGTCGGCAGTTGCGGCAGTTGATTGAAAGAAAGAAAGATAAATGGCAGCATATATCGGAAGGGCACGCTGATAGAACATGAACTAATACAAAGGTATAGTAGCCAATTTATCGGTGGGACAGTTGAAACACTCAGTTTGTGAGTGTACAGGAAGAATTACCGCTAGGCGAAAAAAGACAGGAAGGGAAGGGTTGGTCATTAGCTCCAAGAGTGAACGGGTAGTGCCAGCTGGAAAACCAGGAGACAATTGAATACTCTACCTGGAGGCACTCTTGTTCGGAACGTCGATGGACACGATGGGGTAGGATGGTGACTTCAAACTTAGCGATGTGTGTAAGAAATGCGTGTGCGTGAAACCCAGGTCAGAAGAGTAAGCAGTGATGAATAAAGGGAGAGAAAAAATAGTAGTCTGATGTGTACTACTCCTGGGATCAAAACGCCATGCTCTGAGCTAGCTACGAACCCATAACCCGTCGCAATAAAGTCCATAAACCCAACTCCACGCTTATACCCCCTTCCAAGCACGAATACCCCCTCAAGAAGCAAATATAATTGTATGACATTTTGTATGTATATGGGTTTCTCTGCTCACTCTGCACCAAAATATTATCTATCTCTTTAATTTTCACCGTCCCAGACATAGGCCAGAAATGGCATTGTTTTCACATTCGTAGTGATCTGCCGAGCTGTTGTTTTTCACGGTGACCCATGATGACGCCATTCCTACTATTGGTATTTCAGCTCTGGTTCATAACTTTTCGTCCAGATGATACGTCGTAAGGAGGGCTCTCCTTCCTTCTCATTGCGCACCATCCAAGTGTGCATGAGCAGCTTCATATCTCGGAAATTTCTACACCTCCGATAACTCACGTGGAACCCATCGTGAAGCAATTTTTCGCATCCTATGACCGATCTTTAGGGTTCGATGCAAGTGACAATCCAATATCTGCTAACTTTCATATAGTGCAGTATTTTCTTATCCTCAAGCCGGGATCTATGCTGGCTAGCGTGCTAACCACCAGAGAGCAGAAGCACTCAGATCAATCTTCCCAAACCGTGAAAGAACTGGACATTTTGATGAAAAATGCTTCATCTTATGTTTGTTTTTTTTCCTCGGATTTCATGCAATAGGCTGCAATGACATTCATCTGTGCATATAAAATGCTGCTTATGTTTACCACGACGTACTTTCGTTTCCTCTTTTAAAGGCGTGTACCCAATTTGCCACTGTTCGTTACGGCAATGTAAATGCACCACATGCCTCTCGCAATCCTTGGTGATACTGTCTGCGTTTCTACCTCTAGTGCATTTAATTTTCAATCAGATTCTGTGCTCCTACCTTGGAAACATTGTCCTGCGTTAAACTGTGACGATTAACCTTCGGCTGTGATGAATGGGAGGGCCAAAGACGAGTCCATACACTTAGATGGAGGGGAGATACCTAAACTATACCTGAACTAAACAGAATTGCCAGCCCTAGATTTACTTGAATTCCTTACTGTAGTTGCCAAAATTAAAGAAACAACCCTTTTATTTAAGGTTACATTTGGCCAATATCAAATGTCCTATCACATTTACATTCAAAATTTGTCCTGGAAACAGCCCATAGTATATTTATTAATAATTAATATTACTAGCATAAAATATATGCGCTGTCTTTCTTTAAAAAAGTTTAAACTTGTTTCTTAAACAGCTCCAATGCTTCCACAGAGAGTAGTAATTACTTGATAGATACTTCCAGAAGAAGAAAATGCTGATTTATTTTGTTTAAGGTACAACTAACAATATAAAAAAAATATTTAGCTACTTGTTCTCTCCTCGCTAACCTCATGTATGACAATGCTGTACTGTTTCTGGGCCAGGAAAAATTAATTCATAAGAATGTTCTCTCTAGCCCTTTGGTCCATTGGAAAACGTCAGACACGCACTGTACAGTATGCATCACCTGAAGTACTCTTCTTTGCGAGTTCTTCACTCTGTAGCGGGAGCTAGTGAGACGGATTTTACAAAGTTACAGTGCATTTTAAATGAATCATGCAGCTCAATATGCCCATAAGCGAAGTAGCTCATTTCATTAGCTATACATCGCGGACCATCATCGAAGTTAAAAGATTGCACGCTATAATCTGTCTTGAGCCTGTTGTAAACAAATGGAAGTGGAAAATGGAGAGACAAAGAATAGGTAACGGAATGCTCTTAAGCTTATGATCGGTGGATCCTGCCTCCTCAAAACTCCATGAATTTCAGTGGCTTCCGCGTTTATTAAAACTCATGATTCTTTTTTACCAATCGGCAGCCCGAAAGCGTTCCGGTGCTGTGTTTCTCTCTCTTTCTCCGTTCCTATATGTTACACATATTAATAAAATACTACAGAGAATAAGATTTAAAAACTTACTTTATTGCACTTGATTGCTTTAGTCTACAAATTAGCCCAATATGTAAATTTAAAGGTTCAGCTTAGTAGTGTAACCGCCGAACTTTGCACTTCTTTTATCGCAAACTATTTTTCAGCATTTTTCCGTGCTGGAAATAATCCACTCAGAGCAACATTTCACGTACTGGTTTCTTAACGTTTGTAAGGTCTCTCAAGAGGCCAGGAAGACAATATTTCTTATGCTTTTTTTCTTAAATTAATGATACAATTTTAAACATTAAATTAACTTTTAAAATATCAAAAGTTTTGTACTGTACGAAGTACTGTACTGTACTTTTCCTAAAACAATTAAGGGTTGTATGAAAACCTCGCATAAAGTGAGTTTATACCATTTTCAATGTGATATTTGAATTTTGAAGTGATTATTTTAAACAGTCTCCATGTGGAGCATTTTAAAACCCAATTTATCTGCTAAAGGACTAAAAATAGGCTAAAATTCTCTGCATTGGCAAAAATATTGTGACTGTGCGGGTTCGTGAAATCAAAAGTCCAAGTTACACACAAAAAATACACTTTATTTCCGCAGAAATATGCTTCGTACACATACACAATACAACATACAAGGTCAACAAACACAGCTGTTTACCCGCACGCGTTCAGTTACCGGTTCAGTTGGCGGGCGTGTTTAATATATCACTAACAATCCAGAAATTTCTCAAACAATCGAGACCCGGCTAGAACAAAGGTGAACTCTCGAGAAATCCGTCTCCTTCCCCCAGCCATTTCGGCGAGCATTCCTCTACACACTGCACTACGCACCCCTCTGAATGCCTTGGCGCCTCGATGAACAATGGCCTGGCGACACTGTTGAGATTATGTAAATAACTTGACTAAATACCAACAAGATATTTCAATTACTATACATTTTCAAGATTTTACATATGTATTAGGCAATGGTCGGCAGTTGGTTTGAATTCCAAACCAAAACATACACATTGGCATGCGAACAACCAAATGTTAGACCTAGGTGTGTGGCAAAATTAGAGGTGTACGAAAACATTTCACTGGATGGCTCGAAGCCACGGTTAGTAACTGCGGACCGTGCTAGCCCATCTCAACTTTAATATCAAAGTTTTGAAATTTAATAATTAACCTGCGGAGACAATTAGGTTTAGCCCGAAGAGAAAAAAAAGCAGTTAAGACATACGTTAGGTGAAGTTTTGAATCTAGGTAATGAGTAAAGCATGGGATGGCAGAGATGGTTTTGTATCTCCTTATCAACGTTACAGTGCAATTCTGAAATCAAATACCATTATTTACATTCGAATATACGTAATAGACGACTATATAGTTCCGAAACGCTGAAATTGAGGATTCTCTGCTCTGTGATAACCACCGTGAAATAGGAATTTCAGAAATAGACATACACTCAAATGTTATAATTTTTATTTATTTTGTCATAATGTTCCAGTTGAGAACATTTAGAAATAAAATTTCGAAGCCCAAGCAAATGTTGGTGGTGGCGGACACCTTGTTTAATAAAACGAGATAAACTTCCTCTATTCAACCATTTCAATACCAGGATTTCAAAAAACCACGCGCTTTTTGATGGTCACTGTATAATCTAGCAAATTAAACGTGCACACCGTAAACTGGCAGGGTATTACATTAATCCACTCTGCATCTCAAAGGTTATTCACTGATAACGTATGAAATGTGTATGTGTATGTATGTGTATGTTTCTAAGTAAACAGATTGTAGATCTGCAGTGGTATCTGTACATTTTAAAATGGGATTCATACAATGTCGCAAAATGACTTAGATAAAATGACACACAATACATTAGAGTGAAGGACGGACGAATCTTGAGAGGGAGGTATACGGTTGAGAAATATAGACATCTTAAAGAAAAGTGCTACCTCCTCGTTTTTCATTTTCCTTGCCATAGCCGAGGTGCCACTTATTTAGATTGCTCCGGTGTTGCCGTGTTAATTTTCTGCACTCTTTTTAAAGACTTTCGTGAAATACTAGACATTGTAGATTTATAATGCATTGAAGTTCCATTGCTGTTAGCTTCAGAGCTCTGTACTTTGCATTCCGTGCATACAGTTTACGTGTTGTGCATTGTGCACTTTTTGGCCACAAAATATTAATCCGGTTAAAAACTGTTCTTCTTTCTCTTCTCTGATCAATTATCTTATTATGTGTTATTCCAGGTCAGTGATCAGATTTTGTGACGAGACAAATGCCTTTCAGCGTTATTCAGAAGCGTGCAACGTAATTAAACTGCACATAATGCTTTTTTGCTATTTTCCCTGTTTTACGCACAAACACTATAGATTCGTTTCTTCAATAGTGTGACAAGCTCAATTAGTTCTGCAGTCAACGTGCTCACTACTTACATTTGGCTGAAACAGGTGAAATCCCAGGAATAGTTTCCATTTTCTATGTCTACTCGACTCCCTCACCACCCAATTTTAGCATGAACGGAGGCTGCAGCATCCCTGCAAATATTGTCTTGTTAACGATCATGCATTTGAGCTTCTCTCCTCGTAAGGTTGACCAAAAACTAATTTGAAAAGCAGACAGAAATATACAGGGACGTATTACAGAAAGTGCAGGTCCCTTAAAACACACCACTTATGTCCAGGAATTTTCATGGCACTGTATACATAAATGTCTATAATATGGAATTTGTGATTTGGAATGAACAATAGATACCATGTAATTTATGATATTATCTGGACGATATATTTGTTAAAAACTTACTACAAGTAATACTCAAAGTTTCTCTGTATTCTAGATATTCTAATGAATGCACAGAGCGACCGAAGGTATCAGCTGCTGCTTTTTTTTTTTTTTTTTTTTTTTTTTTTTTTACGTGGAAGGAAAATATGGAATTTACCCACACCAAACTATGGGGCTGGTGACATAGGAGTTCCCGTATCGGTGGAGTGCACCGATGTGGAATACCTACTAAAAAACTTCCACTAACTAGGGCAGCAGCCCTGACGATGTTTTGCTGGTCTCGCATAAAGCACCCAGATTCATGTGGTCGGTTATTTCTATGCGGCGAGTCGCTGTGGTGCATTGGGGAGGGCTACTTCATGATCAGAGGACCCTGACGTCCACCTTTCCATAATTGGTAGTATTAGGCGATGTATCGCGCGTTCAGAATGTAATCTTGAAAAAATGAATAATCAGTTCCGCGCATAGCACTTACGTTACTAGAAGTCTAATCTGAGTCTCTTTGTCCCGGTGTAGGGGTGGGTCAAGTTGTATCTATGCTACTGTACATAACATGCAGGTGTCATATAAGTATCAGCCTGGGGGCGTCATTACTGTTTGTATAGCATTTGGAGGTAACGTCAACCTTAATTGGTGTTCAGGAGCTGCGTATGTAATGATTGAGCTTATCAGTGTTTTATGAAGTGTTAGACCTAATTTGGTGCTAATTTCAGTGTTTCTATGTAGCAATGGGTATAGCCGGCGAAGCTGGTAGTTGTACTTTCATTGATGCTCTTCACATGTTGTGCAAATGTAAGTTTCTTATCCAGTATAACTCCGAGATATTTTACGTTATCGGTCGACTGGATATTTTCCTGACTGTGAGTGGCCTTAGGGCAACTTTATGGGATGTTCGCTGCGTGAATAAAGGCAATTGCGATTTTGTGGCGTTCACTTTTAATCGCCAACTGCATTACCAGGGCGTTAGGCCATCTAGGGCACTTTGCAGTCGTCTTGCCACCATCTCCGGATTCCACGACTGCGTGGTTATAACCGTGTCAACTGCGTATATTGATAATTGCGTATTCACGGTGGTGGGAAAGTCGTTTATATACATTTTGAATAATATGGGTTCCAGGATACTCCCCTGGGGAACACCGGCGCTTATGTGTCTTTTAGTTGAAACCGTTTCATTGATTACTATCTCGAAGGTGCGTTCGCTTAAGGAACTAGCTATAAGTTTCACAATCGTATCAGGAAAGTTTAATCTCCACAGCTTGTGTAACAGGCCTGGATGATACACCGAGTCAAATGCACAATGGATGTCGAGAAAGACCACGGCTGTGCATCTTTTAGTATTGTAGACATTTGTAATGCTTTCAACAAATCTAGTGAACTGTAGTGTAGTGGAATAGCTTGCCCGAAAGCTAAATTGTTCACTATTGAGTATGTTGTGCTTTATGTTGTTGGTAATTAGTCAATTTAGTATTACTTTTTCTACCACCTTACTAGCGGTATTAAGTAGGCTCATAGGCCTTTAGTGATTTGGTAGCTTAGGGTCCCTCACCGGCTTTGGAAACATTAAAACTCGGGCACGCTTCTATGGATTTGGAAAGTAGGTAAATTATAAGCAATAGTTTGTGATATCGCAAAGTATTTTTAACGCGAGATGGCTCGGGTTTTTCTGTACCAAATTAGGTATTCCGTCAGGGCCAGGAACTTTAGTGTCCGTGAGGTTTTCAACTAACCATTGTAGTCCTCTTTGTTCGTTATCCGTGCTCCATTGTGTGGGGTTCGTTATGATGTTGGTAACGCTATGTTCTACTTCGGTGCTAAAGTTTGTGTCGTTTGTTTCTTGTCTGGGACATCAGAGTGCTTCGAATGCGTCCGCGAGGAAGTTAGCTTTATCTTCCGTGGTTTCGGCATATCTATTCGGGGTGTTTGGTATGCTCAGTGTAGGCACCCTCAGTGGTTCCTTAATCAGCCGTTTAGTTAACTGCCAAATATGGCGGCTGTCCTCTTGCGCACTCGCAAAGGTGTTTTCCCATTGTTGCTGCAGTATTGCGCTTATTCGCGTCTTTATTTGGCAGTTGAGTGTAGCCTGGTTTATTTTACGGACAATATTTCTCATACGCTCCCATCTGCGCCTTTCGCGATCGCGCTCTCGCATTAGTACGATTATTTCCGGTGCGTAGTTTATTTCATTTTTTGGGCTTTCAGTGAGAAAGTTGAGCTTATTGCCGCCTGTATTGCCATCTCTAGTTTAACAGTCTGTCTGTCTACCGTCTCCCGGTTAGCAGAGGATCGCGGTCCTGGAGGTGAGAGTCTCATTTTTCGTGGAAGGCTGCCCAACTTACACAGTGGAAATCCCTTCTCAGCGGCGGTGGAGTAAGAGTTGGTGGTACCGCTATTTCAATTTGGACCGCGTAATGATCTGATGCTAGGCTGTCTATTAGCCGTAGGTTAAATTTAAAGGTCATGCATGTACAGAGGGCTAGATTGAGTGTGTATGGTCGCCGTTGCCTGTTTTTGGGTATGTATGTCCGCTGAGGTATGTGCGCGATTATATAGGTGCTGTTTAGGAAGTGTCTGTGTAGGATGTTGCCGGTTACACTGAGTTTCATCGCCAGCTTTCATGCGCGGCATTGAAGTCCCACGCTACTATGACTTGCCACCCTAAATTAATTACTGCATCTAAATCTTGATATAAAATTTCTCCCGGTGGGTTATATATGCTCACTGCTGTTAGCGGTTGATCTTTAATGTTAATGGAAACCGCTGTTCTCTCCATATGAGTTATTTCTGGGATAAATTTTTGGTAATGTTCTATCGTATTGCGTACTATCATTGTGGCTCCTCCTCTCGCTAATCCGGTTGGGCGGTAGTGCGCTAAACGCTGTATCCTGGAATGGAGAAACAGGCTTTGTCGTTCAAGAACGTTTCATTATGCAGTACTACTGTTGCTGGATTGTGTGCTAGGTGATGCTTGAGTTCGTTTAGTTTAGAGCGCGCTGCTCTGCAGTTCTGGAACAGGAATTTCAAGCATTTGTTATTGTCCATTGTTAAATGTGGAATGTCAGGGTGTGTGCTGTTTTTGTGTCTTTGACCAACGCGACATTGCATGTGCGTGCCGAGCAACCACATGTAGTTATGACATTACTTTCTGGTCTATCGAACCCTTGACCAGGAAGTGATAGAACAGAAAGTCGTGTATGCTGACGAACAGCAGGTGACCCGTTTCCACGTCTCCAGCGCCTAGGCGGGACAAGAAACGTTCTGAGGTGGCGCCAAGGGTGATGGTGCCTAGCTGTTCAGATGAATCAGGGCTGTGTATAGGCTTGGATGGCGGATTGTGCGGGGGAATGATTGTTGCGGTGTGTTACCTCTTCGCTGGTCTGGGAGTCCACTGCGGCTGTGGCTCCTCTCGAACCGCTGCTGTTGATGTAGGTGGTCGTGGCGCTGTCCTCCTTTACGACGCCGACGATGGTGTCCTCTGTGTTGCCACAACATCTGGTAACTGCAGCATAGGAATGGCGGTGACTGGACGCCACGTTCCACATCGGTCGGTTAACTTGTGTTGCAGGTACTATCGGCAGGCCAGCTAGGCGCCTATGCACCAGGCATTCCTTCCACGGTGCTCCGTGCTCCAGCGACCTGCACAGGGCGCACTTTCTTCCGGGAGCGTCGCAGCGGCTTACGTGGTGGTTCCTAGCACACCGGGAGCAGACATGAGGCGTCTCACATTTCCGGGACAGATGCCGGAATCGGAGGCATCGGCCACACTGCACTGGACCGCTAGGAGGGACGTAGTCCTCAACACGAACTCTACCGTGCGCTAGGTCCGTAGGGGACTTAAGGGCCGTGAAATCAGTCACATTAGGCTGATCAACTGTAAATATCGGCAGATGTGCCCTAGCTATACGGGAGTGCAGCTGGCCAACCTTCAGAACTTCGAAACCCAGACCCGTCAGCTACAACTTGATCTCCTCCACGGTATGATCCCGTACAGTCCCTTGATTACAACTTTGTAGGCTCGTTGGTCAGCAGGGATAGTAACGTTGAAAGGAAATTTGTTGGTGCGGCAGTGCCGTAGGAAATTGTTGTGGCCATCCAGGGTGGTGAACTGGAACACCTGGTAACTAAATCGGTAGGAAAACAGGTATTTTTGGGCCTATAGACCCTATCGAACACGCCTGTTTAATGCAGCAAAGCTACGTTTTTAGTGGTGCGCTACATAGACCTTTGCAAGATGCTGTCTCGGCTGGTGCAAGAAGCGCTGGTTCAGAGCCATCCCTAACTGCCTCTCCTCGGCGCCCAGATCCTCAGGCAACATGCCTTGACCGGCAGTGGCAGGTTGAGGTGTGGTGGTCCTGGTGATAGATGGTGGTGTTTGAGGGTGGTCATCATCGCTGTCACTGCATGCCAGGTCCTCATCCGAAATGGATGCCACAGGTTCAGTTAGGTGCGGTTTGTCCTTCGAGCCATTAGGGCTGGGGACATTAGTCCTTTTTGCCTTTTTGGTCTTTTTCCTAGTCAGTCCACTAGTACTAGGTTTGTCTCGTAGCGTTTCCAGTGCGTCTTGGTGCCGTGTCACGGGCGCCATGTTAGTAGTCCTTAAAAAACTAGTCAAACTAAATCAGGAAGGGGAAGAGTTAAGAAGAGTAAAAGCCTAGTAATTTGCTGCCTGGCACCTAATCTGCTTGTACTACTCACTCTTTTGTGTTTTAGGTACCCAAGTTTTTAGTTAACCATTATAGTTCCCCTTTGTTCGTTTTCCGTGCTCTATTGTTTGGGGTTCGTTATGATGATGGTAACGCTTTGTTGTACGTCGGTACTGAAGTTTTCGTCGTTCGTTTCTTGACTGAGACATCAGGTTGCTTCAAATGCGTCCACGAGTAAGTGCGCTTTATCTTCCTAGGTTTCGTCATATCTATTCGGGGTGTTTGGTATGCTCAGTGGAGGCACCCTCAGTGGTTCCTTAATCAGCCGTTTAGTTAACTGCCAAATATGGCGGCTGTCCTCTTGCGCACTCGCAAAGGTGTTTTCCCATTGTTGCTTCAGTATTGCGCTTGTTCGCGTCTTTATTTGGCAGTTGAGTGTAGCTTGGTTTATTTTATGCACAATATTTCTCGTACGCTGCCATTTGCGCCTTTCGCGATCACGCTCTCGCATTAGTACGATTATGTCCGGTGGGTAGTTTATTTCATGTTTTGGGCTTTCAGTGGGACAGTTGAGCTTATTGCCACCTGTATTGCCATCTCTAGTTTAACAGTCTGTCTGCCTACCGTCCCCCGGTTTGCAGAGGATCGCGGTCCTGGAGGTGAGAGTCTGATTGTTCGTGGAAGGCTGCCCAACTTACACAGTGGAAATCCCTTCTCAGTGGCGGTGGAGTAAGAGTTGGTGGTAGGTACCTCTATTTCAATTTGGACCGCGTAGTGATCTGATGCTAGACTATTAGCCGTAGGTTAAATCTAAAGGTCATGCTTTTACAGTGGGCTAGATCGAGCGTGTTTGGTTGCTGTTGCCTGTTTTTGGGTATGTATGTGTCTTCAGGTGTATGCGCGACTATATAATTGCTGTTTAGTGAGTGTCTGTGTAGGATGTTGCCGGTTACACTGTTTGAGTTTCATCGCCAGCTTTCATGTGCGGCATTGAAGCCCCACGCTACTATGACTTGCCTTTTAAGTGGCGGTGGAGTAACATTTGTTGGTTCCTCTATTTCAATTTGGACCGCATAGTGATTTGATGCTAGACTATTAGCCGTAGGTTAAATCTAAACGTCTTGTTTTTACAGAGGGCTATGGACTTCAAACGGTAACGTTACTTTACAAAAGAAACGAATCAGGGAGGTAGCTGATCCTGTCGAAGATAGCGGCGCAGCTACCAAAATATTTGTTAATCAATTTGTTGTAAAGGAACAAAATAAATCGCAGCCTGCATTAAACAGTGCTCTATCTTCCATGGCTGACGATATCTCTTCAGCAGTAGACAAAAATATTGAGGTTCTAGTAAATCGTCAGTGCCCCCTGGATAAGTACATAACCTCAACAATAGATAGTGTCAATGTGCTTACTTTACAAGTGAATTTTATAAATGCTATTCTAGATAAACTGAGGGGACAGTTCATTATTAAACTACAAACGAAACCATGCTGAAGAAGTTAGCATAGATACACGTTAACATCAGAGCATAAAATATTATTTCGTAAACATGGATATGTTTAAACAGTAGAAAGAGAAGAGTGGGCAGGGCCACTGTTGAGATTACATTACGTTGAACTCATTTCCCTCGTTTCAATCGGCACTTTTCGAATTATTTTTCTCTTATTGGTCACTTTTTCGCTTCTAGGTTCTGAAAAGAACAGTTTAATTTGATGCTGAGGAATAGGAGTATGTAGTCTTAAGTTTTAGTGTCACACCTGTGATTTGAAATAATGGCCGCTGTTTTTAAAGTTAATCATCGTGCAATCGATTGGAAGAAACAAAACTTTGAAGTAACCTTTGGCATGGAACTGAAGAGCTACAATTTTGTTTAAAATCATTAAAAAATTGAGATTATATTCCTCTTTAACTTAATGCAATTATGTGCTTTAATCATTGAATTCCTTTCACATTGGTGATCCTTATCCTTTTGTACCAACATCAAAAACTAAATCCGTTAACTCTGGATTTTAATACTGGTACGCTGACAATGTGATGTGCTTTAATTAATAAAATATGAGGACTTAATGCAGCATTAATTCTGGCTTTAATGGCTCTTGCAACTTCCTAATTCTCTACTGAAATAGTGTGTTACTGACTTCAAAATGGTTGAATAAACTACATGAGTTCTTAAGCGTGCCTAATCGCATAACCTGTAGTATATTGAAAAAATATGCGAAATAGAGACGTTATACCGTAGTAGAAATTCAACTGATGCAGCAATAAACGCTTCAGGAACTAATAAAAACTCTGAAGCAATGATATTTTAGAATTTGCATGCACAAGCATTGTTAGTTTTAACAGCTCTACTGTCGTAAACGTAAATTACCTCGATCTGAAACCCGAAGGTGTATAGTCACAATTTCTGGCATGCAAATTAAATTTTTACGTGAAGGGGAGGCTAAGGATGGATGCAAAACATGCTTGTGAAAATAAGTGAGCGCGGAGCAGGTGGGCCAACGATCCTCAGGTCCTTTTATTACGCAACTCCGGCATGGTTGGCAGAATACTTTATTTTAGTGCTTAATGGCTGGTGATTCCAGGTGTAGGTTTGGTTATAGACAGGTGTTACCTGACTAATAACACGAACCTTTTAACTAATTTGGCATTATGGTTTCTTTGCTTTTATATAGTCATTAGAATAATAACTAACTCGTTTGTCCTGCTACTTTTATTAACTGTTAAACTATTATAAATAGGGAAATGTAATTGCAATTCTTTTTATAAACTTCATATACTTCAAAGGAAACTTGATACTCATGGGAGTGGATGTATGAGTTTCTTTTCCGAAGTGTGCAGATGTTAGAATGCCTCAGAATGGGCACGTATGTGGTATATACACTAATGACATAGTAGGGAAACTTGGATTGGATTGGTTTACTTTGGATTATCCTACGTAGCGGATTGAGTGCTGCAACAAACTTTATCTATTTTGCCTATGCCCCAAGTGTGGCATCCCCGAGAGGTAGGATGAGGTAAGAGGAGAGAGCGAAGCCGGCCCAATTAGTCACGACAGTGCAGAGGACAGGGTCCCTATAATTTACCAGTTGGAAACTGCCCAGCAGGCAAGTGCAACCGGCATCCCACACATCGTGGTCCTGAAATGACCCACCAGGCCAGCTGGAAGACCGAAGACCAACCTACCGAAGAAGGAGGTGTTTACCAGTAGCATATCTTGCTGTCATGCAGCGCCGAGACTCCCACCTACACTTCTACCCTGAAAGCGACCATCAGATGAGAGATGATGCGAAATGATATTGGAGATGCAATGGAATGACTGGAGTTTTGGGGTATGTAGTTGACTTAACCAGCATTCTCCTGGTGACCCGAGGAATCCCCTGAAACACCACAGGTCAGGTATGTCGGCCACGGAAGTCAAACCCGACTATCCCTAATGTGGGGCACATGCAAAACCGCCTGGGCCGTCCCGCTCGGTGGCATAGAAATGTACGAATGTACGAGAAGAAAAACAAGCATATATGTTCAAACTATACAAAAATGGTGTACACAATTTGTTCATAAAATTGGAAATAATGCGCAGAAATATGAATCTTCCAACTATTTATTATACCAATTCCGTCGCAGGGGTTTGAGTCACGATGCATGCTTATAAAATGACTAATTCCATGAAATATGGAGATAAATTTTACACGTTAATGATCTTTGCATTTTTATTGCAGCAAAGTTTTGGATCACTTGGCTACATAATCTGGAATCAGTAAATACAACGGAGAACTTTACCATCATATTATAAAAGGAATCAAAATTAATAGTTCATTATGTAAAAGAATCTTAGAAGTGTGTTGTTTACGTTTATTAAAATAAATTTATTTCTAGGAAAATAAAACTAATGAATTATATTACCATGTAAGTGTTCTTCTTTTGTGAAAAGAGATATAGCAATAGAAAGTTCCATAGAAGTATGTCTCGTGTTTCTTAGCTTTCCTTTATTGGAATCTTAAGTTCTTAACCGGATACACTACGAAATAGCTTCTCTCTGAACTGTATGTTCTTTAGGAGGCTTTAATTTTCGAACATACTTACTTTCCTATGTACTCATTCAACTATGAAAAACAGTGGACAGTCTGATCTACAACTGTACACATCATGTCGAGAAAGAAACATTTTTGGAATTGTAATATCAAAATTTACGAATGAATAAAGAAAGAAAGAAAATACATGCGTTAAAATACTAGAAAGACGGTATAAAATGCCTATACAGTTGCTTGATTAACTTTAGAGCTAATACTACCGTACAGTTTACACCTTCATAAAGCGTTAGTGTTATTCGTATACAAGTGCTTATAGACTTTGGTAAGCCATGTCAAAGAGTTATCAATAATCAA
Source organism: Mantis religiosa (assembly GCA_030765055.1). NCBI lineage: Eukaryota > Metazoa > Arthropoda > Insecta > Mantodea > Mantidae > Mantis > Mantis religiosa. The sequence continues at coordinate 259,817,356 of CM060950.1, read as the reverse complement.
ATATGTATAGATCTTGATAAACAAAATATGATATGCTAAACAGTTATTACCATTTAAATATCTATAGATTTCGATAAATCATGTTGGAGTTACTATCAGACAGTGAAATCTGGACACTAATAACAGAGAAGTTAAAGAAAGATTTTATCTATGGGCGCTCCTTAACTGATATGGTTATCAGCGTGAAAGACCGCTTAATTTTGCTCAGGGGCTTCTTTAACATACTTGAGACAATTTATATGCGGTAATTATTTTCCTGTTCTCTCGTAGATCCTTCACTCCGTCGGGCTTCGAAGCGACGATTTTTGCTTTCGTGGCTACATATTATTATGTGGCTGAGGAAGCGGTATTATTTCAGAGTCCGCCTCCATGACTATCTGTATCACTGCTAAATGTTATGGAATAGATGCCGTGGTTGGAGAGGGAATTTGGGTTTTCTTCAAAGCTCTTGAACAAGAAAGTCTTCTACATTTTCGTCACGGCGTCAATTTACCCAGATGTTGGCAGGTTTTCAGTTATTTATGTGCCACTCGAGGTATGTAAATAAGTTTGTTCGAAGCTTTAAAATATTTATCTTAATATGTGATTATTCTAGATATCGTCGGATGCCCCTGGCGCTTCACTGGATGCAAATTTCTTAACGCTGATTGACGCTCCTACGGGATAACACTTCTCCATAACCTAGACTTTGTCAGACTGCCTTAATTCCACTTGACTCCACTCCAACATTGACTTCTACAACTGCCGAGAAACGGTAAATTCCGTTCTTTAGCCACACAAGGTAGAAGGTCAATAAGCCTTATGACCAACGCTAAGTTTAGCCAAAGAGGAGGTTCTCCCATTACTTGTAACGAAACATAGCAGGCATCCCTGAGGAAGTAAGCATATGTATTTTATTGGTTATAATTTTCGGGGGTTTGTGCCATTGTCTACATATTTTATACGCATGATACCTTCTTACAAATACTAGTATAAAATCATAGATATTTGCTATTGACACTACTTTATACATAATTGTGAATAACTCCTGAATTAATAACATCTAAGTGTTCATTTTATAAAATAATGTGTAGGCGGAAATATGGCTAGAAGATAGTACTGGACAACCGTTTCTACCTCCCTTCCGAGGAAAGCCATCCTAAGGATTTCTACACCTGTTGCAGCTCTACATAATAGTTGCTGATATGGAAAATTGTATGTAATCAAAAATCTATTCAAGGGAATCAGTGCATTTGAAAATATGAAGTGCATGATTTGCACAAGTATTTATGCTTGAGGTTCATGATATCATTACCTTGAGGCACCTTGTAATGCAGATAGGTTCTTTGTTTAAATTTGAGAACTGTTAAAAAACCTTTTCCAGTACACTCTATTGGTAATTCTACAGCCGTAAATGTATATTGTGACGGAGAAACAGGTGAGCAAAATACTCAGATGAACAGTGAAGGTATTTCACAATGAAACTTTGGTGTTTTTTTATATTAAAACTATACATTTAAATGTGTTCAAAGTGTATCGCATCAAACAGAAGTATTTTGATACCAAAATATACAGCTACATTTTAAATTACAGATTTATTATTTATTAATCAGCTTAAAATACATATAAACTATTTTCTAAAAGGAACAAAATAGCCTGAAATGAAAGTGCACCATACAAATTACTAACCATATGTTTGAAAAATTCGAAGCGCGAAGAGTGAGGTAGATACTACTTTGAGTGTTACCACACTTGTTATAGGTAGTTTTGATTAGAGCACCTATAAGTAGAAGACATATTGAAGACGCAGGTTCATTCCCTGATGTTTCCCGATGTTCCACTCAAACGTTAGTCACATACAGTGGAGCTGCGGTCTTAAAGTGCTCGTATTATATGACTTAGCAAATATTATTAGTAACTGTCTCTAGAGCTTTTAAATGATACAATACAACTTAAGAAAGTTATATTTTGAAATGGTTTTCTTGTGATCCAAAGCGGTGTGGAGAATGGGTTGGATAAAAAGTGCGAAGTTTTTACATAATTATAATTATTTTATGGTATTAATTAATTTTTACCATTATGAGTAAGGTATACCTTCACGAAGCTCAAGCTGTTGTAGCACAGATTAAAATAGATAAAGTATATTAAAAATTGGAAATAGGGGAAAAGGATAAATGGCTTTACCATTTTATGTCGGCATGCCAGAAAGTTTTGGAATGTTCGCCAATTGTCGTGTTATTTTTATATGCTAAACTCCAGTTTCAATGTTTTATTAAACCTAGATGAAGAATGTAAGTGTAAGGTAAACAATCCACAATTGGAGAGAAAATAATTACATATAATAAGTTAGAATATGTAAAAGACTAAATATCAAATAATTTCACAACTATAACGATTGTTTAAATCTAGTTCAATTACTTTGTTAAGAACTAAATATTTCTGATCTGATAATGATACACGCCAATAATTAATGCTTATTTAAAAATTAAAAATAAAAGATCAAATGTCATAATTACTGGAGCACTTATGAAAACATCCGTTCTCTTCTCAACGTTATCCCCATTCCGAATCGAATAAGACTTTGCACTCTAAAGATAAATAAATATTTTGTTCGTGAACGGCGCTGTCTATTGCCGGATCATATCGTCGCAGCCATTGTGCCGGAATTATGACCCGCAGGAATCGCGTCGCTTTTGAACTTACCTAAAACCCTTCGATTTGGGCCGATTATGAATCCGTGACCTCGGTGTCACTCAGGCAGCGACTGCCCTATTATGCAATGATAAATTCTAAAGAATAGTATTGTTTGCTAATGCTAATCCTGTCATCCATTCCTCCTGCAGCGTCCAATTCTTAATTATAGGATACTAGTTGAGTCTGAATATTTTATTGTATTTTTGAAAGTCCTGGACGCATTAGAAAATATTTCAGATCCATGATAGTGTCTGTTTGCTTGTAAATACGTACATACATATAAAGGCGTTAAGCACAATATTACTATGGAGTGGTTAACCTGTATTCATAGACGATGCTACATATCTTATTCTGATTTTTATCACATACTTAAAATACACACACATAAACACACAACTTAACATGTTATTTCAAACCATTGTTATGTTATTGTTCATATTCATAATTAATCACTTTTTGCAATACTTGATTTGTAAGTTATTCAGTTATGCATATGTATTTGGATGTGTAACCTAAATATATCATACGTTTGTGAATTACCATAGAAACAGGCATAAAACAGGTCATTGATACTCTCAAGTTGTTCTCCGGAAGCAAGCCAGTTACAGTTTTCCGTTCTTACCTACGGTACCAGTAGGAAGCAACACCCAGCAGCATAGTACTTACGTGCCCGCCTCGGTAGCGTAGATGGCAGCGTGTCTGCCTCACGTTCAAGAGGTTCCGAGTTCGAATCTCGGTCAGGTTTTCACCGGAGTTTTCCTTTATCCTGAGACACGGATGTCAGGTAACTCTAAGCTCCATGGACCCCGGACTCATTTTGAGCATCATATCAACCATTTCATTCATCGTCCGATATGACTTAACGTAGGAGGACGTACATTACAACAACAAAAGAAGATACCTGCGTACCAATAGTTAATGACGTAATACCCAACATAATTTTGATTTATTGTTGCTGTTTACGGTTTTTTCAAGTTTTAGAGAAAGTAATTGGCTAAGCACGAAATGTAAGTTGCTTATCACTAATCTTACCAGATCTCGAATAGGTGGTCCTGACATGAAACATATCACTTGCAGTCCTTAGTACGCAATATGCCATTAATATGCACCCTTCAGGTTAGTGCATGGCTTCTGAAATTTTAAGTGTAAATTGTTTTGCCATAATTTTAATTCTAAATAAGTTAAAGTAAAAACATTTTTCTGTGCATCTCATTTAATGCTTCTACATTTTGAGTACGAGTATCAGGAAGATAACCGGGTTCAACTTTATTTTTTCATATTTTCTATTAATTCTAAATTTTTAAGTCCGTAATTCCTGAAACCAAGCTGATGATTTCAAACTGATAAATTACATGTTGTGATCAAGGAATATTTTGTAGAATAAAAACTATGCATAAATGGGGAAAAGAAGTACTAATCTAATTGGAAAACATGCAGCCTTACCTAAATGACAGAGTGCCTATTAAATTGCCGTTTGTGGTTTTGAAAGTGCTGATATTCAGAATGGTGGTATGAAAATGCAAGTTGCGGGTATAATAAACATATTCACTTTTTATGAAATTTCACTGATACATTGTCTGAAATGGAGTCTAAACAAATAAATAATAAAAGAAGATAAGACCAGACGAAATCATGTACTGTACTTTCTTTACCAAATTTTTGCAACAGCGTTTGGCACCCATTTGTATTCAAAGCGAGAACCAAGTGCTGCACTGGGTACTTTACCATTTATCAATTTCCAAATGAATCTGATGTATATAAAGATACATTTTTAAGTGATTCTTTGTGAATAAATTAGCCGGTTTTGTTTCAGAAGTATTACCACCTAAAGAATAGCGTAAATTGTGTTACAAGAGGTAGACTGCTAGTTTAATACAAGTTGGCCAACCTGCCCTCTCAAACACGCACAAGTGCCGTATTATAAGTATATCATGATCTCTGCTATGAACTCCTCCGGATGTGCTTAATGGATGCTTTGAGCCCGTGCTCCCTATGTTCAGGAAAGGGGAAAATTTTTATGCGTTTATCAACGGACATTCACGCAAGCAGTTCACTTCGTGGATGGAAGTCAAGAGAAGCATTTATGTCAAGTACAAGTGTTCAGATTATAAATTAGCTTTCAGTTCTTGACATAAGAGAAGTGAATAGTCTTGTCTTCCAGATATTATCTATATTATATAACGTGCTACATTGAAGTTTTGCCATTTCTACAGTTGATAAGAATCCATATAAGTATCATATGTGTACATATAATTTAAATATATCATTTAAGCGTTATCACTGCTAGGTGTGCCCAAAAACATCTTATTTGTGATTTATATTCATATACAGGGTGTTTCAATAGGAGGCTCACAACTTATGAAAAAAATTATAAACGAAGTGTTAGTTATTTAATTACTAATATTTTTAGGCAGACTAATGGAACGAACAGATATTTGTCTGCTTTTGAATGCTAACGTAAACCAGGATTTGGTGTTACTCCATAAGAAATTATTCAGCGAAGATGAATCACATGATCTCGAGGGCCAGTTGATATCTACACGCGTAATCATAAAGCAACTTCACTTGTCACTCTAGACGTTTATTGATTCATTAGTAAAATAAGACCTGAAGCTTTCGTGGCGACTAATATGTTGGAGATCTTCTCGGGAAGCAAGCCAGGTGAAAAGACGATTACATATCGACGTTTCGAGAGCGTAAATCCCTCCCACCATTTGGATATTATAAATAAATATTAGTTTGATTCGCTAGTAGTTAAGCTTATGAAACCAGTCGTTTCTGGGATAAGACTTCCAATTTAGGCCATAACTAATCCCTTTACTGCTCCTTGATTAAGTTGAAAACTACAGGAGAAAATTATTCATCCATACCGAAGTCCACATTAGCTTGTGACCTTTTAGGGATGGAGTGCTCGTTCATCAATAACCATAAAATTTTCTGTATCTCTGTAGTGATAGTTTTGTTTGTTGACACACCCATTCATCCAAAAAATGGTCCTCGTCGTTGAAGTTAATGTTTTCACTGAAATCATGGATAAGTTACACTTGCTTCATAACTCTGTTGTAGAATACTCCAGGCAATCTATGACCCTCTATTTTGGTTTCTAAGTAAAAACCATATAATGTTGAAGCTGCGGGTTGGCACAAAAATGTTCCAATGTGGGGTGTAGAAAGAAGTTGAGTGATGATGGACTTCTTCGAAGTTCTCGGAGTTCGGTCTAGTCGTTCCTCGGCTGCTTTGGTATCTGCATGAACTCTTCTTTTCAGGGGTGGTCGCCTATATGGAAGGTTAATGTTGTTTTAAATAAAAAATTATTTGTGATTTCCCCAACGAATCTCCAAGCTTAGAGATTTATTAAGAATGAAACTTTCTTTTAACATAAATCAATCGATATCAATATTCTCTGGTGCAATCATTTTAACTGTTCACCATTAACCACTTTTTTTGTTACACCAAGTAAAATATACTGATACATATATTCTTACACACAAAAATTTCCTTTTCACATGAGCGTCTATTTGTAGACTTATTCTCGCGTCCTTTCACCATGGAAGTCAAATGAAGAAGAAGGAATCACCTCCAGTCCAGGTGCTTATTAGTCTATTTGCCGATGCCATAACGACAAATCAACATCATTCAACTTTTATACATTTCTTCATAACTTTTATATAATAACTTTTTCATGCCATTATTCAATATTCTAAATAATTCTTTGTCCTTATTGTTATTTGTATTTAACCAAAACATAATTTTAATTATAATCTCTTGTTGTTTCCATAACTAGCAAAAATAGTTAGATATTTCCCTTATGAAGACCCGTTATTAGGCTGATCTAAACCGATTGTTATTTTGAAATGTGAAATGTGTAGCATTTATCGCGGGCGGTGACACTGATGACACATGAGATGAAGATGAATCACCGTTGGAATGATATGGCTGGGAAAATCGTATATCCCGGAGAAAACCCGCCCCAGCACAAATCTCACTTTGCGGTCTCCTGGTATCGAACCCGGGCAACCGTGATGAGAGCCAAGCAGTTTAACCACTCAGCTACGGCGCGGCCTGTTGTTATTTTGAAATGAAGTTGCAGAATAATTGCAATGAGGTCTGAAGGCGCTAATGTCGCTAATACCGTGGTTTTTACACGCGATTGGGCTATTGATTACTATACTTACCAACGATAGTGTCAAAATAAGCTCACTGTTAGTTCGATTTATATTTATGTATTATTATTGAACAGTTTCTTGTACGTAATAACATTACCATGCTTTCTAAATGGTATTTTGGTAATTCATTTGCCTTATTCTTTGTATAATTCAATGCTGATTAAGTTTCTAGCTGTACCCATAAGTACATATTTGTCTAGTACATAGTTGCGTTCAGACTATGCAAGATTAGAATGATCTTGATAGAGGTCTACGTCTCTGGTAATTGCGTTTCAGACATAATAGGAATATTAGGTAGACCTACGCTTAGTAATCAGTAAGCTTTCATTGGTCTTCTCCTTCCTGCTGATGCTTAATTGCATTTCATAATATCCGACTACAATTGGTCACTAAACTGGCCACTCGTATAACTATTTGATACAAAACTTAATGCCATTAACTATTTCAAGGTACGCGATATTCTGTAGCACACCACAACTTTATGGCACCTTAAATATAGGAGGCTGTGCGATTTTAAGGAATGTGTTATCAAAATATAACTAGACGCTGTAAATTATGTCTAATAACTTGCCATAATAGCACCTATATACTGGATTAGACATACGCCTCACAAATGTCTACTGTTGTCATAAAGTCAGTCAAATATCAGAGTTAACCATGGCTTTCTATTTTGTTACAATTAATATTTTTGATGCTACTGGAGTAACAGCTTCTACAGTTACATAACGTACTTTCATAATACATGGTAATTAATGTCACATTGATACAATCAAGGATCTTACAATCTATAAAGGCATCCTATGAATTTATATTTTTACATAAACATAGCAGAAGTAACTCTGACATTTGCTGGTCTAGCATCAATTGTTTAAACAAGAGGTGTAATGTTTCTCTTCCTTTTTCTCTCAAAAAGTGTGATCAAAGATATCGATAAACAATATCGATCCTGTTGTCTGTAGATATGATGTACTCTACTGTCACTGGATGTTAAAAACAACAGTGTTAAATTAAAGTGCATTGGGTTGTCCTATAAATGAAATGCTAATTGACAATAATCAGTTCTTCTCTTGTTTACATATTCCTAACAAATTTAGGCATGCTCTTATAGCATGGTGATTATAAGTTATCGCAAAAGAAGGGGGATTTGTAGACTGTAGATTTCATCGTGCTGTGAACTGTAAACAGAACCTAATATAACGATTAGTGTCAGCTTTGTCATTGGTCACGTCTCATATACATAATTAATATCGCCAATGGATGTATTTGAGTTATGTGCTGCCAGCTGAATTAAAAGTTCAATAACTTATGGAGAAACTTGCTGGTATAAGAGGAATGCCTTTAGAACATTATACCGTGATAATTACATCAAGTTGATCAGTCTGCTTTGACAGATAATGAAGATAAGTCATAGGTTTCTTTAGCAATATTTAAGCGGGAATTGGGGAAGTATAACTGACCCTGATGACTCACAATCAGAGGTAACACTGCGTTACAGCAAAGTTCTGTGCCTTTCTTATCACACGATTTAAATCGTTTATTGACTTTGCTCTTCAAACATCATAGCTGCTAAAATTTCTTCTATGATCTTAGCATTTGAATGTATTTCTATACTTGTCTATTTGTCTATTCTACCATTGTAATCCATTAAGTTAAGCTAATGAAGGGTGGCCAACCCTCATAGCAAACTTCACATTCACGCTGCGCAGCTTTCACTCATACTTAAACATTAATATTATTTTGTCTTCACAACTTCTTTATGTACACTGATAAGTGGTTTATATACCTTTGCTTGTGATTATTTACAAGGGAAACGGTTGCACGAAAATCCCTCTTAAAACACAACAAATCTAAACATATCAGACTACTTTAATGGGCCTAAATGCCTCTGGGAGTCGGAATCACCGAAGGTTATAGGCTCTAACATTCGTATTCCTAAAAACGAAGCGCAAGTGACTATAAGCTCTTAAGGATTGAAGCTTTGAAAGGTACAATGATATACATATATATTCTTTATAGTTGCCTCTGGAGGTCTTGCGATAAATTCCAGTGAAACCATATTAATATTCAATTCTATAACCATTTGAAAGAAAAGAAATCCTAAGAGAACCTTGCGGTTTCCCTTAAAATCGAACATCTTTAAACGCGCATGTTTACTCAAATCCTAAGGGCTGGTTACCTTGATCATGAAATATAATTCCTAACAGAGATAAGGTAATAGGACCCTTAGCTGATTGATAATTAATGAAATGTGTTACTTCTGGTGTGTTGTTATTTTGTATTTCTCGGAAGGGAGGAATTAAGGAAGGGGCTGAATGTGTGTCTTATAATAGGGCGAATATTCTGCAGGAGGATTTGTACAGTTACTAAGGGCTGGAGAATCCATTTGCCAAGACGTTGCAAGGCCCAGAACATCACAGGAATTTGGAGCCGTCTGGGTAGTCTAGGGAGGGTGGTTTATTATCCTTCGCCAACGAATAATTTGATAACACAACTTAATAACTCGGTAACCAAATACAACAATAAAGAGTAGGATTAAGACACCTGTAATAATTGTAAGAGTGTTATGAAATACCGCGGATGCTGAGTCGAAGGCCCGGACACCCGGTATACGTGTTGCAATTAGCAATTCAGGGCGTCGAATCAGCATCACTAAAATAACGAGTGTCAGGAAGGAAATCCAGATGAGAGGAAAATTTGGTGTTACAGAAGAACCAATTGTGGAAACATCCAAGTTTGGAAAAGGAGAGATTTGGAGTGAATGTGATAGCTTAACGTGGGGTACATGTAGGGACCAATTTTCGTTATTGAGTGAGATTAGTGAAAGTGAGATGTTCGGCCGTCCATCAGTCTGCTTTGACAGATAATGAAGATAAGTCTTAGGTTTCTTTAGAAATATTTAAGGGGGGAATTGGGGAAGTATAACTGACCCTGGTGACTCAGAACCAGAGGTAACACTGGGTTACAGCAAAATTCTGTGCCTTTATTATCACATGATTTAAATCGTTTATTGACTTGCTCTTCAAACATCATAGCTGATACAATTTCTTCTGTGATCTTAGGATTTTAATGTATTTCTATACTTGTCTATTTTACCATTGTAATCCATTAAGTTAAGCTAATGAAGGGTGGCCAACCCTCATAGCAAACTTCACATTCACGCTGCGCAATTTCACTCATACTTAAACATTAATATTATTTTGTCTTCACAACTTATTCTCGGCCGTCGTCCATGGGGAAACCTTTAGCGAAGGCAAGGAATTCCATCCTGAAGGAATAAGGTGCAGCGTTTTAAGTTCAGGGAAATCAGAGTCCAAACAAGGAGAGCGTTCCGAGATATATACCACGTGACCTAACTTACGTTCACATGAACATGGTAATACGATGTGAAAGGCGCCTGCAGAATTTTCAGGCAGCTTAGGGATAATTTGAGCGGTGTGGTTGCAGATAAATTCAATCGGGTCTAGTGGGTGAGTGATAACTTACACGTCTTCGGCAACTTCAGTAATTATCATTTGCTTACCTGCATGACATCGAAACGGACAGTAGTCGTTTATCTCAGCAGCTGTCAAACGTTGTAACAATATAGTAGCACATAAAGGTGTAAGTAAGAAGTCATTGCTGAATCGGGGTATATAATAAAGTTTAGTATTAAACAGCTCGCAAAGTGTAAGATCCGAACCAGTTATGGGAAGAACATGAGTCTCGCTGACTGTGACAAATGTGTGGTAGTGAAGGATGTTACATTTGTCGTTCCTCCACGCGAAGGGGATATTGACAAACTCGTATATATTCCAATTAGAACCTTTTTGCTTAATTGGGACTTTAACTGTAACTAATATATAAATATTACTGGATGAGCATGAAGTTATTTCTAACTCAAAATATTGGTGAATATTTGCCATACTGATCGCGAGTTCGAATGTGGTTGTTCGCAATTTTCGGTGTAATTGTCGCAATTGTTGTTCAAAAAAATGAAAGGGTACTATAGAAATTGGGAATAAGTGACTTCTGCATAATAGCATAAAATCTATCTGTTTAGATGTAAAATGGTATGAACCGATTGTTGCGTATTTTGTAAAATTTCCCATAGGGCAAAGTAATGATGGTTGTTCATAACATCAAATTCGTGCGTATTGCATTATAGGTGACATTTGCACCACGTATAAAAGTGTCAAGATGGTCGTTTACTTTTGTCAAGTTTGAAGTAACTTGCGTGCTGTAAGCAGTTTGTTTGTCTGCCGTGTCCGAAAACCAAGTATGATCTTTTGAAATTAGTATTTCTAAGTAAGCCTGACGTTCTAATAATTGTCTATCAGTAGCGGCTAGTTCGTGTAATTGTGCGATAGTCGCTACGTCACAACAAAATTTAGGTACATCTTCCAAAAATGCTATTCCTCTCTCCACACGAGGGTATTCTTTGTGAATAAAATTGAGCATTGCATTTGATAACATAGTAATTTCCTTATCAAGGGTATTTCCAACAAAATTAATATCATCTTCTAGAATTACTAGCATGGGTGGGTAATTTCGTCCTCTCGCAAGTTTTGGTACAAGCATATGTTCGGGCTTGACTATTTCTCTTAAAGCCTTCAAAGTCAAAGGGACCGATGCTTGGTATGCGATGCTGTTGGGCAATCTTTTTAAAGCAGCCCTCGTTGCTATCCTTATGGGCCTATGGTTGTGGGTCTCCTGCATTAGGGCCAGATGAAGACCCAGAAAAAGTATGAGGAGTCGAAGTTGAACATTCATCTAAAATCATGGATAATAAACTAAAGAATAGGTGTCAAATAGTGACGTAATGATTTCAAGAAAGTATCCTAGGAAAAGGGAATATCGTATAATGAACTGTGAATGTTGCTAAAAAGTTTGTGTAAAAGATGCCATAGGAAATTTATAATGCCATTATTGAGAATAATTTAAAAAATTGTATCTTTATTCCTTAATAAAAGAATATAAAAATGCTAGAAGGGTGATGTCAGACTTTGCCGTACTTGTCATATTGGGATCCTGGACGGAGGTGCCTTATTAACGTGAGATCTGCAAGTTGAGCCTAGATATATGTGAAACATAGGAGTAACGCAACGTGATATATAGAATACTATAATGTGCAGAGTAAGATACTCTTGTGAAAGAACGAAAAAGGAAATCTATGAATTTTCAAGTTTAAAATATTGAGTTCAAGAATCTATAAATGCCAATTTTAGAATTTTTGACTCAAGCAGTAATTTCTGGCAATTTATATTAATATTTGCTAAATCATCTGACGTAAGGAGAATTAGAGTTAATCTGTCCGGCTTATGGGGCTGTCAGTTATCTTCCAGATTTCTTTGAATTATGGCCGGCAAGATAGACGAGATTCTCGATTCAACTAGCGGGGTGATCCGACTTTTTGAAGCGTCAGGGGAGGAGGACCAGCGTTTGGAGCTCCTCCATCAGTTTCGGGAGGCCCTCCCTCTTTGTAGGATTATTTGGTACCGCTTCCCCAGCATCGCGTTCGCTGAGGAGTTTTTAACTGAGCAAGTGCTCCCGGAGCTAAGGAGCAGGTCCGCGGAGCTGCTGGTAGTATCCTGATACGTAGGCAAGCTTCGTTGCCTTACTCTAAAAAATGCCCCTATATTTATTCTGTTCTTTCTCCAAAATGTTTACATATAGATTCACTAGTGTCATCAACGTCTGGCCGCTGCACCGGCCCAGCCCAGGTACAGTGTCTGCTTACTGATAATGAAATTACCTATTGATGGGTGTAGTATAGTTTTGTTTCGAATAGTTTAGTTCAGATGATAATTGCGCTATTAAAGAAAGGAAACTTTCCACTGGGCTTTTAAACACGTTATTTAAAGTCAAAAGTTTATATTAACGGGAAGTAATGAGTAGAACCAAATAATATTTCGTAAGAGTGATGATTTAGAAAGGAATTAGTTATTAATAATAACGGGTGAATCTGAAAATAGTAGCAAAGAAATATTAATGCACGTTAGAAATAATATCTATTCAGAAACTATGACTTCTAACGTTGTATTGCTTGAAGATATGAATAATGTGTCATATAAATCAAGGGACTTATCCACGAAGGAAATTTGTTCTTTAGCGTGAACATGTCTGTCTGTCGATCAACATTTATTTAGCATGCACAGTTTCATATTCCACAGTGTAATCGCAACGTCAGTATTTTAGTTTATTGCTGGCCTATGGAAGTCGACAGCGTTCCATCTCATAAGCACTTTGTACTAGCGTATAAAGATGTGTAACTTTTAGATTTGTAGGCCAGTTCTACTTGTTTATAATTTGGAAGAGAAAAATGCAGTAAAGTAACAGTGTATTAAATCGTTTTCCATCGAATATTGGGTGAATATCCTAATACGTCACGTGGTATCGATAGCTGTTTTATTGAACTTAATGTGTAATATTGTGTATGTATAGAACGAAATGACGTGCTAGCGGTCCAATACCAGGTCAGTGAAATGCCACGCATTGTGGTTACAAATTTAGAAAGATCATCAATAATAAGGATACAAGAAAGGTGTTTCTGAATGAGATTAGGCACATCGAGTGTTGCAAATGGAGTTACATGGGAGGGTGAACGAATATTTTTCTTTGTGTTTTAATGGTAGAGATTCGTTAGGTATAAATTTGTAGAAGGTATAATGCGTTCCAAATGTTTGGAATTGCTTAGCATGAATGGGTGACGTAAACATTCGTGTAACTACGAAAGGAACTGATTCCTGTCTCGCAGGAGCGTAACGCAGAATTTAAATTTCGTGTAAAACCATTTATTAAGTGAGAATTATAGGTACTAAGTAATAACTTTTGGAAAAAGAAATGAGTGTTTAAGTTGAATATTAAATGTTTATTGGTTTCTGATGTTTGAAGAAATAATTTCATTTACGTGTGTGTGTTTATCCACCACTGCCATATCGCCTTATGTCGTCTGCTATAAAAGAATTCGTCATCTCTGCTCAAGAGGGCAGTAATATCCAAGGAAGGTATCTGCCGAGAGTAGCCAAGATGGCCGACAATAACTATGTCTCCTTGTCATTGACTGCAATAAGCTAATTAAAGCCTGGGGAATTAGAGCCTCGTATGAATCTAAGGAGTTTAGGAATGTGAATCAGCGAAACATGAAGTTATACTAATATTGTGGGAGGTATATTGATTGTGAAACATAGTCATTCAGATACGTGTTTTAGTGCAATATTAATCTTTATTATGATTTTGTCAAGTTAGTAACGGCCATAAAATTAGCCTAATATTTAAATGCTATAAAGATAATTCAGGAACTTATTTCAGAAATTAACTATGACTACGGAAACACACTATTTAATTAATTTTTCAGTAGAAAGTGGATTTTCAAATATACAATATGTTGTATTAAAAACTTGGGCACTTTTAATTAATCATGCTGTGAAATTCCTTTTGTGTGCTTAGGGTTTTGGTTTACGCTACCACATATATTAATTATGGGGGTTGGAAAGTCGTTTAAAAAGTTCTGTGTTTTAGGAGAGTGTTATGAAATGTGTGTATGTATCTTTGTTTTCCAGGATATATTTTGAGAATAATAAAACAAATTCTGTGGTATTTATGACTTCTAGGAATTCGGATTAATAGTGAAATCATCTTATTGAGTGGGCATTTATACGAATAATTGTAAAAGCAGTGGAAAGCCGTATTGGATTTGTTGTGGTAACCTATCTAGGAGAAACAAATTGAACACATGAGAGGGGAAAAGGTAGAGATGGACAGTCCTGAAATCATTGATTTTTCTTTCTCTTTTTTCTGATTAGCTTCCGTTTTGATCATATGAGATATAAAACTGCATGGTCAATGTTTAAGTCATTGTAGTGAAGTTGTAATGGATGCTCTACAACTAAATATTATATCAATAAATTATTAAGGTACATAATAGAGACGTGGTCTTGAAACGTGTGTGATACTAACATAGTTCTTTCGACCAGTAACATTTTAATGCAATAATTTACGGGACTTGTTTGCCGCAAAACGACGTAGGGCCCATGGTGGCGGTGAAGAAGTTTAGTCGTTTTACCTTTTGTTCTTGTTGGGGTGAATACTTTTACTAACTGTCCGGGTTGAAATTTAATGGTGCGCATTTTTCTGTCAAATAAATTTTTATACTTAATTTGTTTTTGTCTGATGTTATCCTTAGCTAGCTGACGAGGTATCTGAATATGGTTTGGTGTAGTCTGGACAAAGGGGTTATCCGTGGTGTATTTTAGTTGCACTTCATTGGGAAGGGTAGGACTGCATCCATACAAGAGGTAGAAGGGTGACTTTCCTATTGTTTCTTGTTTACTTGAATTATAAGCAAAGATAACATGCGGAAGTGCCATGTCCCAGTCCTTTTGATTAGTTGAGACGTAGTGTGACATATTGATTACAGTCTGGTTAGCACGTTCTGTTAGTCCTTTGCAAGCTGGGTGATAGGCTGCGTTGAATGATGGGTGGACTCTCAGAAATTTTAAGATATGTTTCATTACCTCACTTAGTAACACAGTGACGCTATCCGATAGAAACTGGGCGGGTGACCCGTGTCGACAAATTATTTGTTCTAACAGAAATTCTGGCGACATCCTCTACAGAAGCCTTAAGAATAGCACCAGCTTCTACCCATTTTGTAAAATATTCAGTCGCTAGAACAAACATGGTGTTCCCGGTTTTGGAACGGTGGATGGTTCCAACCAGATCATTGCCCCAGCTCTCACCAATATAATCTACTGGAACTGGCTGTAAAAGACCGGCTTCTTTAACACCTGTCACGTACTTTCGATCTTGGCAAGATTGGCACGTGCGGACGTATCTTTCAATATCTTTTTTCATCCCCAAACAGTAATATCTGGAATGGACTTTTGAAAAAGTCTTCTGGAACCCCATGTGACCCCACAGATGGTTCGTAAGACATGAAGTTAAGATTTCGTGTTTCAGCTGATCCGGGATGACCAGTAACTGCAAAGGTCCTGAACCTCCTGCGTTTTTGCGGTACAGGACTCCTGATTTTAAAGTATAGGTTTTTGCCTGTCGTAACCTAGATGAGCTTGAGTTAGCATTTTCCAACGTAGTTATTAAGGGTAGCAACTTGGGATCCACTCTTTGTTAATTTGCTACTTGAACTGGGTTTAATAGACAAGTTAATACGATAATTCATATGTTTGTTATAAGATAAGGGGGTTTGGTTCATCCACTGGAAAACGGGAACGGTTGCCCGCGTCCGTGTGTTTTGCACCAGATTTGTAGATGATGGAATAATCATATTGTTGAAGTTTTAAAGCCCAAAGTGCTAATCTTCCTATAATGACTTTTAAATAACGAAGATAGCAAATTGAATGATGATCACTCACAATTTTGATGGGAAAGTCATAAATATGTGGTCTAAAATGTGCTAGACCATGTACCATTGCTAGTAATTCTAGCTCCGAGATGCTGTAATTTTTCATGCTTATTTAGAGATCGTGAACGGTAAGCAATTGGATGCAATTCACCATTATGCGTCGCAATAGAGCGCAACCAATTTCGAGTTTGCTCGCATCAGTGCGGAGCCCTGTATATTCTCCTGGTTTATAATGAGCTAGTACTGGGGCAGTTGTTATAAAATATTTTAATTTATCAAAAGAATCCTGTTGAGTTGAGGTCCATTCAAAGTCTTTTTCTTTTCGACTCAGTTCATGAAGGGGTGAAGCAATACAAGCGAAATTCAGGACAAAACGTTTATAGAAACTAATTAAACCAAGTATTTTCTGAAGTCAGGAATATTCTTATGGACTGGCAATGTCTGCTTCTATACCTTTGACGGATGCTTCAAATCCCAGTAGTTTGATTTTTGACATACCAAAAAAAAAAAAAAAAAAAAAAAAACATTTTTCTGGTTTCAGTTTAGAGATATGCATGCTTAGTGGACAAAAGATCTTATAAGTTAGTTAATAATTCAGCAAATTTTGGAGGAAAAACAACAATGTCATCCAAATAGACTAGAGCCTTTTTTATAATGTCGCCCTGGTGGTAGATTCGCGAAGCCGAATCCGGTGGAGATTCGGAAAACTTTGGAACCAATTGTTACCGGTAGCGACAGACAGTTGAGGGTAGAGTGAGAAAAAATAAACAGTTTGAGGTTAGCTAGCAAGCTGTAATGGCGACGAATGTATTTGCTAGGGAAATAAAGTGTAGTTTTTGTGTTTCGTAATCTCGTTTTATCATTTCACGAACCCACAAAGTCACACATGGTGTCAGGAAGCGGGATAACTACATTACCGAACATTATGGCCATGGAATCGGTATTGGAAATGCTTTTGCAGAAGATGAACGAATTAACAGCGAAGTCGGAAGCGGCAAATAACAACTTGGCCGCGAAGATGAACGAGTTAACAACAAAAACAGAAGCGGCAAATAACAACCTGGCCGCAGAGTTGAAAGAAATAAAGACCCAATTGACCACAGAAATGAAGGCAGCGAACGACAGTCTGGCCACGGAAATGAAGGAGGCGAACGAGGTCCTCGCCGCCAAATTTGAGGAACAGTTGGCCGGCGTGAGGGATGACGTGACGGAGCTGGGCAAGCGGATGGGCCAAGTGCACGAGCGCGTCGAGGACCTGGCGAACCGCTTCAATGACCTAGAGGAAAAGGCCGACAATGACGCCAAGTCCCTGAACGCCATGGTTGAAGACGTCGAAGACCTCGCGAACCGCGTAAACAACCTGGAGGGAAAGGCCGACAGCAGCGTCAAGTCCCTGAAGGCCATGGTGGAGGACGTCGTCGGCAGGAGATTGAAGGATTTGAAGGCCTACGCACCGGGACGCGACACAACATCGGCGCGCGTCAAACCTCCGAAATATGACGGCGCGTCAACATTCGAGGTCTTCCGCCGCCAGTTCGACACAGTGGCCAAGCACAACAGATGGTCACCGGAGGAGGAGGCCACACAGTTAATAGCCAGCCTCCAGGGACGGGCCGCGGAAGTCCTAAACGCGGTGCAGATGACGGCGGCGCCCAAGGACATCTGGGAGGCCCTGGAGAATCGCTTCGGGAACCACCGCTTAGCCGCAGCATACCGCAGCCAGCTAAAGGCAAGGTCGCAGCAGCCGGGGGAGACGCTGCAGAAGTTCGCCATAGCGATCGAGCAGCTGGCTAGCAAGGCCTTGGTTGACCTGCCACTGGAGTTCGTATCCCGGGAAGCCGCCTACAATTTTGTCGACGGGGTACGGGACACGGAGATTCGTCAGCGCCTAATGCTCGGCGATTATAAAAACATCCACGAGGCGATGACAGCGGCATTAAGGATGGAGGCGGCCAAGGTAGCATCTATCCCGACATCGAGAACGAGGAGTGTCCGCTACGCCGGAGACAGAAGACTAGCTGAGGGACGCCGGCGAACACCTAGTGGCCTGTGTTGGGGGTGTGGACAGCCCGGACACCTGCGGAGAGACTGCCCACACCAGGAAGAGCAGCCGGAAAACGAGTAAGGCCCGGCGTGGAGAGGAACACGTCGGTACCATCACCACCATCCTCTCGAGTGACGCTGCGCGCCGTCAGCCGGCGTATGGATGACAGCCTCATCGCGGACGGCTGGTTAGGAGGAAAGCCGTGCCACGTGCTAGTGGACACTGGGGCAGCCATGACCATCATCAGACCTGACGTGGCGAAGGGTTTGCCGACGAGGAAGCCGAGCCGACCATACCAGCTTGTGTTGGCATCGGGCGACACCTTGCCTGTGGAGAAGGAGGCCCTGCTGGAGCTGAACTTGGGACGGAGTGCCGTGCGTCTGTGGGTGTTCGTCGCGAAGGTGGCTGAGGAGGTGATTCTGGAACTGGATGCCCTCAGGAGCCACGAGGCGACGGTCGACGTCGGCAGGAAGGTCCTGAGGCTCAACGGAGAAGAGGTTATACTCCGTCAACCAGAAGAGCGCCTTGGAATTGGCAGGGTCGTCTTGAGCGAAGACGTGGTTGTCCCCGCGAGGAGCGAAGTGATAGTGACGGCGCGACCGGAAGGCCAATCAGCACGTTGGGTCCAGAAGTAGCAGGAGTACGACTTCACCTCGAAACATCGCAGAGGGAAGAGTCATGGTAACGCAGGCGCTATGTCCCGAAGACCCCGTCCAAAAGAGTGCGGCCAATGCACAAGAGTGGAGGAGAAGGAGCGTGCCGCAGCAGTTCGAGTAGTCACGGCAATGCCTGCGGATGGCTGGGATAGCGCAGGCCTGAGGAGGGAGCAGCTGGCTGACGCATACTTGGGGCCACTCTTGAGGGATGTGGAGAACTTGGTGGACCACCTCCACGACATGCACGAGATGGCTCACCAGAACATCCAGAAGGCGAGCGACCGCATGAAAACCCGAGACGACAGGCAAGCCAACAGCCAAGGGTTCCAGCAAGGTGACCTGGTCTGGTTGTACCGCCCGACCCGGATCAAGGGACGCTGCCCGAAGCTTCAGCAGCCTTGGCAAGGACCGTACCGTGTGGTGAAGAGGATTAACGACGTGGTCTACCGCATCCAGAAGGTGCCCCGAGGAAAGATGTTGGTGGTACACCTGGATCGCCTGGCCCGCTACGAAGGCGCTGTTCGGGACGACCAGCCTTGAGGAGGGAGCAGTGTCGCCCTGGTGGTAGACTCGCGAAGCCGAAGCCGGTGGAGATTCGGAAAACTTCGGAACCAATCGTTACCGGTAGCGACAGACAGTTGAGGGAAGAGTGAGAAAAAATAAACAGTTTCAGGTTAGCTAGCAATCTGTAATGGCGACGAATGTATTTGCTAGGGAAATAAAGTGTAGTTTTTGTGTTTGTAACCTCGTTTTATCATTTCACGAACCCACAATGTCACAATAACGAAGATCACCTAATAATTTACCCGAAACTTCTGAGAAAAACCTAGGGCATTAAGAAGTCCAAAAGCTTAGTCTGTTAAATTCACATTGGGAAGAGCTTGAAACGAAGCTTGTATAATTCTTGCCTTCCTCAGCAATAGGAACTCGAAGATATGCGCTTAACAATACCATCGCAAGTGGTCTACGTAACTAAGTAAATCATTTATGTGCGGTAGGGGGTAGGAAGTTGTTTTTGTAACTGCATTAAGCTTCCGATAATCTATACAAAACCTCATTTCACCAATTTTCTTTTTAGCTAAGACCACGGGTGAACTCCATGGACTATGGGATGCGTGATTAATCCCAGCATCTAGCATTTATTTAATTGGGGAATCTATGATTTCTCTTTGTGCATGAGATACACGATATGGTTTTCGTTTTATGGGTGTTTCATTCTGCTATATCTGTTTGATCTAATTATTGCAATTTTGTAGCAAATACATGACGGTATTTTTATAATAAGTTAGTCATTTGAGATCTCTGTTCAAAGTTAGCTGTGAATTGATGTTAAATTTAGCTTTTTCAAGCTCGTCAGGCTGGGAATCCGTAGAAGACCAATTAGAAGCCTCTATAAGGGCTACTTCGTAAGCATAAGCAAGGGTTGTTCGAGCAAAGGTAACTTTTGGTTGAGCACTATTATTATGTACTGGTATTGAATATTTTCCTGCATTATCGAATAAGATAGGTGACATTTGTAAACCTTTCTTTAGCATAATTGAGTCTTTGGGTTCTAACAAAATTTGTCCTGGTATATCAAGATCAAATTTTACTAGTACGTTCATGTCAGTGTAAGGAGGTATTGGAATGTCTACTGTATAATATGCCTTATGTACACGGTCAGGTTCCTGTTCTGGTGCAATTATAATCTGAGCCAAATTGCAAATTTGCTTCTCGCCACAGTGTATATGTTCTGCGCTATCGTCAGATGTCTTAGGAGTTATGTCGTACGAAGCTAGATTAATAATAGCTGGGTGTTTGTTTAAAAAGTCCATTCGTAGCAGAAGGTCGTGAGCGAACTCTCGTGCCACTGATAATTCTTCTGTGAATTGCACTCCTGCAAGTTCAAACTTAAGCTGGGTCGAATGACAGACGTCTAGTAATTTATTGTCTGCTGTGCGGAGGAATAAACTATTACATATTGGATCAATAGGTGTTGTCACAAAACATTCGCGTACTATACTGGCTACACTTCCTGTGTCGAATAAGACGCTGACTACTTGATTATTTGGTAAACTTCCTTGAATCGTGAGTACATTCATTGGGCGAATGTGTGAAACTGTAAAATCTGGAGTGTTAGCTATTACTGACGCCAAGAGTTTTTGTTCAGTGACGTCTCTTGACCGTTTGGGAGACATTGTTTAATCCTGTAATTTATTTCTGTATGGCTTTGTCAGTGGCATACAAAATAAGTAGGTCGCCCATCAGCAGTTCGATTGTTTGTTTGCCAGCTGATTTTTTGTTTAGCATTAGGGGGTCTCCGAGAAAAATTAATTCCATGCGATCTGTAAGAGCCACGTGTAAAGTGATTACTGAGATTAGTACCGTGAGCCTGTCCATGGGTCATTGGTCCTGACACACGTGGTCATGTACTAGGTCTCTTATTGTGTGAAAATTAAAGTTTTGGTATCTGTTTTTTTAAGGTTTGTACGGTTTGAGTTAAGGTATTGATGGGGTCCGAAATGGCTTCCAAAATGTCTGCTATCTTAAGAGTCAGCGGTACCTAAGAAAGGGTTTTCTCATATGGTGCAATAGTGTGAAACCTAAAAATGAACAATTTTTAAATGTTCTGTCGAATTAACAGGAAACATGAGCTGGCAGGAAAATACCACTGCTTACTCTGATCACCGAGTCATCCAACCTGCCTCAACTTGTTAATTTCTGCTAAAGCCTGCAGTTTACTACGAAATGAAATGAGAACCTCCAATAATTAAAATACTTCCTAAATCTGATTCAGACCTCATACGCAACACCAGCTGTATCGCAGAATACAAATTGTTGCTTTATTTTAGCTTAATATCAATTATAACATTCCAATAAAAGCACAAGTTAATAATAAAAGCACCAATTAATAAAAGCTCTGTAAGAATAGAGGCTTTTTGATATCTTACTTCCTGTAATATGCATTGTTTAATTTTGTCAACTATAACTGACAAGTTAGATAGCCTAGAGCAGGATTTCCTAGATACATTTGCTAAACTGAATGACTTATATCATCGAAGAACTCTATGAATAGAATATCTGGAAACTCCGTTCAGTGCTGAAGAAAGTTACTTTAAATGCCGAAAAATATGAAGAAGATTACAAAATATGAAGGGATTTGTATATTTTCATTAAATATCACAGCTTTACTAAATTATTACAAAATAAATTTTCGTAAGCAGAACTGCCTACCACACACTGCACTATGTAAAATATTAGGTATTACACTCATGTTACTCTGTCTTGCTCATAATATTCCTACCAACGCTTATTTTTCGAACTTCTTCACGTTAAAGGATATATCTGTAGAAATGTTTTTATTAAATATTTCCTTGCACGTACTGTGGCTTTAGGGAATTGCTGTAGGCGTTAATAAGTATTGAAATCCTCTTAGAGTTCGTCGCTATGTGGTGATTTTGAAATTACGTTCTCTTTGCATGACTGAGTAGGGAAACACAGACAGACGGAAACAAAAGAAAAAAAACTGCTTTATATTTGAGTATACATTGGTCGTTTAATTAGTCTGGTTAATTTCCATGAAGGGATGGAAATCTTTTGTTGCAGCTTTGTGGGTGGTAAACTTTATTATTCAAAATATTGTCAGAAAATTTTATTGTGCTATAATATACAGTCCATTGTTGACACCCATCTGAACTGTCCAGTGTGATAGCTGCACATGAATATGAAAAAAACGTTGTTGCTGTTATTAAATATTTAAAACTGGATTGGATGAAGTTCAAACAAACTCTGCACCAACATTGAATACCATTTACTTTTGGATCAATGCATTTAAAGGTGGTAGTAGGAGCACCGAAGATGTATCGCGCTCTGGTTATCCAATTTAGGTCCCTACACAGGACACCATTGTAAAAATCCACGATCTGGTTATTGAAGACCACAAAATCGAAATTCGTGAGATTGCTGAAGCTCTAGGTATCTCAACTTAGCAATGACGCAATATGCTGAATGTAAAGTTGGCACTGTGCAAGATGGGTGCCGCAATTGCTCACAACCATCAAAAGCGCAAATGGAAGAACACTTCTATCGAGTGTCTGGTGATGTGTAATCACAACTCGCAAGAACTTTTGCATCGTTTTGTTACCGTGGTTGATACTTGGCTCCATTATTACGTGCCAGTCAAAGCAGTGGACAACGGCTGGTGCAATGCACCGAAGAATGCAAGGAAAATTTTGTCTTCTAAGGTGATGTCCAATTTTTTTTTTTTTTTTTTTTTTTTTTGGGAGGGGAGAATCTCAAGGAATAATTCTCATGGACTACTTGGAAAAAGGTGGAACCATAATGAAGCCTATTATGCTTCGTTGCTGGATCATTTGCAACATGAGTTGACTCAAAAGAAACCCAGATTGAAACGCAAGAGTAGTCTTTCACCTGGAGAATGCATCGCAATGGCGAAAGTGCATGAGTTGGGCTTTGAAATAGTTCCTCATCCACTTATTCACTGGTGGATGAACTTGAAAATTTGGCTTGGTGCTTTGAAAATTTCATCAAATGGTGAAGTGATAGTCACCGTCAACGAATATTTTACAGACCTTGACAGAACCTATTTTTTCGATAGAATGAAAAATCTGGAACATCGCTGGAGCAAGTGTACAGCCATCAGTGGGGAAATAAAAAGTCGAGAGATAAAGTGAGGTGCTCACGAGAAAGAGTCTTTGTTTTTTACCAGACTTATCAAACAACCCTCGTAGTATGAGTACAGAAAACTCTAAACCAATGAACAGAATAGCTCGGAAATAGTTACCTCGCATATGTATTTGAAACGCATTATGTGCTTTAATGGTCCATTTCTCATGCACCAGCTCTGGGTTATGTAAAGGTCAGTCAGTATGGAGAAGGCTTCAGAGATTATTCTTAAAATATTTAGGTAATTATTTCACTATTTTAAGAAACGTGTGACAATTCAATCAAAATCCTTAAGACCACCTCTGGGAAAATCGCATTTTTGAAATATTTTCCATATAAAGTGTTTTCTGTGTTGGAGTGAATTTCTCGAAATGTATATGAGTGTCGCTACCTTGTAATTCGCTGTACTTAAGGTATTGCATTACAGTGTTATCTTTGTAATGGACGAAACTGCTGCACAGCAGTGTTATTGAAATCTTTGTAATGTGTATAGGATGATTTTATTTTTAAGCAATTTGTTGCTTTCAAGACATTACCAGAAGCTGCTTCAAATAATAAAACAACCTAAACGAGTGAAAAATTGTTGAATGTCAAGGGTAGACGAACATAGATTATAACATGTGAAAATAAATAAGAGAGTGGAAGATAGTTATTACCCAGTTGGGGCGAGAGAAGCGGCATTCTTTGATTGCCTTTTGTGATAATTACACTACCCAGCATGTTTTTCGCGTCAAAATATTTTTTAAGCCACGATGACTAAATAAGGTCTCCTGATTTCAGCAATGTTAGTGGTTCTCCTGTATTACGTCTATTTTTCATGCTAATTAGGATTTACTATCTTCAAGTGCGTCAATGCGACTCCGTGCTGCTTTGCAATTACTGCGAATTGGCTGTTGTTGGTGTAGCTATGCTTTGCTTTTATTCTTCTGCGTGCTTGTCAGTCCAACAACACTCCATTGAGCTGTCCGATATCTGCCTATTTTCAGAATTTTTACCGATGAAAAAAGTGACCTACTAGGTTTACCACTTAAAGAAAAAATGCTTCTGGCCCCCTGGAAGTACCTTTTCTTGGATCACATAGAGATAAGGCATTCAGGAGGTATTTCAAGAAGGAAGATGATCTGACTTACTGTGGTAACATTCCAGGACTGATACAATAATTGGGGAGAGATTACTCTTTGTGGATTCCTCTAAAAGGAGCTTGAAAGCTATATCTACTACTTCATAATGGAAATATTCTAGCTTGGATACCTTGGACATTTCATTTCACTGAAGGTAAATTATCTCACAATGCTAACAGTTGTGGACAAAATCAAATACGAGCACAGATGGAATGTGTGTAATGACTTGAAGATATCCTGTTTTCAGTATATTCCACGCAAGTTTCCACATTTATCAGATGCAAATGCCAATTAAGGCATTTCTGATGAACCAGACATTGGGAAGCTTGCTGAAAGATCCAAACTTTGAACAGACGATGAATGCTGTAAAACTTGCTGCATGGATTTCAATGGGAGACGCCATGACGAAGTTCCTAGGAAATGTTAAAAATGAACGGTACTAAAAAATACAGAAAAGGATGTTGGATCACATGAAGAAATTGGGTGTAGAGTAAGGCTGAAACTGCACTTCCTTCATTCTCATTTCGATTGCTTTCCTGGAAACCTTGCGGCGTTAGTGAATAGATGGGGGAGAGGTTGCACCAAGACACCAAGGAGGCAGGAGGAACATATCAGGGGATTTTTGATGTACCAATGATATCTGACTACTGTTGGTCTTTGAAACGAGATGAAAAAAATGCAGCAGCCAAGCTTTATTCAAAGAGGGCACCTAGGAGTGTTCGCACTAAAGTTGACTACAATTTTTTCTGGTAATAAATTTTCCGATGTTTGCTTCACGTATGCACTGTCTATGTGAATTCTTTGGCCGCAATTAATTGACAGAGAACAGAAATAATGAATTTGTGCGTTTCAGCAACACGTGTATTAAGAGATTCCTGTTCGATTCTAGGCATTTGAACTTATATAGATGAAACTTCAGCTTACTTCGCTCCCTCCCATAAAAATAATGGAATAAAGGTGTCGTGGATTGTTTACAAAACACCACTAAATTTTCTCTATGATATTTCCAAACATACCTTAATTTGTTTAGTACCTTTATTGCTATATATCTTAGTTTGGAGTACCTACTGCAAGAAAACCTGACGTGATAGGTAGAAACGAATAATGGATTTATGTTCAGCAGCACAAAATAAGGTAAGATCACATGTCACACTTTTCTCTGTGTGCGCTGATTATCAGTAATACGTGGCGATAGTTTTAGATCTGCGGTAGTAGTTCTAAGCAATGTAGAAGGACGAGAATTAACTAAAATCGTAATGTAGAAGTATTCGAAACGTGGGAGCACCAAAAATATTTCTCACAACAAAGACATGTTCGTGACGGAAAATAAATTTTGGACTGTGAAAAGGCAGTAAGAATCCTCAGTTGAACGTTTAAGTACTGCCACTCATCAATATAAAACTCTTTGCGTTATATAGTAATAAAATTAATTTCAATTAAAAAGGACATGAATTGAAATCAGATCCATGAAACCCTACTAGCAAATGCTTACTCGATTAACCGCAGATTAAGTATGAATAAAAAGCCAAAATAAATAAAATGTCGGATAACATAAGTAAATAAGGTTTCGTTTTTTATTTACGCTGTGCACGCACAGGTATTATTTTAAGTTACCTTTTCTTTCTTTCTTTCTTTCTTTCTTTCTTTTTCTTCTTTCTTTCTTTCTTTCTTCTTTCTTTCTTCTTTCTTCTTTTCTTTCTTTCTTCTTTCTTTCTTTCTTTCTTCTTTCTTTCTTTCTTCTTTCTTTCTTTCTTTCTTTCTTTCTTTTTCTTTCTTTCTTTCTTCTTCTTTTCTTTCTTCCTTTCTTTCTTCCTTTCTTTCGTTCTGTCTTTCTTTCTTCTTTCTTTCTTTCTTTCTTACTTTCTTTCTTCCTTTCTTTCTTTCTTTCTTCCTTTCTTTCTTTCTTTCTTCCTTTCTTTCTTTCTTTCTTCCTTTCTTTCTTTCTTCTTCCTTCTTCTTCTTTCTTCTTTATTTCTTCTTCTTCTTGATTTCTCTTTCTTTCTTCTTCCTTTCTTCTTTCTTCTGACTTTCTTCTTTCTTTCTTTCTTTCTTCTTTCTTTCTTCTTCTTTCTTTCTTTCTTCTTTCTTTCTTTCACTTCTTCTTTCTTCTTTCTTTCTTTCTTTCTTTCTTTCTTTCTTTCTTTCTTTCTTTCTTTCTTTCTTTCTTTCTTTCTTTCTTTCTTTCTTTTTTCTTTCTTTCTTTCTTTCTTTCTTTCTTTCTTCTCTTTCTTTCTTTCTTTCTTTTCTTTCTTCTTTCTTTCTTTCTTTCTTTCTTTCTTCTTTCTTTCTTTCTTTCTTCTTTCTTTCTTTCTTTCTTTCTTTCTTTCTTTCTTTCTTTCTTTCTTTCTTTCTTTCTTTCTTTCTTTCTTTCCTTCTTTCTTTCTTTCTTTCTTTCTTTCTTTCTTTCTTCTTTCTTTCTTTCTTTCTTTCTTTCTTTATTTCTTTCTTTCTTTCTTTCTTTCTTCTTTCTTTCTTTCTTTCTTTCTCTTCTTTCTTCTTTCTTTCCTTCTTCTTTCTTTCTTTCTTCTTCTTTCTTTCTTCCTTTCTTTCCTTCTTTCTTTCTTCTTTCTTTCTTTCTTTCTTCCTTCCTTTCTTTCTCCTTTCTTTCCTTCTTTCCTTCTTTCCTCTTTCTTCTTTCCTTCTTTCTTTCCTTCTTCCTTCTTTCCTTCTTTCCTTCTTTCCTTCCTTCTTTCTTTCTTTCCTTCCTTCTTTCTTTCTTCTTTCTTTCTTTCTTTCTTCCTTTCTTTCTTCCTTTCTTTCTTCCTTCTTCCTATCTTTCTTTCTTCTTTCTTCTTTCTTCTTCTTTCTTTCTTTCTTTCTTTCTTTCTTTCTTTCTTTCTTTTCTTTCTTTCTTTCTTTTCTTCTTTCTTTCTTTCTTTCTTTCCTTCCTTCTTTCTTTCTTTCTTTCTTTCTTTCCTTCTTTCTTTCTTTCCTTCTTTCTTTCTTTCCTTCTTTCTTTCTTTCTTTCTTTCCTTCTTTCTTTCTTTCTTTCTTTCTTTCTTTCTTTCTTTCTTTCTTTCTTTCTTTTCTTTCTTTCTTTCTTTCTCTCTTTCTTTCTTTCTTTCTTTCCTTCTTTCTTTCTTTCTTTCCTTCTTTCCTTCTTTCCTCCTTCTTTCCTTTTTTCCTTCTTTCTTTCCTTCTTTCCTTCTTTCCTTCTTCTCCTTCTTTCCTTCCTTCTTCTTTCTTCCTTTCTTTCTTTCTTTCTTTCTTCCTTTCTTTCTTCCTTTCTTTCTTCCTTTCTTTCTTCCTTCTTCCTATCTTTCTTTCTTTCTTCCTATCTTTCTTTCTTCTTTCTTTCTTTCTTTCTTTCTTCTTTCTTTTCTTTCTTTCTTTCTTTCTTTCTTTCTTTCTTTCTTCTTTCTTCTTTCTTTCTTCTTTCTGTCTTTCTTTCTCTCTCTCTTTCTTTCTTTCTTTCTTTCCTTCTTTCTTTCTTTCTTTCTTTCTTTCTTTCTCTCTCTTTCTTTCTTTCTTTCTTTCTTTCTTTCTTTTGTTATTTCTTTCTTGCTTTCTTTCCTTATTTCTTTCTTTCTTTCTTTCTTTCTTTCTTTCTTTCTTTCTTTCTTTCTTTCTTTCTGTTTTCTTTTTCTTCTGTTCCTTTTGCTTTCTTTTTCTCTGTGTTTCTTAAATCAGGGAGTCTTCAAAACACGCGTTTCCGATGAAAACTAAGTATCATAGCTTTGGACAGAATAAAGTACATTTTCTACGTGCAGTAAGTACGGCCCAGCGAGATGGCACTGCGATAAATTGTGCAACTCGCATTCAGGAGGTCACGGGTTCAATCGCTTTGGAACGCGCACTCTTATCTGGGGTTTCCATGGCTTCTCTTTGTCACACAGGCGAATACTGAGTTGTTTAATTTCATACCATGATTACGCATTAGCCATTTCTTTTCTATTTCCATAGTACGTTGTCAGATTGCTTTCCGGCTCGTGGCATACAACAATACTGTGCAGATGACACGGATACTTGCAGGCTGGCACTGGGCGGCGTTGTATGGTCGCTGTCTTCACGTCGGAGGATGGCGATTGTCAGCACAAGACTCTAGTATTGTTGGCCACACAATGGTTCATGATGACGAAATAAAAACCGCTCAGCACTTGTTAGGGACTTTGAGCCTCTATGGCATCCAGCAGATACCTCACTTCATCCCTTCCTCATGAGCAATGGATCTGTGTGGAGGTGCCCTCTTTCTTTGTCTACACTCCACTATAAGTACATAGCAGAGAAAGCATGATTCATATTTTGTCTATCTCAAGAAGTGTACTTAGGCAACGAGACTAACGTACCCATTCACACTTCAAGAAATTACTGTACACATTTAAGAAGAATGTGTTTTTAAGGAAATGTTTATAGCCATTATTTTGCGGGAATGCACTAATTCTGAAGAACATATTTCACTACATGTAGTGTATTTTCTTATCCTTAGAAGCAACGTTAGGAGGAACACCCCGACCCTTTGAAGCACTGTGCTTATCTTGCCGTTACTTCCAGAGAGGAAGGTTGAAATTCAATTTCCGCATGTGCTAAGATATTGCGGCACCATCGGTGTTACAAGGTTATGCATAGAAACCGTCCTTTTTCGTCTCTTTGTTGACGTTTCTAACCTCGCCAGAATCAATTTTCTGGATAACAGTGAAGCGGCATTCACAAGCCAGACTTTCATATGGGTATACAAACAGTGTTGAACGTTGTATCCAACAGAAAGGGTGCTGGCAACAAAATTAGCGGATCTTCCGGGCATTTCCTTATAGGAAGTTTCAAAACGCTTTCCATATCCAAACGGAACGTCTTGCAGAAATTTAGGCCAGATCTAATATGTAAGGTTAAGGCGCCTTTCTCTAAAACTGTATATTACTTTTAATGTCTAGTTTCAGCTTATTTATGTCTGACCTGCTCCTATAACTAGGGATCAGATCAATAAAATTTCCTGTAAATCCGGACATGAAAAAGTTAAAAAGAATCATAGTGTTTATCATTATAATGATATTAATCATTTGTTACTTTATGTTCAGAATTACAATGTCTACCCATATTTCTAAACCTAAAATTGTCTACTTTATTAGAGGGTGCTCCTCTACTCATCTGCTGTTGCATTCTACTTCATTATTTTACTTAAATACCCATCCTTATTTCCTGCTCCAAATATTTCTGGGTCTACCCCTTCCTATGCTCTCAGGTGTAGCTGCACTATTCCCAACGTTATTGGGCATTTTTTCCTCTGGCATTTTTCTGATATATCCATACCAATTTAGTTGTTTATATCCTACATATTCTAATATATATTAGAAATGTTTCAACCTTCATTTTAGAGCATATCTTGGACACTATTGAATGCGTTTTCATATGTGAAATTATTTTTCACTATTCATTTTACATTTTCAATTTAATTTCATTGCTTATATTTGTTTCAAATTAAGTAACGGCTGTTACTGCTCTACTTTTATTACCTTGTTAATAATTATGTTCATAATTATTTTAATAGTAATAATAGTGAGGTGAGCATTTGGTGTTAAGAATAAAATATATTTGGGGTCGAGTCCATGTATCGTAGCAGAGTACTGAATTTCTCTGACTTCGCGGACATTTAGCCATCTCTAGTTTAGGAATACACATCTATCCTGTGTTTGTAATTTTGGACAACCGTAGAATCCTAAATCTTGATCAGTAGATCAAAGAACACATGAAGTAAATCAGACACAGTTTCCTCGTTAATAAGGTATATAATTTTTATAACCAGTATCTTGTTACAAAATTAGTTGCCAGGACCGAGTGGGTACACTGCTCGCCTCTCGCTTACAGAGCCTGGGTTTGACACCAAGCGAGGGCGCGATTTGTGGTGGACGAATTGGCGCCTGGCGCATTTTCTTCGGTTTCCCCCGATTCCATCCACTTCTCCATAATCACCTTTCTTTTCATCCATTACACCAGCATTTCATATCATCTACATTTATACCTTTATACCAGCTATTGGGCTGGTTCTCTATCCTGGATATACTCTTGAATCCAGTACACCTCTGCTCCTTGACAGGCATCAGACTAGCATTTAATTTCACAGGTCCTGGAAGATGTAAATACTCCATACGAGATATAAAGAAGAAATGGATCCAAAAGTGATACCATCGACCCGAGCAATAATGCTTACCACACACATTTAACGGAGTTTAGTCCGAACAATGAAAAACAACGCTTAATTATGGCTAAAGCTCTTGAAAAGCAAATTTGCCAGAGAAGCAGGCTAGACATATCTGCCAAATCCAATGCCCATTGTCTCAAAATTCCATTTACAGTATCCTCAGAAACGAAAACATAGTAGATTCTTGTTGCTGTCCACATCTTCAGGTGCATGATTACTGCACGGAATTCTAAGCTGCTATAGTAATTCGTGACGGATTAGTAATCTTGCAAGTAAACAGTGATGAATGAAAACCTACTTCGCTTGCCGGACTTCGGCTGCGACCACTAAAAACCTTGAAGAGGTGAAAATAACTCTTAGACTACTGGCTGTGCGCCCATTTCCGTTATGGCAGAGGTCCTTTTCATGCAGTGATGTAAGCGGTATTTTTAATGTATATTTGTAGACATTACACTTCTTCAGCAGCACTTAATGTAAACACGGTCTAGTTCAGTGCACTTAAATCCATTTCACACTTATGCAACTGTGTGTGTGTGTGCGCGCGCGCGCGTGTGTGTGGAAATTCAAGCTTCTTAATTCTATGTGTATGTCTGTCCTTACTGCAGCAGCAGCCTTTGCTTTCGATAAATGTGGCTGAAATTTGCAAATATTCATATAGAAACTAGATATTTTTCCAGAATATATGTGAAATGACATATTTCTGTACAGTTTACTTCAAAATAATTTTCATTGTATATTTATTGATTAACTCACATTTGGATTTATTCTCCTATGCTATTATTTCATATTCATTTAAGCTTCATTTTCAACAACACAGCGAATATTAGAATAGTTTGTTTCTAACAATTTAAATTTTTTGGTCGATTTTCATTCAAGTTTACAGCACTAGCAGGAATTTTGACAATGAAGAAATAGATCGTGACGGTTTGCTGGAGAAATATTTTTGTTTTTCTTGATTTATTGCAAACCTACGTGTTTCCTTAGTATTGCTGTCCCGCCCCCCCCCCAAAAAAAATGGATGGATGGATGGACGGACGGATAAAACAAAATCCCCTAATGCGTCTAGGAGTTTCATAAGTTCGTGATGGTTAAGCCTCCTTACTAGAGCTGAGACTTTTGCATATTTGCATGTTTTATTCCTTGATAGTTAAACGTATGCAAATAAGCAATGACTGTATTCCACATTGAAAAAAATTTATTACGGAAGTTTTATAGTGCTATAAGAGCATATTTAAGGGGTTAGTGCATATATAACTAATATATGCATATTTAGCATATATTTTAGTTTCTTAGCAATGATTCGTACAAATATTTCATCCTGATACTTTAAGGACAGAAGGATGCGACAAGTTTTATTTTACTGCTCTGTTTAAGTAGGACTTAAGTATCAAGTTTCTAAATCCATAAGAGATCACCTAAAAATTAACAATAAGCGCTTCCTAAAATAAGAATATGCCACTTAACAAGTTAAAGCGTTAAACAATCATGCTGTGAATCCTTAAATTTCGGTGGCCTTGGTGTCATAAAACTTGATATGATTGTATTATTATTGCAAACAAAACCTGCAGCAATGATAACCTTTCCAATAATTAAAAAGTGGCATTTTTCTTAACGTTTTAACTAGTACTAATGTGCTTCTAATCGTCATTTCTGAAGTGTAAGCTGTAGGAAAAGGGAAATTGGCTAGCCCCGTAGCTCAGTCCGTAGAGCACCTGCCTGCCGTGCTAGGGGTCCTAGGTTCTATTCCCGGCGGTGGGGGTGGGGACTTTTTCCGACCAAGATAATTCCTCATCTTCCCCAGAGTCTGGAGGTATGAATTAGAGTGCGAATATGTGCGTGATCTAATGATTAAAACTCAACGAATACGAGTTAACACCTTCGACATGATCCAGCGGAGAACGGCCGCCGATATGACCATTGGAGCTAAATACGGGGTATAAATGGAACAAAAAAGGAATATTAGATTGCCCAAGAAGAAGAGCAGCAAAGCTGGTTTGCCTTCATGGAAATTGAATGATGGATTGACGAAAATCCTACTCTTAATAGCAGATGGAAATATAGTACTGTGCAAGAGTATTAAATAGTTCTACTTTTAGAATGTGTTAAAAATAAATGCGATTTTTGAGCTAGTGTTTGTTGGTTTTATTTAACTAAAGTAAGCCTATGTTATGTTTATATCGCTGTTTTAGTTGGCCATCAACAACAAATTATAGATTACGCAATATCTACAAACAGCTTCTCATAGCTGCTCATAAAATAGCAAATCGTATCCTCAAGAAAGCAGTGAGAAATGTTTAACTGTTTAATGCAATAAATTTGTACGTCTTATACTAAAATAGGCTGAAAGAGAGACTTAATTAATTAGTGCCTGTGCTTAAGAATTTAATATTTTATTCCTTCAAGATTAATGAACGTCAGAAAGGTGAAATACTGCCTGTGTTTGAGTGTTTACTATAAAGATGAAATAATGTACTTTCTTTTTAAATGCATATCATAAAGCTTGTAGAGCATATTTAGCAAACTTTTACTGCATAGTTTCATGCATTTTGTTACCCAATCGGCAAACTTTACGGTACCGATCAATAAATGCAGGGGAAGGCCAGTGGAGGGAGGGGAAACCACAGGGGTGGCTGAATATACGTTTCCCCCTCCTCCTGCCACCTGAAAGTCTGCCAAACGTCGAGAATGTTTTTCCCCTACACGGAAAGGAATGCTCTAGAAGCATTTAGCCACCATCAATACAGGAGAGGCGACAGTCAGTTAAGTTGAGTCAGTCGTGGCGAGCAGTGTGAGGAGCGCCCAGTTTACGTGGACAAACGAACTGGTGAATCGCAATTGTGTGCATTACAAATTCTATGTAATTGGCAAGTGTGACATTGTAATAAGGTGGAAATAAAGAACATTTTTGAGTGGTGTAATTGGACTTTTTATTTCATGAACCCACAAAGTCACAATATACTCATACGTTACAGTGCATATAAATCCGAACTCTAATTATCACAATTATAACGGTATACTGTAGTGTGTTGTATGGAAATAAGTAGTCCTTCTATGTATACGATGCACTGCTAAGGGGAGTTCACATAAATAACTGAAAAAATATGACGTAATTGAACTAGCTTTATTTCCTTAGCAAACAATTTCAATAAGGATACAAAGTATGGGAGAACAAAATAAAAAAAAAAGAAATATTAGATTTGACCTTATAGTGGATAGGTATTGCGGATCAAACTGAAATCAACTAACTTCTGGTTTACTTAAACATGAACATCATTAATTTTTCAATATAGGGGAACTGCTTGACCTGTGTTTTATATACAGAAGGACTGAAGTAAAAGCTACGGAAAAAGTGAATAAGGCCGTGCAAGAGTATGGTGGTTTTGAAAATTGTTCCTGTAATGCTACTAATTTGAGAGGTGTGCTATATTTGAGAGGTGCAAAGGATATAAAGACATAGCAAAAACAGTGGGATATGTTACCAAATGTTTTATTGAGTAATACATCAGAATGCCTTTTGTGGAACAAATTAAAGTAATAATATTGTGGTGAACGTTACTAAGAGATCCGAAGAGGCAATAACGTCCAAGCGGGAATTTTCGGGGGTGGTACATGCAGAGTATATAGATGTATCACTTCCTGAAACGTACACTGGTTTGGTAAAGGTGAATATACCTTGTACTAATTAATGAGTTTCCACTATTTTATGGATCATTTCCAAACACCTTGAACATCTGGTGAGTCAGATTCAGTACAGAAGTTTTCTAACGTATTTTGGTTTCACGATTAACTAAATACGATGCTTTAATGAATTGATTAGTGATTTCATGGAAAATATATATTTGTATCAAAATTAACTTGGTAGTATTAATGATTGGATTTCAAATGAGATTGAAAGTTTTGCAATCATTTTTAAATAAAAATAATTGGACCAATATTCCAATAATTCCATAAAATTCGGAGTATTCTAAGGTTTCAGGGGAAAAACTAACGTTATAATTCAAGAATTTAAAAAATATCCTCTGACTGACAAAACGAAGGGTAGTATGCTTCTTGTCAAGGACCACATCAAAGCAATAACATTGAGAATTAATAATCTAAATATAGAGTTCACTGACCTCCAAGCGGATCACTTTCGAACCTGTTTCAAGGAAGGCCGCGCCGTGGCTCAGTGGTTAGACCGCTTGGCTCTCAACAAGGCGGCCCGGGATCGATCCCAGGCGACCGCAAAGTGAGATGTGGTGGACAACACGGCGCTGGGGCGGGTTTTCTCCGGGATCTCCGGTTTCCTCCGCCATTTCATTCCACCGGTGCTCCATCTTCATGTCATATATCATCAGTGCCATCGCCTGTGGTGCCGTATGTAGTAAAAGCGGGCGTTAAACACTACACATTTCAGTTCATTTGTTTCAAAGAACAGATCTCCACATATTAATGTTGAATTACGAGTTGCATCCATATTGGAAGCACGCATCTTTTATGATAGTTATTTTCCTAAACAATGAGTAGAAGGACTCCAACAGTGGTAACTGTTAAAATTAATAAAGCTGGTTAATCCAGCAGCTTAGTCCAGCCAATTGGATACCCATTACGCACCTTCTTTTAGTCACTGTAACCGAAGGATCATGATTTGAAGCTGAAGACTAGTAACAACTGTCGGAGAACTGGATATCTCGGCTTTAATGAATGACTTTTCCCATTCTCAATGCTCCTTATGGTTTTTGTGCAGTTAAACGGGTAAATTTGGATGGTGCTTTAACAACTCCAATAACATAGAATACTTGTATGCTCTATTTCTTCTGGGTTCATTTTTGAAAATATAAGTTAAATTGTTTGGATCTAAGAGGAAACCATTTTGGCGCTGTACTTATGCATATTTGAAAACATTTCCAGCGTGTATGTGTTCCTAAATCGAGTAAGATATTTTGGGTTGTAAACCACGGTGTAACCTTAAATAATCTATGATCCACTGCTTTAGTATTATTAAAATTTCAACAAAATCTGAGAAATATGGAAGAAAATAGTATTGCATATTTTTTGAAGTCCTTACTTTGTTTCAAATGTCGAAACGATTTAGGTATAGCGTAATTTTAACTTCAGTTATAAACATATTTCATTTCCTTTCTCTTGTTTGCAGATAATTTTTATAGTATTTTCATGTTTTTGAAGAATCAAGCGTCAATGAATGTATATGTAATTGTCAACACACTGAACACAATGCTTCTAAGCCGAGAGAATAGAAGCAGAGACTTTCGCTACAAGCTGTCGTTTCAAACATCATATGAGAGTAGACTTTGTAGACAGATTTTATAAATCCAATTGGCTATGGGCTTTAAAACAGGATAACACTGAAAGTCTAACGTAATCAATATTGTGTGTGTGCGTGCGTGTGTGTGTGTGTTTGTTTGTTTTTTTTTTTAAATAATTTACAGTTTCAACCTAACTGATTTGAATTTTGTACAATTATATTCACGTACTGAGGTAGCAAGTGTATACACAGGATTTGCAAACAAATGCATATCAACTAGCACAATAAGTTCTGAGTATTAAAGGAAGAACGGAATGAAATATATAGGTTCTTCTCCTGGACAATATTTAGGAACATTGCAGGTGCACCACCACATCCCCATACATCATGCAATTTCTTGAGATTCCGCAGATTTTTGTCTGGGGGTCAGTCACTTTTTCCTCGTTTGTCCGCGTTGTTTTAGCGAACATGGAAAAAACGTATTAATGACCAGACGTCAACTGCTGAAAAATTACTATAGCTTCTTATCAAAAGTAAAATAAATTGAAAACTTCACACCTCATTTCTTCTTTCTCTTGTTATCGAAAGACTTAATCTTCTAAAACATATTGTCACAAATTTGTAACCTGTCCTTTAATCATCATTTTTAAAAGTGGTGTTTGAACTAATGAGCTGTAAGTACGAATTTTGAAAAGTTGTTGTTATATTTCCAAGTTGTAACCCTCTAGTTGACTTACGAATATTTTATCTGGAAGATTACAAGAGTTGCAGCTGTGTTAAATTTGAAAACTGCAGCAAATTTCACTATTAGGAAAGTACAGAGTTAAATACTATGAAATGAGAAAATGTAAAACTTGGAAAGTTTAAACGATTTCTGCTCTTAATATCATATTTAACTAGAAGGGCATCTGCAACTGGGATGCAGTGCACGTAGTTTTGTGGTCCTTTGTTCTTCTAAAGTGATAATGAGGAGAGAGGGATAAATGGAGAACCCTGAAGGGCAACCAGTTCCACGTGACAATATGCGCAAGAATGGAAGGTACCTCTAACGATTCCAGTTCGATTAGGCACATCCAACGCCATTCAAATGCTTCTATTAGCCCGTGACTTCTACGAGTTCCCTTAAAGACTACCTCTCCGAAGATCACCCGTAGGCCGAATGAGATGAACTGTCCGAACGACATAAGGAATATATATATATATGAAACGAGCTGCACCTCCAGCGCCTAGCCACAACCTCCGACATAGTAAGCTGGTCTCTCACTTCAAAAATAGGTGATGAAGTAATTGGTGGGATTTGAAAATGGGGGATAGAAAATTTTAACAGAAGAACGACGACTCAAACATTCACTGGCCGCCCCAGCCAAACCATGAAAAGTCCATTGTTTGTGTGGGACATGTGGGGAATCGCAGTCGTTATCTTTCGAAGGTGATGCGCGCACGTAACATG
Organism: Mantis religiosa; assembly: GCA_030765055.1. NCBI lineage: Eukaryota > Metazoa > Arthropoda > Insecta > Mantodea > Mantidae > Mantis > Mantis religiosa. The sequence continues at coordinate 259,779,863 of CM060950.1, read as the reverse complement.
TGTAAGATAAAAAATAAGAATCAAGAAACCGATATTTCTTACCATCCGAAGGATACTGTAAATAGAAACCTGCAAATCTAATTCTAATCCACTATATGCAGAAAGGTTGAAACAACATACATAGGCGTAGTACCATTATAAACACAACAGAAAAAAATACATCATGTACGTGTTTCAAGACAGACAAGTTTAACACATATTCCTTAGAGACAAAAGTAAATCAAATGTCCAAGTATGTGAAATGAATTTCAAGAATGAAATGGACTCCTTTGAAATTTGGCATCTTCATACACTTATGAGAAACAGTGTAATTCTTGGCACATTGATCACAGTGGCTGTTTTTCACTTTTGCCTAGAACTTTGTAAACATGAAGATAATTCAGATTTATTTATTTTCTTTGCAGGTATGTATCAAATCTTCAGTTTCATTTCCGTTTCCAGTTACCAAAGACGTTTTGCTTTACACAAAGCAAATTTGCAGAAATACCCATGATTTATGGACCAAGGTAAGACAATATTAACACCTGCATAATATAATGATATGTATATCATAATGATTTTCGCCAGATCCTCCACAAATATATAGGTAGATCCACACATCGCCTCTTTTTAAAGTTACAACAATGATTTATCTAGTGTTATCAGATTCTTCCCTTGCCATTTGCAGTCAATGGCACTGAATAAACACACAGTCATCCAGAGTCATTTCTGACTAGCTTTCCCTGGTGCTGGAATTCCCCAATTCTAGAAGTGTTTGAACCACACATTCTATGCACCACTTCCAACATTCGATTGTTGTCAGAATGGTCGTGCTAAAAGCATAAACCTGAACACTATTAGGAACGAATCACCTTTCGATTCCGGTACCAGAGGCAGCTCTCGAGGAGCAGCGGTGAAATTTGACTTAAGACCTCACCTGAAAGATCAGTTCTACTATGTCCTTTTATTCATTTGCTTTTTGTAAACATTAATGTGTTCTAAACATAGGGTTATACTCCAAATGTAACTACTGGTTGTCAAGCAGAATAGGCAGCCTAAGATAGTTTGTCTTGTACACGTATGCGCTAGGGTGCCCAAAGTTTTGTTGCAGAAGAGTTAGTAGTAGTTCACAGCTGCTGCCTGCTGCAGTGAAGCCAAGGCTAAGCAAGTGTTGCAATTAGCACTAGCAGTCTGCTTGATTTTAGCAGTTGGTGGGACAAGAGTAAAGTGCAATTGTATTTTTTCTGATTGTGAGATATTGTGCTAAATACATAAGAATGGATATTCTGGCAAGAGATGTAACTTTTTTAGACTAAATTGTGAAGATTATTTGCAGTTGAAAGGGAAAAGTCCGACTCCCATTTTATTATGGAACAACCAGATGAAAAATATGTGTGGCACTTGAAATGACGTGTTACCTAACAGTCTAGTAAACTGATAGCTTAAAGCTAAATAGAATCCATCGTTTTATTGTTTCCATTTTGGTAAAGGTAGGTTATAATGGGAATTGGGCACATGAGTTTGAAAACTCTTACTGCAAAAATAAATGAACCAAGGTCATCCACAAAAGGTTTTACAGTAACTGTTAAATTTAATTAACTGGTAAAACTATAATGGAGAGTCCACTATCAGAAGACGCGCGTTTTGATACTATTAGGCTCATTGGGAACGTTGATCACAACAGACGTATAATAAGATACTAATTTCGATCGATTGCTTTTAGGCGCGACCACCAGCTTTTGCGGCCATCATGAATCCCTCTACTGTGAACAAAAGGAATAATTTGGTGAAAGAGTGGATAGAGTCAACATGAAAAATTCAATGCCATGGCCGGGATTTGAACCACGGATCTCCTGGTTTCCGTCCAGTCGCTCTTAACCTTTGAGCTACCATGGCCAACGTCCGTCCTGACATTAAATTCTCCAGTCGACTCGTATATTTCCCCGGTAGACCACTAGGGGCTCTCGCATCCGAGATACACCGTTTGTGGCGACTTACTATTGTAAGTACTTAAGTCCCAGGCTTCATCATTTAACTCATATTACTTTAGTTAATTGATGGAAATTAATCATTTCTCCACACTAGCCATATATAGGCTAAGATATTTGATGGATAGAGTCAACATGAAAAATTCAATGCCATGGCCGGGATTTGAACCACGGATCTCCTGGTTTCCGTCCAGTCGCTCTTAACCTTTGAGCTGGCATTGAATTTTTCATGTTGACTCTATCCATCAAATATCTTAGCCTATATATGGCTAGTGTGGAGAAATGATTAATTTCCATCAATTAACTAAAGTAATATGAGTTAAATGATGAAGCCTGGGACTTAAGTACTTACAATAGTAAGTCGCCACAAACGGTGTATCTCGGATGCAAGAGCCCCTAGTGGTCTACCGGGGAAATATACGAGTCGACTGGAGAATTTAATGTCAGGACGGACGTTGGCCATGGTAGCTCAAAGGTTAAGAGCGACTGGACGGAAACCAGGAGATCCGTGGTTCAAATCCCGGCCATGGCATTGAATTTTTCATGTTGACTCTATCCATCAAATACCTTAGCCTATATATGGCTAGTGTGGAGAAATGATTAATTTCCATCAATTAACTAAAGTAATAATTGGTGAAAGAGTGTTTACCACCTGGATGGCACCTGCCCATAGTGAAGCTAACTTCTTCTAAGACAAAAAATGGTGTGTATTAATGACGTAATTACTGAACACTGTTTTGTTCAAAATTGACAAACTATGTATCTGCAAACAAATGAAGTGATTGACTTACGCTCCAACAGTCCAATGAATGTCACCATAGAGCTTATAAACGAGCACAGACATTGAAGGGGCTTTATGGAATTAAGCATTTCTACGCATAGTTCAGAAGTATGCATATCGATGCATACTAATGTGCATACTGTATATGTGAGTGAGAAAAATGGCAACCGATCAAGGACCTACTGTGTATCATTATGATAATAATCACAGGATTTAAGAAGTTCTGCCAGAAACGGAGTAATTACTTTCCCTGATTTTAAGAATTCTAATACAACATCTTTATGTGAAATAAGTATATGTATTTCGAAGCGTCAGAAAATAGGACTTCTAAACAACTACTAATGCAAGATTAAAAATACACACAAAAAGAAAAGAAAAACAGTTAAATCTTCATCTGGAAACCTTGAATTTTTGGATAGGTCATTGTATTTCCTGCAGAAGAAAATGATCGAGGAATTGAACTCGACTACACAGAGATTGAGCTAATAAAGGTTTATAATTTTAACCAATTTAACTTAAGTTGATTCAGTTGCTGAGTGGACTCAATCAAACATCAAACGAAGCCCATGTATGTATGTATATATGTATATACTTCTTCGAAATTACTCTTAATAGCAGGATTAGGATTAAAAAGAAATTGGGCTAATAACTAAAGTGCGCCCTTTGGATGGGTAGGTCGTAGAAATAAACCACAAGCTATCGGACTAAACACAGTTAAGTCATATCAGAGGTTGACTTACTCTGCCCGATACTATTATCTACGTATGCTACGTAAATTAACGTTTGAAGTTCAGCACAAGTCTGTCATATTTTGTGCCTTTTGAACTTGTATAATATTTTAAGAAACATAACCAAATGCAGTTCTTTTATTTTGAGGGAGCAAATGCAGCAAATTGTTCACTAAAGGCGACATTCCGGCTGGGGCATGCCGAGATGCTGACCACATCTCCTCACCGTATCGGTTGGATGATCGCCCACCTCTACTTTGAGTATGTGGGCGTGAGGCTCGCAGTCGGGTTGGCAGGTCCTGGCCCTACATGGGATGTCGCATCCTGGGTTACTTTATTGTTAACTACTGCATAGGGCGAACAATTGCTTTTGAATAATTGTTAGTCACATTAATTGGGTATGCCTCATAAAACGCGTTTCAAATATTTATATTATTTGCTGTTAAGCAACGGACTTTGTAAAGCTTGACAATTTAAAATCTCCATTTTAGCGATTTTCAAAGTAATTTTGTATGTCATCGCCATATCACTCTGATAAGTTAGTTAGTTAGTTACTAACGCTCCCCACATGGCAACCTTGGCCTTCGGGGTAACCTCACCCCACCAAGCGATGACCGGACCCATTTCTCAGGTGGAGGCACCCAGAGGGCGGTGTCCATTACCTCCGATGATAGGGTGATAGTGAAGATGGCGGTGAGGTGAGAGGACCTACAGTTTTTACCGTGGACTCCGAACCACGTTGGGCATAGGGGATACTTCACGTGTGCTAGACAGAGGTGAAGGCGTGGATAGGGCCGACTTAAAATCGCCAACCCCAGAGCCGGGAATCGAACTCGGGACCCTTAGAACGGGAGCCGCGAACGAAACCACCGCGCTACCCCGGCGCCCTATCACTCTGATAAAAAGGTCAGAAATTGCTGATTATTAGTCTCCATTTAAAAGAATTTCAACCTAACAATCAAAGCAGGAATACGCTTCGTCCTACTAAGGAGTTTCGTTCAAATGTTTGTAAGCACATTAAATGATCCATATTGTCACGGGAAAAGGGATTAAAAAACTGAGGAGGAGTTAAGTACTACTTCCGGGCTAGAAATATTTTCAATTAAACATCGGAAAGGAAGCGACGAAACGAGAGAGCACAAAATTGACATAGAACTAATGATGGTAGGTACAGCGCTACTTGGTCTGTTAGCTTCCAAATTGAATATCCCTTAATTTTAATATGATCTGAATATAATAGAGACATATTCTGGTCGTCCATTTAGGACGTGATAGCGCTGCTGCTTTCCCAAACGGAAACCAATTTCGAAACCCGGTGCTGGAGTGGAGATTCTTCTTGCGGCGAACCTGTCCAGGGTGCACTTATCCGCGTTATATCCCTGACGGGACATTTGAGAAGCTTCTTGTTTGAGAACTAGCATCCCCTTGTTGCAAAGACCGCGCATACCAGCAGTATGAGTTCGGGGCGCTGACCAATTGCCATTCTCTAGCACTCATGATGTTTCAGTGTGTTGTGGTGGGCAGAGGTGTGGGACACAGCGGCCGAGTGGTAGGCTTTGGCATGGAAATGACATTTGGGCCATTAGTAGAACATGCCCTATTAATTAATTCACAAAAACTTAATTAAAGAACTCGATGGCAAGCATCAGCGAGCTGTTGAGTGATTGTTAAATAACTTAACATTCTATGAAGTCGAAAAGGAAGCCTCTTCTTATTCATGACTCTCCTGTCATTGAAACGTGTATATTTGGTAACAAGGAAGGCGAACTTACTGCTTAAGGCGAATATAGATTTGTATTCAAGGATGCCAGGCGTACCCCTGTCTTCTCTTTCCTGCGCACTTAACCTGCAAACCCTCGAAAAGCAGCTGACACACCACTGTGAATCACCAGACACGAATGAAGTAGTTGTGTTCTATGTGATGGACAATAGACGATCCATTACGATAGTAGGTCAGAATAAATGATGAATTAGTAGAGGGGCTGGAAAGTTTGGAGAAAACGTGACGTTGTCTGCATCAAAGCTGTCATGGGGAATTGAGATAATTTATGCGATTGATGGAACCTTCAATGAAGTTACAGCTATACGTTGCGATACATTTCGTTGCATTAACATAGCTATCGCTAATAGTGCCACAGTATTAGATTCGCTTTCGTTGGCTATATAACATAATTTTTCTCCAATACTAATATTGAACAAAAGTAAGGGTTTAAACCATTGTACATTAATAATACCTTTTGTATTACAACATTTACGAATTCTTCTTCCGGATTCTATATAAATATTCTTTTCAAAAGCATTTCAATGTTCTGATTTTGATCTTTTTTGTATCTGTTTAATTTTCTTTTATTCATGCAACATTTCCGAACACAGCTCTAGGATTAGATAACTTTTTCAAGTGTATTTCAATGTTCTGATTTTCTTTTAAAGTTTGCTTTCTTTTATCACTTGTTTAGCTTCTATATTTCACTACATTTTCACTACACTGTTTATACTTAACCTATACATTTTACAAGTTTGTGTTTCTTTTAATTTTATAATTTGTTATTGTAATTTTAGATACTTTAGCTTAAGTTCCCACAATTTACAAGGGAATTCATCCTCCCACAACGTAATTAGAAAATACAAAGAAATTTGGCGGAATTATCCATGGGCGAAAGACTTACTTATTCTGCATCTCCATGATTTTTGCATATCTAGCTTAGGTATTGGACATCGATATTGTTCTCCTGTTTCTTACTCATATTCTGATGGATATGTGCCCCTTGCCCGAAATAACTGAATATTTCTCTGTCGTTTCCCCCTCGATTTTGAAAGCTTTTCAATATTTCCTGTGTCACAGTGATCTCTATTCATTCACATGATATGTGGTTTCCTCCAAATTGCTAGTCTGTCTTCAATTTTCCCATTCTGATACCTTTAATCTACTCCTGGTTTCTTCTAACTCTTTTCTAGCTGGCCGCGCCATAGCTCAGTGGTTAGACCGCTTGGCTCTTACCAAGGCGGCCCGGGTTCGATCCCAGGCGACCGCAAAGCGAGATTTGTGGTGGACAACACGGTGCTGGGGCGGGTTTTCTCCGGGACCTCCGGTTTCCCCCGCCATCTCATTCCACCGGTGCTCCATCTTCATCTCAAGTACCATTAGTGTCACCGCCTGCGTTGCCGTATGTAGTAAAAGCGGACGTTAAATACTACACACACACACACACACACACACACACACACACACACATTTATTTTCTAGCTATTTCTCTTTCTTTGTCTAATTCCTGAGCTATTTCCTCCCTCAGTTCTCTGTTTTCAGATTCTGACCTTTCATTAACTAGATTGGAAACTTTATTTTCAGCATTTTCTGTCTCCTCACTAACATCTTCCCCTAGTTTGTCTGTTACCTCACCACCTTCTCTTACATTCTCTGTTTCCTGACCAACTATCGTCACATTTTCTAACTCTTGTTCATCCTCTGAATTCTTTCCTAGTTCTACTTCTCCTACCTCTAACTTCTCAATACTATTATCTATCTTTTATCCTGTCTGTTGTAACTTTTGATTGCTAATGTCCATGTCACACTTAAACTTTGAATATTAGTATTCTTCTTTTTACTTAAACATTGAACGTTTCTGTCTATCTCTTTACTAATACTTTGGAATTCATTATCCATCTCTTTCCTAAAACTTGCGAACATTTCTCTAATTTCCTCTAACATTTCTACATTATTTGGGACAGTTCTACCCCACTCAGCTACTTCGACTACTTCCTGCCTACTGTTATTACTATAAACCTCTTGAACTTCCATGTTTTCTGCAGAGTTTTACTCAACATTTTGTTTTTCACTCCTCAAGTACATTCACAATAGTCTAGTAGAGAATATATACTCTGTACCTTTAATTCTTTTACTGCCTCCTGATGATGTCGCTGATGATGCTGGCCTCCTTTCTTCTTTCCAGTCGAACTGTTGTAGAACTCCTTGTTGGGTTGAACCTCCTCGTGGCGAATCTCCCTCTCGGGTCAAAACTTTGAACCTCCTCGTGTCAAACTTCCTTCTCTTATCGAACCTTTGAACCTCCTCCTGGTGTCAAACCTCCTTCTCGCGCCCCACGTTGGCGCGACAGTTTCATGCAATTTGCCAACCAAGTGTTACCTATATATCACTGTTCAGAGCTACCGTATGTCAACTGCATATTACGTGATAACACTTAATTCGTTATTTACGTAGGAACCGATCTATACCTTTTCTCTTCGGTTCTCGTCTGCCTTCGCCGAAGACCCAACCAGTTGTGTTTCTTATTGGACCGCCAGCACAGTGGTATGTTCCTCACCAGGCTGGGACTCAAGTACTTACCATAGTAAGTCGGCACAAAGGGTGATCTCGGATACGAGAGCTCCTAGTGGTCTACCGGGGAAATATGAGTCAACTGGAGAATTTAATGTCATGACGGCAAGTTCAACATGGTAGCTCCAAGGGTTAGAGCGACTGGACGGAAACCAGGAGATACGTGGCTCAAATCCCGGCCGTGGTATTGAATTTCTCATGTGACTATCTATATAAGTACAATGTTTGACTTCCAGGCCAGGTTTAATCCATAACTATGATACAACTTTGGTTTCTTGGTCTTTCAGCTCGTAAAATTACGTTATAGTAGCTGTAGTATTTAAAAGTGCGTTTTATGCTGCACGACCTCTAAAATGTATTTGCGTTACATGTTTGTGTAATACTTGGAGAAAGTTCACTCTGCTCTCTTCATGTACCTGTCACTCCTGTCTCGTTAGTTTACCTCGTTAACTTTACGCCGAGTACGTAAAGACTTCATTTCCCCAACGTCAGTTGTTAGTTCGGATGCTGCTGAATCAAAAATAAAAAAAATCTGATGTGTTGCCTTCACTTGCTTTACTCATTTTTACGCAAATTATTCCCACAAACACTTATGTTTCTATCAACTTCACTTTAATTGAGGTGAACATTTGATAAATTGTCTAAATACATATTTCATTGTGAGTGCAATGTAATGAGGGAGTGCAGTAGGTTTCTCACTATGGCCGAATGTTTTTAAGAGCTGATGGGTCTTTGATGCTTTAAAGGTACCTTCTCTGATCCTGTCCAAGAGGAACAAAGCCGAATATCGATTTAGCATCCGGAAAAGCGTATTTCAAACAAATGAACCACAAGAAAATAACTCCACAACAGGCATAAATTCTTATATGACGTGATTTAACTTCAGTGCCTTAATATTTTGTTAATTCTTTACGGTGTGTTAGTTATACAAGTGCTGTTCGAATGAAAACGCCTTCGCAGATAATTCCCAGAGACTCAACGATTTATTTTTAAAACACTGTGCGGTTAACATGTTTTCATAACAATGAAAAGTATAGACTTCGTTAAGTCATTTTCGGAACATACAAATTTTCGAGAAATCTTCAAGATATGGTGTAGTCTGGAACAGGGTGGTTTTCTTGAAAATCTTCGCTTTACCCTCTTGGAATATAATGAACTGAAACAAAAAACTTCGTACTTAACTGACTTCTGGTTTGAGTTATCTGTTCACAGGCACAGACACCAGAATTTGTACAAAAATGTTTCTACAGTGTGAGAGCGTAAACCCTAGGATGTGCAATACCATCAACGTATCCAATATCTTCGTCCTTAATGAATATGCTGCGGCTCCTATAATACTGAGCTATAGGATGTGAAATTTAAAAATGGGTGCTCTTATATCAACCTACTTTATTGACTACCACCCAACAATTTTACACTATACGTTGCCAAATCTTGAGCCACTTATTCACACCTGAAACAAAACTAGCACCTTTAATTGCTAAATTCAAGCTATTTCTTACCTTTATATTTTGAAAACTATCATATTAGCGTTTTGATGAAACCCTCCAATTTCTGAATTTACTGAAGTCTAACTTAGAAAATGTGAGCTAATCGGTTTCTTGTTGATTGAGTTTGCCGGAATGCCTAATTGCCGTAGCTACTTTGACTTCTAACCATTTAGTTTTTCTCAACCTGTAACATGTCTAGCTAGCAAGTTATCCGTTGGGAGCATTCTAACGTTTGTTTTTAATACTGTGCATCAATTTCTGTGTATGGGAACTATTTATTGCAATGATGAATGCATATTCCTATTATGTCTCTATAGTATTATTAATATTACAATTAATTAATTCGAATATAAGTGGCATTTTCTATTTTGTTTCAATAAGTTCTTAAAAAACAGTTTTTCATGAAATGCTTCTCGTCTTTTAATATTTGTAATAACAATGGCATTTTTTAATTTTTGTCAGTCATCATTCCATTTGACTGTGCTTGTTTAGTAAAATGCAAACGTTAATTTTCTTGTTTTTTACATTTTTTTTGTGACTAGCACAATAAGGTAAAGATCAGACGGTGAGATGTAAACTCAAATTTCATTCTCAAACAATTTTGATGTCTATGAAGTGGAAATTGAAAACTGTTTTACTGATTCTTGGCAATACTAGCAGGCAGTTGGGAGGTGGTGTGTAAGGAAAGACAAGTGGACCGGTCGGTCGTCCGCCCGGCCACGCGCTGCTTGTCGCTGAGTTATCTATGTGTTTGCTTCTCGCTTGACTGCCCACCCGCGTCTTCTTCCTGCGGTGCTCACCGGATCAGAAAGAGGAAGTAGCGACACCTGGTGACATGTGTGACAACAATATATCCCTTAGTACACAGCGCTTCTAAGGTCTCACTTGGACCAGATTGAAAATCTTGTTTTCCCTAACCTCAGTTAAAATAACCGTGTTGGATTTTCAGGAAAAACGTACACATGCAAAATGTCTAAACTGAGCACCTATATTGGAGTAGTAACATATCACTACAAAGTCTGAGTTAAACCCTTACCTACTATCTACATCACATTAAAATACTGATTGGAGCATTCCCTTCAATTTAAAACAAAACAAAAGAAAAGAAGAAGAGAAATTTTTTTTCGAAATAATCTAGCAGCTTTTAAGAACGTATTTCCCGTTGCGATTCACATGTGAACTTTTTCAATTGAGAAAATATTCTTTAATCTTATAAACAAATTACAAAACAACTGTAATTTGCTACAAATAATGAAGTTTTACTTCAAGCCAGGAACTGAAGGAGGTGCTTATATATTTTTTTTAAGTAAAAATGCATTATGACTTCAATATCAGTAATAACTCATTCAATGTAAAATGCATCAAAATATATGAGTTAAATGGCTAATAATGACATAGTAGGGAAGCATGACAAGCGATTTTGTATGTCAGAGCATTGATAAAGTTAAAGGGAATTGATAAAATTATATTTATTTTGCCACACTCGATAAATCTTGAATTTTTTAATGTATAAGTAAGTGCTTCATTATATATTTTACGCATAAATGATACAGAAAATTAATGGATGTCTTTTACTCGGCCATCTCTGTTCATACCGAAAATATTGCAGCATATACTTTGCGCTCATTAAGAAATGATTATTTTCTTAATTATAGTCAGAAATTATTCCTTTAAAGGGTAAGTAACCATCTTATTAACACCCAAGTGGATCGACTAAAGACCTTCAGATTGAATTTGTATCCAACACAATAATTTAGGCACTTTCAATAGTTCACGAAGAGACCAGTCACTAGAAAATATCATTTTCAAAATAAGCTGTTCATACCAAAAATGGGGAAAAGAATCTCCCATGATAATCTTTGCAGGTAGATAAAGAAAATGCCTTGAGAAGACAAGGCTGTCATACCGATTAATAGTATCAATGTAAAGAACAAATTTCCATTTATAACAGGCTAAAATTTATCTCCACAAACCATAGTGTATAGGGATTAGTATTATCTTCCATAAGCTGTTGGAAAATTCAGGGTAAAAATGGCAGGTGCCGTATCATATTTGAGAGATTTAAAATACGCCGATTTTGCCTATAATTTTATAATTGCATATAAAAAAAGAAATTCCCATTATTGCGTCTAAAATGAGAGGGCATCCAACATGCCGTTTTGGGGAATTCTTTTGCCATTTATCATTGCTTCCCACCAGCCATGCATAAGCTAAGATGGAATTTCTGACAACAGCTATTATCTATGTCGCTTACTGAACGCTACAGTATCCCTGTGCAACTGTAAAATTGTTTTTACTCTCAGACACAAACCACTGCCCTGAAATTTTTAATATTTTTATTTCTGCACTTCTAGTTAACCGTAGTCACAGTTAATACATATCAGGAAATTATTCTTATACAGTAGATACATTTGTGCTAAATTAGGAGGTGACCATATGTCAAGAGTAACCAACTGTCAGGTTTTGCCTGAAAGTTCTCCAAGAGAAAGTTCTCCGCGAATCAGATGAAAATATTCCGAGGGCGGTCAGAGGCGTTGGTTATGGTTATGGTTTCTACGGTCTTGTAGTCAAGAGTCGGTGATTAGGCTGAAAATTCCTGATTTAATCTCCTACATACTCAACCAGTGCAAATCAAAATTTGTAAGACATATTAAATTCTTGTGTAACAAACTGAAGATGCTGACAGTGAAGCGAGCCAAGTGTTAAGAATAAGTAATCATTATAGCAACACAACTCCACTTTTACTTCTCTGTATTTAATATCACTTGGTGTTAATATCCAAAGGATATTAAATACAGATAAGTAATAGTGGAGTTTTGTTGCTATAGTGTTTAGTTATTCTTGATGGTAAATTCTTCTCGATTGCCGGTGTATAGTTTAGTAAATTTTTCCAAATTATTCAATTAATATATTTTATTCCAATTAATCGTTCATCTGATCGTACTGTATTTATGCAAAAGCTGGAAATGTAGAACCCATCTGTCATTGAGCTTCTCAGTTTGATTCTACCTTTCGAAGTCCTTCAATTATTCTTGAAGTCAGCACATTCAAAACATCCTATGAACGTTTATTTCAATATAGTGTAAATTCTATACTGCTATACTATCAGAAACAAAACTAAATGTAATACCATTTTTGTTCGAAGTTATCAAGTGATACCGAAATTATGGATTCAATATTTTAAGAATCGTAATGGATTAGATATAAGCATTTGATATATTCGTTAAATGTGAAGCAGGATGTCGGTTGAACAGTTAACTCTATGAAAGTCAGCTGCGGCTGGAGGTCCAGAAGTTTGGCATTTGAGACATGTGCGGGAACCTTTGTTAGAAAATGATAGTCGAAGGGGCACTTACTGGTCATTAGCAAAATACCAGATGGTTAAGGTAATTCTGGGGTCGATGACACTTTTTCTTGAGAGGAATCACAGAACTGGACCGATCGCCCATGAAGGAAGGCGTGGCTGGATAAAGTACCTTTGCCGTACATGTGTTATCGCGGTAAATGCGGACATTAATATATGTGTAGATTGGTGGACATTGGTATGCAACTTCACGATTTACGTTAATATTATAAAAAATAGTAATCATTAAACAACTCTTAAACGTTGATTCCGGTGTCCTCCTTACGCCTATATACACACACGCACACCCTGAAATAAGAACCTTACACGAGACTGAGGATACACCACACACTGCTTCACATTTGCGTATCGTCGGGAGGTGGCAACATAAATGAACTCATCCGATGTGAACCGTTTATTCGTTTTTGAGTAGCCTAATTCAAGTGGGTGACATAGTCATCACTTTGTCAAATTACGTTCAAAAGTACCATCTGCGTACAAATTCTTGGATCTCATGTTATGCGGCTATCTCGATCTTGCTGGTTAATATTGAGCTTGTTTTGATTGATGCAACTAAATCAGGTTGGTCACTCGAAATATGTTAAAACAAAACACTGAAGTCGTCTGTATATACAACTTATTTTCTCTGCTAATAGCTGCTTTGATGTGTGACAGCTAAACATAAACTATAATTGAACTTTATAACATGCTCTTTTAAAAGGTCACATCTTGATCATGAACTCGCCTACTCCTGGAGGTTTTATACTTGCAATCTGACCTCTTTAACGTAGAAGAGAGTTACACGTGACTTAAGAAATAGTTAAATATTTAACCAAAATATGTCAAAAAGAAAAGCTAAATTAACAGGTATCTCAACAAATGTCGAGAGAAGTACACCTATGTACTTACGTAAATTTTATCTATTTGAAGCTCCAGAAATGTAAACTAAATTGCCCTAGGCTATTAATTGCTAGAAACTTCTCTTAGAGTTTCAGTGAGGTGCTTCAAATAGCTTCTGAATGTCGATTCAGGCAATCCATGAAATTGGTTGTTGTTGTAATTTACGTCCTCCAACGTAAAGTCATATCGGACGGTGAATGAATTAGGTGAAATGATGCTCAAATGAGTCCAGGATCCATGGAGCTTAGAGTTACCCGACATTCGTCTTGAAGGATAAGGGAAACCCCGGAAAAACCCTTATCCAGGTAACTCACCCTGACCGAGATTCGAACTCGGGACCTCTTGACCATGGAATTGGTGGCGTGTAATTCTAATACATAACAAACGAAACTGCGGATAAAATTAGGAGGTCCGCACAGTATGTCTTAGAGCACACAAGCATACACCATAGTCATTTTATTACAAATGTACCAAATAATTACAAAGCGATGGATTTGTTTTCTTTCCTCAGAAAACGCATGAAGGCGTTGGGCGAGGACAGGTTGGTACACCAGAATGCAAAAGTTTTCCGATGTGCAAGTGGGTTGGAGAGGCAAGGGGAATAACATCCGATTATCGTCTAGTTGAGCCTAGTGAGAGCGAAGGTCAGGTTTACCTGATATCAACAAGTCATTCCCCTCCTCCGACCACAGCAGGTAGGGAACGATGAACGTAATAACGATTAATGCTACCTTTAAGCACTCTACCCAGCTATAACAGAAACGATAACGACAACGATGATGGTAATGATATTGATATTAATGATGATGATAAGACGATGACGATGATGATGATAATAATAATAGTGTTAGTGTCAGAATTAGTAAAATAATTATAATAGCACCACAACCACCACAATCATAATAGTAATAGTAATAGTAATGAGGAGGAGGTTTAAGCGCAATACTCTGTACTAAATTATACATTTTATTCTATGAGGTTCCAATTGAATGTTGAATTCTTTGTCTGATAAGTGCAATGCCTATATCTTAATTTTACTCTAGAATTGAATTTATTTTAAGCTTGCTAATAATTATTGAGGCAGAAAATAAAGGATAATTTTCATTAAATATAATTAATGTATAGGTAAAAATGAAACCAATTTCTAAATCGATGCCTATGTGCATAAGAAGAAAGGAAAGGATGGAAGTATGAGCTTGAACATGGATGGCATAATACGGGATAGGAAACAAACGATTAATTGCTTAATATCCGGTCCACCAACCATTTACAGCTAAAAGAGTATTGAGTCTCCTAGGCAGAGAAGAGACGAGAGATTCACTATTATGAGGTCGTCTGCACATGGCTTCCCATACTTCCTGAACGTGATCCTCGAGACTTCCAGGAGTTTTTTCTGCCCTGCAATTCCACTCGTTAACTACAATAACCCAAATATGGTCAATGGGATTCAGATCTGGTGATTTGGCTGGCCAAGGGAGAGGAGAAACTTCAGGATGTTGCTCTATCCAATCTCGGATAAATGCTGAAGTGTGAATGCTGCTGTTATTATAAACATAGTTAATGATAGGCATATCTTCCTCAGGATATACGGAACGAGCACTTAAAAACATGCAGTCCTCTAACACCTCCACATACTCCTCAGAATTCACTCTCGGGGATACGCGGTCCAGTTGACTCACACTGGCAGCCTACATCCAGCCCCAGAAAGCGATGCTAATCCTACCGATTCTTTCTGTGGTCACTACGTGTTCTGGGTTGTAGCGTGTCTTGTCTGGATGCCAAAGTATCATCCTTCCCTCTTCGTCGGATGAGAACACTTTCTCGTCCGTCCATATTACAGTGTCCCAGAATGTCTGAGGCATTGGAAGGAACTGGAGAGCAAATCCCACACGAGGCGCTTGATGTACTTCTGTGTGGTTCTGTTTTCGAGCTGGCTTCCAAATGTGGATTCCAGCAGCAAGACGATGCACGTATAGTTGAAGGCGCTATCTGAAGTCCCATATGCCTCACGATTGCGTAGAAGGGCGGAACGGATTCTCTCTGGAATTCTCCACTATGGCTGCATCCATATCCCGAGAGGTAACGCTGGGTCTTCCGGATATAGGTCGGGATTTTGATCCTTCTTCTCCCTGTTCCTGGAACCGCCGGATCTAGTAAAGAACGCAGTCAAGCCCTCTTCCCACAGAATTAGCTATTTGTGTTGTAGGAAGACCTGCTTCCCACATGCCAACAACACGGCCCCGAGTGACTTCCTAGGTTAAAGGCGTTCTTCTCTAATCTTCTTCACTCTAATACATGATATAACGATACTCTTTGTCGCTTTTAAATCAAATGCAAACCTTCCGCTCTTATACATATATAATGCAAATGTGACCTTTGACACCGAAGATGTAACTACCAATCGCGGAGTGCATCGACCATATGTCCATTTAACTACAGTGACAGTTCTATTGCCTATGTAGACAAGTTCACTGGAAGACGGAAATTTTAACATATTCTTGCAGTAAATCTACATTATTTCCCTAAAATACGTAAATGAAGAAAGTGCTAGCACTTACTTATTAAATTGATCTGTTTCAGCAACGGCATCTACATGACAGTTGATTTTTTGCGATCTTTGGGTTAGTTTGTTACCTGAATGTTGTAATGTTCACAGCCTCTAGAGCAGATAATTACTGCACACTGCTTCGAACTATATATGCTTTAAATACATAAACTATTTCTTGTTTAAATGTTTAATTCTGTTATAGCTGCACATTAGGCTAGCGTTACACTCTTATTTGACATTTCAGGTTTTCTTTGTAATCATCATCATCGTCATCAACTTCATCATCATCATTAACATCATCGCCCGCCTCGGTATCGTGGTGGTAGCGTGTCTGCCTCTCGTTCAAGAGGTCCCGAGTTCGAATATCGATCAGGGCGAGTTACCTGGATAAGGTTTTTTCCGGGGGTTCCCCTTATCCTAAAAGACGAATATCAGGTAACTCTAAGCCCTATGGTCTCCGAGCTCATTTGACCATCATTTCACCCATTCCATTCGTCGTCCGGTATGACTTAACGTTAGAGGACGTAAATTACAAAAAGAAAGAAAAGAAAAGAAATCACCATCACCATCAACATTACCATCACCATCATCATCACCATCAACATTACCATCACCACCATCATCATCATCATCATCATCATCAACATATAAGTTGACCAGATTGACTTAGATGCTGGAATGCTGATCTCAAAGTTGCGAGTTCAAGCCCGGTTTATTTCGGTGGTTTCTACGTGTCGCTAAAACTGAAATGCATCATGTCAGCTTTACTGACATTTAAAGAACTTCGTGAAAACTCTGACATGCCGGTGACGCTAACGTGATTTTGTATATAACTGTCATTATCAGAGGCAGTTGTTATTTTATTTATTCTGTTGGCCGTTAAAAGTATTACATATATGGCCGCCAATTTGGAGCCTATATTAATTGTTGTAGTATATTCATATAAGCTGTGCTTGAGAACTGTGACAAAAACTGATTAATATATTTCTTTTCGGAACAAGATATTAATTTTAAACAATAATTTTAGATATTAATTTTAAATACCATGCAGTTTAACATTACACTATCGCTAACATATGAAAGGTAGGAGTATTTCCTTACAGATAAAACTACTACTTTGAGTATAGGAAATGTATTTAACAAGAAGAAAGGGAGATTAAAATGGTTGAGGTGTGATGTGCGAGAGAGAGGAGATAACGTTATTAAAATGATGGATAAGTACAAGGTTGATATTAGAGTTATATAAAACCACCTATGTTTCATTTGGCAAAATTGTTTTTATTTACCATTGAGGCTTAAATACCTGTGTGCCGAACTCGCTGAGCAGCTATAAGGAAACAATCGTCCTGGCGCAACTCACTGATAAGAAACCTGCCTCCCTCACGTAGGCCAGTCTTGCTCGTATCGTAAAACATTTGCTGGCGTCTGTAGTATCACAGAAAACCAGCAGGTGAGGAGACTACAGAACCTGTGAAGGGGGCATAGAACGGATAGCATTTATCGTTTTCTTTGTGTGCCATCCACTCCAGCAAAGAGGCGAGCCCACTTTTACATACAGGCTTTTATTTATGACGCAGAACCATAACCGGGGTGTGTTTGTAGAAGAAAGTTTAAGCTACATAGGAGACATTAAAGCAGTAGTTTCATCAGCCTCGGACTCCCTTTGCGCGTCATATTAAAATCACAGGTGACTATTTCGTATCACGTTTGTTGAACAGGAAAACATTTTCGGTAACAATTCTTACATTAATTATATGCATGGAAATCGTAATGTACTTTAATGTTGGCAGAGAATCAGAATAAAATACTTTGGTGTGCCTGGGAATTGATTAAATTAAATATTCAGTCGTGATGGAATATATATATATATATATATATATATATATATATAGTTGGTATACATATCATAAGGGGACACTTGCTATAGGCAATATGTGGTCATCATACGTTTCATCAAATGGCACATGTTACAGAAACGCTCAATTTTTAGCAAATGTGAGAATTCAAGAGTTTTGTGGATCGAAAGAAATCGGCCACACAGAAGAAGAACACAGATGAACTGAAATAAATAGCCAAATATATTCGTACAATAGTTTTCTTAAATAGAATTATCCAGACACTAATCTTGAACACAGTGAATATGTAATTGTACAAGTCGATGCTTACTTAAAGCTGCAACTTTCAAATGTATATGTGTGTGTGTGTGTGTGTGTGTGTGTGTGTGTGTGTGTGTGTGTGTGTGTGTGTGTGTGTGTGTGTGTGTGTGTGTGTGTGTGTGTATGTGTGAAATTAAAGTAAAATATTTTAAAACCAAACTAGTTTAGATAAAGTGATTTATAAATAGTCCTTTATTTGAACATGATTAATTGCCAGTTACAGAAATTAATTCCTAGTTTTTTTGTGATATAAAGAAGATAAAAGATTAATACTCTTATAAACTTTTCATGAATAAAACTTAAGTCTTTTGAAAAACACATAGATTAGCATGTAAGCTAAAATTAATTGATATTTCAATATTTAAATTGTTATTTAAAATTTCTTTCTTGTGTTGTTATTGTCTTTTAATTTAATAATAAATTAATAACGTATATCACAGCCTTAAATTAAAAAGGCTATAGGTGAGACTTCTTATTTTGGTTTCTTGCGAAAATGACTTTTTACCTAAGCTGTAAAGCTCAAACGAAATATAACCTCTCGCCAATTTAAATGTAGGGAAGCAGCGCCATTCTGCAATTCTGGATAGGGTAAGTAGATGTTGGATATCCGCAAAACCTGCATCCAAATATATACAATATAATTCAGAAACCGCACATATACTTTCCAACAACAGACAAATACCATCGAAATATTTGTGCTAGGCGCAGTTATCTTGGCTAATTGTTATAACTATTTCGTAATCGTATTTAACAACTTGTTCGCATTCCTCAGAAAGCGTTAGGAAGTGTCATATCGGAAGAAAGTGAAGTGGATGCTCTCTTCTAGCATTTTCTTTTCGTATATAACACTATCGTTCGAAAAACAGGAATTAATACCCGACAGCCCGTTTGACTAACTTACATCTTGGAAGAGCGCTGTGATACAGTCCCTGAGTTCGGTAAAATGTCTAACGAAAGCCATTTTTACTCCTATCATGGGCACATGATTGCTGTGGTAACGGTCCATTCATGATATGTATCCCAACCATGTTTCAAAGACAAGAAGAAATGGAATAATAATGGAAAGAATAATAAAATTTTGGTATAGGTGTTAGGTTAAAGAAGGGGAAGTTATGAAATTATGCATGAGATAGAAAAAGGATTACAGAACTCAAATAGTTGGTAGGCAGTGATATGAGGAATTATAGAAAAAATAGGAATGGAAGATATATGGAGATTAGAGAAAAGGAATACATGCGATGTGGGTAAATTAGTAAAATGCAGAATAGAAGATATAGAAAGACAGGAAATATGTGGAGGTCTAGAAACTATGAAATCATTAAAATTTTACAAGCAAATAAAAATAAATTGGGAACGAGAAGCATATGTAGATTACTGAAATAGGCAAGAGAGTGTGTGAGAGAGAGAGAGGGGGGGGGGGTTAGCATGCTTGAGAGCGGGAATAATATTTCTAAGAGGGATAAGAGGTAGGGAAAAGGGAATTTGTGAATTGTGTGGGGGAAAAGAAAGTATAGAACACTATTTAACAGAATGCGAGGAGGGTGCAATATGGAATAAAAGGGTTTGGGAAGAAAAATGGGAGAAAATAGAGAAGAGGATAGTAGCTATAAAAATGTTAATGGGTAGGGAGGAAAAGAAGGTAAGAAGTATTGGTTATTTCTTGCAGAAAGTAAAAGAAAAATGGGCCAGAAATGTAAAAAATGTAAGAAAGGAAGAGGAGGGGAAAAAGGGACTAATTAAGTAATTAAGGAGGTACGGAGGTTAAGAGCTACCTGACAGAGCAAAAGAACAGGGTTTCTTGCAAGCCAAGGTAGCAACAAGGTGACGACAAATAAATGTAGCCAAAAGTTGTAAATTGTAACATTTTGGAATGTGCACAATAAATATATCATATCTTGAAACATCTGCAAATATATTTTACCAAACGAAAGCTATCGAAGCTGCTGAAAAAAGGCTGCTGTTTTCCCGAGTTCTGGCGCAATTGGCTAAGATGGTGTCGGGTGGGCTACATCGCTAACTCCTGTCTATTTACCGTCGGCCCGGCTTCGCGACACAGCTCCCTCGTCAGAGCTAACCTTCCCGACTTGCACTGTCTTAGCGGAGCAGGCGATCCGAGTACACCTTGGCAGTCTCTGGAATGCGATAGATTACGTCGTTGTTTCTCTTCATCACTTGATATGATCTCTGACATGATTGCTGAAGATTAAGACAACGCCCCTTAGTTCACCTACGACAATACAGCCACATCAAATCATCGGGCCTAAACATCATCTGTTGGCATGTGGGTTGTACCGGGTGTTCACTCGGTTGGTCGCCAACCAGACATGCTGTCGAGCCATCTCATGCATATCGTGAAGTGGGTCTACGGGGTTGCCCATATAGCCGACAACTTACAAGGCAACTTCTCTATAAGAGCGACTCCAAATTATCTAATCATACGCCATACGCATCTTCCGCCCTAATACTAGACTTGAGGGGTGATTTCGGTTGTGTGATGCATAGACAAGCGGTTAGTCAAAAGGAAAAGCCTCACTATGAATACCAGGTTCTTTGATGATTATTCACGACCTTATCCCGGTGTTCCTTCAAGTGATTAATATACCGCTTGACTATGCCCTCCGACTGCGGATGGTGAGGGATCGTGTGCGGCTTACAGCACTGCGAGTCACCCTAAGCCACCTATCACGAGATTTCATTTAACATGTATGCCCTGATCGCTGTATAGTTCCGCGGCACTTCGAAGAGGGAGAAGAATTATTTCACGAGATTGTCCGCGATTGTCTTGATCACCTGGATTTTTGCGACGTAAATCTCCGGTAACGTGGTCAAGTGGTATATTCCGTGGTCTTGAGCAATCTATTTTCACTACTTTCTCTGACTTCCGAGGTCCGATGTTCAAGTTCGCTGGAGTAAGATGGATTTTATGGGCGTAAAAATCCTCAGAATGGCTTCTTTAGGAAGGTAAATGAATAGTATGGTGGTGCCATCTCATTCATTTATTTCATGTAAAGGAATTCAAGTCTGATAAAGGCTTCTAGGACAATTAAGCGGCGTTTCATGTCCAGTACTTTTACTTGGTGAAGTAATCGATGGACAACAAACAAACATTAATTCCCATGTCAGACACAGGAAACTGGTGACCGTTAATTGCCACACGTTTATGACATCAGCGGCCTCACTTCTCAACCCTCTTCCGTAACCTATCAGTGGTACCTCCGATAGAGGTCTATCGTTCATTTGTATCCTAGATTCCTTCCCGAGATACCCGCATGTATTTCCTCCAGCGCATCCTAAAACTTTCTTCGAGAAAGCATTAACTACTCTGTCCAGGTCCTCCCATTGGCTGACCCTAATTCCTTTAAAGTTGCCGACCTGGAACTTCAGAGTTTCCCTATGCTGAGTTTATACCCCAGGGGAAGACAGGTAATGGTGCTAAGACATCAGCTCCGTCAGCTCTAAAAAAAAAATTTGCCACCGAATGAATGAAAGGTAAGCGTGTGACGTCACCGCGATTATTTCTACTGCCCAAGAGGAAGGAGGTAGTTTGATGTGTTGGAGTTCCGACAGCTTAGGAAAGACATGAAACGTATTGGGTAATAATAATAATAATAATAATAATAATAATAATAATAATAATAATAATAATAATAATAATAATAATAATAATAATAATAATAATAATAATAATAATAATAATAATAATAATAATAATAATAATAATAATAATAATAATAATAATAATAATAATAATAATAATAATAATAATAATAATAATAATAATAATAATAATAATAATAATAATAATAATAATAATAATAATAATAATAATAATAATAATAATAATAATAATAATAATAATAATAATAATAATAATAATAATAATAATAATAATAATAATAATAATAATAATAATAATAATAATAATAATAATAATAATAATAATAATAATAATAATAATAATAATAATAATAATAATAATAATAATAATAATAATAATAATAATAATAATAATAATAATAATAATAATAATAATAATAATAATAATAATAATGATAATGATGATGATGATGATGATGATGATGATGATGATGATGATGATGATGATGATGATGATGATGATGATGATGATGATGATGATGATGATGATGATGATGATAATGATAATGATAACGATAACGATAACGATAACGATAACGATAACGGTAATAGTAATAGTAATAATAATAATAATAATAATAATAACAATAACAATAACAATAACAATAATAATAATAATAATAATAATAATAATAATAATAATAATAATAATAATAATAATAATAATAATAATAATAATAATAATAATAATAATAATAATAATAATAATAATAATAATAATAATAATAATAATAATAATAATAATAATAATAATAATAATAATAATAATAATAATAATAATAATAATAATAATAATAATAATAATAATAATAATAATAATAATAATAATAATAATAATAACAATAATAATAATAATAATAACAATAATAATAATAATAATAACAATAATAATAATAATAATAACAATAATAATAATAATAATAATAATAATAATAATAATAATAATAATAATAATAATAATAATAATAATAATAATAATAATAATAATAATAATAATAATAATAATAATAATAATAATAATAATAATAATAATAATAATAATAATAATAATAATAATAATAATAATAATAATAATAATAATAATAATAATAATAATAATAATAATAATAATAATAATAATAATAATAATAATAATAATAATAATAATAATAATAATAATAATAATAATAATAATAATAATAATAATAATAATAATAATAATAATAATAATAATAATAATAATAATAATAATAATAATAATAATAATAATAATAATAATAATAATAATAATAATAATAATAATAATAATAATAATAATAATAATAATAATAATAATAATAATAATAATAATAATAATAATAATAATAATAAATAGTAATCATAATAATAAATAGTAATCATAATAATAATAATAAATAGTAATCATAATAATCATAATCATGTTCATAGCAGCAGCAATAATAACAACAATAACAACAATAATAATATGTACAACTTATATTTTGCGTGCTATAATATTAATGCTGACTGCTTTAATTACACAAATAATCACAGTTTATAAACAATTGCATTTTGGCTCTGTGCTACGAGAAAATATATAAAATTTCAACTCGTAGTTTATCTGAAGGTCAGGCATGTTATAAAGGACATACAATAAAACATTTAGTAATGTTCTTTGCAAATTAGGAGACCAATTCAGAACAAAATTAAGTGCGCATCTTTTTTTTTCCTTGTCCCATTTTTTACCCCGCCTTTAACTGCTATGGTCATATCGGCGGCCGTTCTCCTTTGGAACATACTGAAGGTGCTAACTCGTTATCTTTGGTTTTTAATAATTAGATCACGCACACGTTCACACTTCCAGTGTCTGGGGAAGGTGGGGAATTATCTTGGTCGGAGAAAAATTCCCACCGCCACCGCCGGGAATCGAACCGGGACCCCTAGCACGGCAGGCAGGTGCTCTACCGACTGAGCTACGGGGCCAACCACGTGGACATCTTGTGACATTTTCTGTTTCGTTTTTCTTTAACTAGTTTATCTTTGTCAGGACATAATGCCTGGGAAATTTGTAATCGAAGGCTGCATGTTAGACTGCGATCTAACAAGGTACTTCGGAGTTTGGACCTAGGTAATTTCATAACAGAAGAAATTGTTCGCAAACATATGCACAGCTCTGCGAAATAAAGCAACAGTTACGTTACGTGATCAGCAGCACTGATAAAGGACACTGACTATTCAAACAGCATCAGCAATTGGTTTAGACCATAAGTGAAGCTTTCAGGCTGGGTACCAGTGAGACAGATGCTTTCCAAAATTGGGTGTTACTTTATTTTAACAATTTTCACCCTTGACTCCATTTTCACATCTCGAGCGCTTCCTGACAAATCAGGATGTGCCCTAAAAATAGATTTGTGTGACCGCTTCTATTTAACTAGCAAACAGGATTGAAATAATTTCATTTGGATAAAACAAACCCTACACCTAGAAAGGCACATGGTACCCTTCGCTTTTCTTTGCCATTTTAAACATACAATTATGTTTACCTCGTTTGCAAATAATATAATTTGGAATAAGTTAGATTGTACGTTTTAATTCAGTTAAATAGAATGCTACTCTGCCCAAGGCCTGCGAATTGAAGTTCCAGCTTAACCACAGACAAACTAGTCTAGTTGTAGCATGACGTGCATAAAATTCCTAACTACAACATTTAAAGCTCTAGAAAGCATCCGTTTCTTGAACATTCAGTAAATAATAAAGCAGCTTGAACACAAGAGCTAACGGAAAGCCCATCTGTCTAAATTGGGCTACCTTGGCAGATGAACTTTGTCGTACATGTTACGAATATATTTTAATTAGCACCTTCCCACGATGAATAAAGTGGATAAAATGGTGCTGAAGTGTTGAAATGAGCCCAGGGTCCACTGAGTCCAGTCTTATCCGATATTCATTTTTTAGGATAAATGATACAGTCCAACATAACCAACTTTCCGGCTGTTTCTTTGTTCGTTATTTTCCTTAAAAATTTTAACAGATCTGCTGAACAGTTTCGCATGTTAAAGAATTCTCTGCACTCCACAGTAATAATATATTCTTAGACCTTGTTAAAATGGTCATTTGGTTTAAAAGGAAGTAATAAAAAAATATTGATTTAGAATCAGATTTTCTCAAGTGGCTAGTGCTCTCTTTTTGCATTTTCAGAGTAATAGTTCGTTTTAAAATTGTTGTAAAGATACTTGTATTATCGGAAATAGCTATTTCAAATAATTTCATTTGTCTGCAGGAATATGAGCACAAACTGTTAGGTTAGGAAAGGGTTTGAGAACATAATAAGAATATATTAATATTACCATACTAGGAATGTGAGTAATAGGAGATTTTCTGTTCCACAGATCTCTGTTAACAGTTTGCATAAGGCACTTATGACAATACTCTGTGATTCGTTGTACGGTAAGGAAGCTTGAGCCATCAAAGGAAATCAGAAAGATATTTTCTCAACAGCTTTCATTTTTCCACGTTTCACACACAGAAGTTTCCTCTTATTTGTAATGTGTGTCGAATATTCGACTCGTATATCAAGCCGAAGAAAGAAAACTCAACTGAACGGACTTATTTATAACAGTATTTGGACTTCCGCAAAAAGGGGGAAAAAAAAAAAAAAGAAACAGACAAAAAAAAAACAACAACAGAATATTATAACGGAAAGTTACGTCAAATTGTCAACTTCGAGCTGTTTCGTATAGGTGGCAATAACACTTACATATTATTTTCCAAAGTTGAGTCGGAGTTGAAATTTTTTACCTTAATTTGTCTAACAGCAAATGGTACATGCAATCTTCTCGTCCTGGACACCGAAATGAGAAGCGTGAATCGCTGCACTAGAAGAGACGGTTGCATATGCCCCCTTTCCATTCTTAATGTAGAAAAATATATACTACTACAGAGAAAGTTAATTTCTGAAAATAAATATATTGGTTTAAATAGCTGAAATATGTTTATAAATATGGGGCAAACAAATCCACTGGGAATTAAAACATATGTCATGTACTAATGGCTGTTGCTGAGCTACGGATAGAATGCGAGTTAAGAAATACACCATGACCGAGAAATTGCTCATATGATGAAATTTATGCACAGAACGTGGTGTGTTGAACGTGCTCAGGCCCATGCATGAAAGCAATCAGATTTTACGATGGCTTTTAAACAATATTGGGCTTTATGGCCATTTTTGCGTTGCTTGCTTATGGGTAGATTGTTTTTTGATATCTAACCTGAACATCTATTTTCTGCACCCACTTGGTGTAGAACGTTTTTGCTCATAGCTGAGCTGAGATGCATTTAAAACTAGTACCACTTCCCCTTCATTGCATGGATTGGGCAAAATTCTCATTTTATATTCATTATAATCTAAGTTACTGTCAATGTAGTCAGACCCAGAGGCCATAAATGTGTCAAAACACTAAAATCCGTAAGATTAAAACATATAAAAATAATTCTAATTTAGAATGTACTCAAGAGCACACAAGTGATTACCATCCAGCAATTCGTATACTGATTTGAACATTCTGATTTTTAGAAAAATTTACCTAGGAGTAAATTATAGGCTTAAGAGCAATAACATGCATATGAATTAAATATCTTACTCTTTCTACATTGCACTAAATTTTTATTAGAGTATACTTACTTAATTATACTTAGCTTGATCTAGAGAGTTCCTGATCTTTATTTCCCTTTACATATGCATAAATGCTTATTATTCGAGTCATTGGCTATATATTCTTTATATTAGACAGCTCCGGTGATGCCATGCTGCCAAATATTGCACTGCAAAATATTTATTTTTGGAGAAATATACGCTGAGGTAATTGATATATATGAAAAGCTTTGCCTCCGTTTAATGCCTTCTATTTTTGGTTTACAACTGATATGCTCCAACGCAAATTAAGTGTTCAGCATATACTGAAAAGAAGTAGTTAAGGAATAATTGTTGTGATTTTCTCTAACACTTCTCTTTCATAAATTTCATTATTGATTTATACGGCGTTATTATCACAAACTTATCAAACGTTTTAAAACAAAAAATTCGTCATTGGATTTATTATTTTAGAAGCCTTGTTAAATGAAACCAAACAACCAAAACGGAAGGATTAATAGCCAAAATAAAAAGCATGATTCTGTCGTATAGGATCACTATGTACGGAATGCAGTATGCGAATGAGAGGCCTGTGATGCAGAGGAGGTAAACACTATTACCACATTATTTCACTTACTCTCTGGCTAGCAACGTGGCTTTGAGGAACTGCTACTGGGAATCCCAATCCAGGAATTAGTGCAACCATTCCTTAGTAAAAACAGAGTGCCGATTTCACAGCTTTACATTTGAAAATGCCACCTGCATCTGTTAAAATTTTATAAAATTCAGAGTATTGAAAATCATTCACCCTATACAAAAATATACCGTGATGCAACTATTTTCTGAGGTTACCACGTAGAGTGGTCATTATTACTACTATAGGTTATCACTTTCGCCACAGATAGAAAGGGTTCTTTTGAAAGCTTTTTATACCCGAAACGAAGTATCCAGAAATCCGCGATTGTATATTAGGGAGTGAACACGCTAATAATAGATATTCTGAGCTGCAGTTTCTGTAACAAGGTTCCGCTTACTCGATGCGCTCTCTGAAAAAAGATGTCACGATAATTCACATGACAGCTACTGCGAGCGTTTAGAGACGTTCGACGCTCTAGGAAGTGAAGCGGAAGTATAAAGGTGGTGAGTAAGTGTATGGGGTCAGGCAGCTAGGTCATTTGGGCCCAAAAGGAAGAAGGGCTGCTTTGTGCCTGGTTTATTTCAGGCTACACGCGAAGAAAGGAGAAATCACAGTGAAAATTTAACCGGGCTGAAATAGTGGTAACACAGGGAGAACCGAAAATATCATATTGGAGAAGCAATAGTGAAAGGCAAAGTCAGAGTACGTCTTACCGGGTGGCACACTAATAGAGAATCTGCTAAGAAAACACCAAAATAAGAAATGGATTATTTGCAGCCTCTGGCTTAAGTTAACAACCTTCGTTAATTATTCGGACAACTCTAGCATCCGGTCTAATTTCAATGTAACATCTGCAAGTTTTTGTGTATATTCTGAAGCGAAATCCAATCACCTGTCTTTATTTTAGTTTGATGCTACCCTCATTAGCGACGTGCCATCTTACCCCTTCTTCTTCTTCTTCTTCTTCTTCTTCTTCTTCTTCTTCTTCTTCTTCTTCTTCTTCTTTCTTCTTCTTCTTCTTCTTCTTCTTCTTCTTCTTCTTCTTCTTTCTTCTTCTTCTTTCTTCTTCTTCTTCTTCTTCTTCTTCTTCTTCTTCTTCTTCTTTCTTCTTCTTCTTCTTCTTCTTCTTCTTCTTCTTCTTCTTCTTCTTCTTCTTCTTCTTCTTTCTTCTTCTTCTTCTTCTTCTTCTTCTTCTTCATCTTCTTCTTCTTCTTCTTCTTCTTCTTCTTCTTCTTCTTCTTCTTCTTCTTCTTCTTCTTCTTCTTCTTCTTCTTCTTCTTCTTCTTCTTCTTCTTCTTCTTCTTCTTCTTTCTTCTTCTTCTTCTTCTTCTTCTTCTCTTCTTCTTCTTCTTCTCTTCTCTTCTTCTTCTTCTTCTTCTTCTTCTTTCTTCTTCTTCTTCTTCTTCTTCTTCTTCTTCTTCTTCTTCTCTTCTTCTTCTTCTTCTTTCTTCTTCTTCTTCTTCTTCTTCTTCTTCTTCTTCTTCTTCTTCTTCTTCTTCTCTTCTTCTTCTTCTTCTCTTCTTCTTCTTCTTCTTCTTCTTCTTCTTCTTCTTCTTCTTCTTCTTCTTCTTCTTCTTCTTCTTCTTCTTCTTCTTTCTTCTTCTTCTTCTTCTTCTTCTTCTTCTTCTTCTTCTTCTTCTTCTTCTTCTTCTTCTTCTCTTCTTCTTCTTCTTCTTCTTCTTCTTCTTCTTCTTCTTCTTCTTCTTCTTCTTCTTCTTCTTCTTCTCTTCTTCTTCTTCTTCTTCTTCTTCTTCTTTCTTCTTCTTCTTCTTCTTCTTCTATACAATAATACTTGAATCCTTCTAGGATTGTTACGCCGACTGCTATTCAGTAATTGCCCGCTGCAGCGAATCCAGCACTTGTATCGGAATTTCCAATGCCTATTGTGCTACACGCTGCTTAATTCTACTCGTTCAATTTCAGATGTAACTGCAGGATTTGCAAGGTTTACCGTAAGGTCGACAAAGTGAAAATCCAGGGTTTAAACCTGGTTTTGTTTTAAACTTTCAGGATTTCACGGTAATTGCAGATTTTTTTTTTTACAGTGGAAGCATATTATTATGTTACCGGCATGCTGTCGTAAGCTCCTATACACGAATGGTGACTTTTTACGGAATAGTTTGCCAGTTGATCTTAGGTTCAAGAGTTGTTTAGTAACTAGTGCGCCAATAATGACTTTCTTGAATATATGTAATCACTAACTAATGGTCCAAATTAATCTTAAAACTATGACATTATAGCATAATGCCACAAAGGTGGACCAGCGGTAAATAGAAAGGAATTGAGAGAGGTGATCCAGTCGTTGCCGTCGAAGCCACTGTCCTCAGTAGTCGGGGAAGATGCGTGGCCTTTGATACCATCATATAGTTTTGAGAGCCTTTGACTCAACAAATGTATATTTCAAGATGTCTGTGGAAACATCCTACCGAGACGCGGAGACACTCTTGAGTGCAAAGCAGGCGTGAAGGTAGAAATTAAGGATGTGAAGCTACAAGGGAAGAACCAAATATCGTGAAATGAATGTGGAACTATTAACTAAAACAGATGAACGTCTAGCCTGGTGGAAAAGGGAATGGGAGACCACTGTAGAACAATGAAAGGGCTTAACAAACTCTATGAATTCGAGAAAGCGGTTAGTATCCTGGAGCGTAGAGTAAACGGCAATGCTAAGGAATTAAACGCCATGGTGGAAAATATACTGAACAAGAGTAAAGAACTTTCAGGCAGAGAAGCCATTATTCGAAATTACATCCACGTGCGTCAAGCACGCAAGTACGACAGGATGTTAGCGTTTGAAATCTTCCGCTGATAGTTTGCTGTTATCACGTCCACAGCGGAAGTTTGCATAGGAGGCGCATGCATTATAGCAAACAGATTATAGAGATCTCGAACGTAATTATATCATCACGAAACACCTGAGAGACACCACAAAGGCGGAAAGGTCCACCCTGGTGATGGAGCAGTGGGTAACTAATTATCTAGTGCACCTCAGTCTGTGCAGCTACTACCGCCGATTCCTTAGCGGATTCTTTAACGTCGGAAGGCTCCTCACTCATCTGACAGAGGAAAACTGGCCTTAAATGTGGACAGAAGTTGCCGAGGCCACCTTTCTGACAACTAATTGGCACCATGCAGTACGCCACTTTTAGGTTTCCCTCAAATGGTCAGCGATTTTATCGTGGATACCAACGCCAGTGACAGTCGTATTGGAGACGTATTATCCAGTCCAGGACGGACGGGAGCCAGTAAATGCCTATTACAGTAAGACTTCTCCAAGGTAGAAAATAACTTCTGCGCTGCTCACCGTGAGCTCTTAGAAATAGTGGAGGTGCTCATTTTTTCACTAGTAGTTGTACGGTCAGCCATTCCATATCATCACTCTGCCCTCATTTGACTGACGAGTTTAAAGAACCTGCAGTGTCATTCTTCCCGTTGTGAGCAGGGTTACTGAGAGCAAAATTCTACATCGAACATCGGAAGGTCCATTCTATTTTGTGTGTCTAATCGAGAATAACCCGCTAGAGTATATGCGCCTGCTCCATTTCGGTAGAGAAAAACGAGCGCGTCGTAGCTGTCTGTTTACTTGTGCACTACCGGTAGACGGAAGGGATACTGTGGACTTGAAAAGGGGAAGCTAGCGAGCGTAACTTGGGCCACTCCTCATTGATTTTAAATCACGGTAGCACATCCCACCCAGAGACTTCGAGAGTTGTGACGTATTTCAGCCTTGAGCGAAGCCTGCAGTGCATGTGACGTCAGGCAAGAGCCGTGTAGTACCAAGTTGCCTATATTTGGACCTGTGAGTACAGAATATGAGGGCTCAATCAGGTGTAGTGCACTCGCTGACAATGTAACTTCCACGTACCACGTACAATGTGACGATGTATTGAATGACAAATATACACACAAAGACTTGGCTGATTTTTACAAGGATGTTCCCAATCCATTTTTCCGAGGTTGTATTTGTGTTTGTTTGGCTTGACATATATGTCTCTGTTTACTTTACCTTCTTGTCACAGCTCTAACGGAACCCTTATGCCAATTGAAGCGATGCGCGGTCTAGACTCGGTTTAGAGCAAGAGGTTTATCTCAGGGTATGCGTGGATGTATAGGAGTAAGGATGACACTGATAACAGTGGAATACAAATTTTAGACTCGTTTAGTGACTGCTTCTCTTTTTTATAAACACAGGAATCGCGAATTTGCCGACTAAGGGAAACCAATCTATATTACAGTCTGGAGTTACCGTATATGAAGCACGTATTATGTGATAACATGCAATTCGTTAGTTGCCAGAAACAAATACGTTCCCTCTCGGATCACGTCAGTCCGCCCGGATGGCTCGTCCAGCAGTGTGAGATTCCTTTCAAGCAACTCTGTTATTCACACCAAAATTCCCCTACTCAAGTCGACCTCTTCTCACATGTGAACCTTTGTGTCTATTATTACGGTCATCAATTACTAAAGAAGGGTCTTCTACCCTATTCATATATAGACCCTGTGACCGCCTGCGATGATAGCTTGCCTTCCTCATAGTAAATTACTAAACTAACATAGAGTTCACATCTGTCAAATATACCCCATTTTCATATGTAATTTACTGAATCCCTAATTTCGGTATCATTCTGGAGGAGAACTCAAGCTGTAGATATTGTTGTGATCATATTGAAGTGCTATGCTGGGAATCCTTGCTGCAAAGAGATACCTCTCTCACTTGTCTATCTAATTAGTGTGTTTGTGTGTGTCTGTGTGTGAGTGTGTGTGTGTGTGTGTGTGCGCGCGCGCGCGTGTGTGCGTGTAAAGTCTGTTTATTTCACGCGTGTGCACTTCGGTCTCTGCCTTTGAAGAACCCTTATAATCGTTTTACAACCCCCGACCCTTCTCCCAGATCTTACCGCAAGGTTGCCACCTTTCTCGATTCGTCATGGGTGTCGTACGAGAACTTATTCAAAGTGCGGTATTTGAAACACAGCTCCTTTAGGAGGCCACACAAAGTACAGTGCCCATAAGGAAAATCACAAATTTCTTGCAAATGTCCAACCAATTCGTCTAAGGTGGGAGCTCACCGTTTTGCATAGGAACTATGAATTTCTCGACGAATTAAATCGCATGAAAAATGATCTAATTTAGAGAAACGTTTCCTTTTGTTTTCACACTTGATCGGCGTCTTTGGTATTCCTTTCGTCACAATATTTGTTACTGTATTTCTGTGAATAGCCAGTATTTATCATCAGGTTCATTGCACGACCCCTTACCAAGATTATTTATCAGCACATATTTATGTGTGTTCAAAACAAGCGCTTGAATTTGCTTAGAAACAGTTTCCGTTATAACTTTGTTTTTTGAGACTTTTCCAGTATTATAACTCGGCCCAGTTATTCACACTATTGTCACCACTTTGATTATTTTCACTTGACTGAAAGTTATCTACTACTTCCTTTGCATTTAGCACTGCATTTCCCTCCCACGGTCTCCACATTGTGACACAATGAATTTCTGCGCGTAATGAAACATATCAACTGGAAGTTGGAAGTTTGGCAACTGAGACTCCACGTGGAGTAGACATGCAACTGTCACTTCGAGAAAATCAGGGTTGCTATTGGTCCTCAACGACAGTGTTCCATTTCTGAAGTGTGGAGATAGATTTATGACGGTCATTAGTGGGCGGGAGGCTCAGGTTCCTTTGACTCTGAACTGCACATGCGTTAACTAAACAGAATTTACTTGTGCTTGTTTGTGCACGCGCTTTTTGGCTAGCTACCTTCGGCGTACACTTGCCTTTGAAAGTTCGCCGATTGTTCTTTAAACCTTAATTGAACGTCCCTGTTTATAACCTTCATCCGGCCCAAGGGCTTTTCTTTTGTTTGTCTCCTGAACCTATGTTGACAAATATACTGCAAAGCAAGATTCCACAAATAGATACTGCTGGCTATAATATATAAATTGAATACCCCTAATTTACCTTCATCAGTTATCTCAGATCTCTAACATTTCCAGACATATAATAATTATCTGATTTATATAAAAAGTGTAATTAATTTTAGAACGTTAGTTATATAATAATTTTGTAATGACTAGGCATAATACCACAACATTATTTTTACATTCTCTATCTAGTAACTAGTAAATCGATAACGTATCACACTGGTAACTGGAATTCTCTCTCGGTGTTTCACCAGAAATTAGTGTTCTTTTGTGCCTTTAACTGCAGTGGTCATATCTCCTTGGAACGTATCGATGGTGTTAACTCGTAATCGTTGGGTTGTATCATTAGATCACGCACACATTCACACTCTCTTTCATACTTCCAGACCCTGGGCAAGTTGGGGAACCGTCTTGGTTGGGGAAAAGTCCCCACCTGCTGTCGGGAATCGAACGCGGGAGCCATGGCGCTGTTTCTCATTGGCAACTGTGGTTGCACAACGTCACGATTAGAAGCACATATTCCAACTACTTAGTGCAGCGCGACGCGTTACCGATGTAATCCAGCTTTAGGGAGCTGTGATAAGTAGTATTTGTAGTCTGGGAAAGTCCGGCCTTTTTGGTTACAACAGTAAAGGAGAAGAACTCAAATAAGAACATCAAAATGGGAGATGGGGTTTCATCACGTAATTAAGAAAATGATTAGTACTCCTGATTCGAAAAGTGCATTTAAAGAAATAATTAATTACATATCTGGTTGTAGATGTAAGGTTAAAGTGATAGTCAAATGTTTGAAAAGTAGCTTGGTATATATACTGCATTTAATATTCAAATTATTTTCATGTTACTAAGCAGTTTAAAAGAGTAATGCCCGATTACACCAAAAGATGTTAAAATCGACGTCAACAAATGTAACATAACAATTGTCACAGCGCTAACACTAATGTTAAATTTCTTGCATTTCATCAACCTGTTTTCTGAAAATGTTAACAAACCTGTGCTACCGCCAAGAAACTTGTAAATATTACAGCTATATAAGGCTATGGATGAGTCTTATTATTTTCTGAACGTACTGCGATGCGCTTTTGTTTTCATTTTCGTCTGCAGAAACTGAAAACTGGCGGATGAACAAAATCATAAATTAAGCCGTGAGACAAATTTCTCATCGATGGAGAAAGAATTGTTAATTGGATTGGTGACGAAGTGTAAGGATATCGTGGAAAATAAGAGGACGGATGCGGTGAATGTAAAAGAGAAAGATGTCACGGGGAAAATATTGGAAACGAAATTAATTCAAATGCATGTGTCACTACTACAAGTACCAAACAACTTGTCAGTATTACATAAATTTAGAATGAGGTGTGAAGGACAAGTGACTTAAACGTTTCAAGACGGGTACGTAAATTTAAAACGAGGAGTGAGGAAGTGCAGGTGACTTGAACGTTTCAAGACGGGAAGTGGACACGTAATTCAGTGAACTATAAAACCGCAAAGTTATTACTACTTGAAGGAAAGGCGAGATCGGCATATTCCTTTCGATGCATATTCTAACTCATTATTGTTTAAATTTAAAACGAGGTGCGAAGAAGGACAGGTGACTTGAACGTTTCAAAATGGCAGGTGGAAAGTGTATTATCCACATAATTCAGAGAGTTATAAAATCGCAAGGTTATTAATACTTGAAGCAAAGGCGAGATCGCCATATTCATTTCGATGCACTAACTAACCTCTCTTGTACTTCCGCAGTAACCTTCATAGCAAAATGTTTCCAAAGTCTATACCTCTGTAAAAGGTTTTCTTCGGATAACGCCTCAAAATCATTTCTTCTCATAGGCCGTACTCTATTACGAATGCCATTTAGACGGTCTTAAATATAGCAAATCAAATTAAACAGCTGAGTTCATGCTCGCCATCTTGACTATTTACAATTGTTAAGGACGTAACATCAGAAATTTGGCTTGCTAGTTTAACAAGAGATTTAACACGAGTGTTACGCTAACACTTGTTGGTGAAATGCAATTGTTTTTAACTATTGCTAAACTCGTGTTAGGTCTTAACATCTGTTGGTGAAATCGCGCATAAGAGAAACAAAACATATTATGTAGAAATGTTTAAACCTGCTATTGTTTGAATTGGTATGCCTTAATAGGATCTACGTGTTTTATCTGATAAATATGTCTAAAAAGTTACAAAAAGGTAATTACGATTCTCTTGAAGAAAATAAGAAGTCAAGAAAAATTATTAAAAATGGTTTGCTTTTTGTCGATGTTCTTGCAAATTTTTGCTCCACTTCAATTGAAGCTCGAGCTTGAATACTAGCGTAATCGTCATTTCCTATTTTAAAGTATTTATGTTCATATTTATGAATTCATACAGATACCCACCCTCTTATGAATATGTCTTTGTATTCTTTTGGATTCGGAAGATCTCAAAAGATATATTTTAGCTGATATATCACCTTCCTTTTAGCAGCATGTTATTAAGATGTAATAAGTATTTGGTGATAATATTGTGTTGTCATCGATCTTGTCCTCTTCTGCTTAACATAGTATGTGTGTAGTTTTAACCTAGGAAAAGTATTAGCATTTTTGTTAAGTTGTAGCGACGCATCTCTCAATGTAGACTTGCCGTTAGCAAAATTATGTTTCACTAACCTGTTGGAAAGTAATGTGTTACACGGACAATTAACAATACGGCTATATTCTAATTACGTCATGGGCTATACTTCGTATAGCTTTTTGCTAATGCAATTTCTTGTTAAACTTTGCTGACATTGTCAAGGACCTAAGAAACTTTTTGGAATGTAAAATTAGTTACGTATGCGTTTTCTGTGTTCAAGATTTGCGTGTTCATGTTTGTCAAGTAATAAGGTATATCAATGTTCTTAGATGCGATAGCCCCTAAGCAGCAGCAAAACTACTGGCGACAATGATATGGCAGTTGCTTATACTGTAGATAGAATAATCACGGTAGTAATAACAGTAGTATTATAGTTTCCTCTCTCACCTCAAAATTCAAAACACTATTTCAATAATTTATGAATCTATATTTGTCCTGGTTTCTGTTATGTACTCCACATGCTTGAAGAATTTTATTTGAAATAGTCTGTTCCATCTCAAGAGCCGGAAAGGTGTGGCAAATAATGTGCTATTTATTAAGGGCGGCCGGGCTTTTATGATACTTCCATCTGGTGTCATCTACTGTCCAATCTCAGCCAGTATCCTCATCAGAATGAACTGTGCATTTGAAATCTTCCAACAGGTTTAGATTTTCTTTGTCGCAGTTAAGGTCCAAGGACTTTCATTTCCTTTGTTTTGTAAGTGTATCCCCTCCAACCTCAAGATTAAGTTACCTTTTTGTCGCAGTCGCTTGCCTTCAGTGTAGCGTTTCTCAGCAGAATTCTCACTCCTTTAGATGAAACACTCCAGTGATACACCCTTAAATCTTCATGTACCATTTACACAGACTGTCAGCTTCCTTCGAGAAACATAGATTTATATAAAAAGCATAATCTAAGTGATTGTAATAATAATAATGAACTTTTTCAGTAAATAATCCTAAGCGGTTCCTTCTAGACATCACAACTAAATACGATATGATTTGGAATAGACCAGGCTATTTTGCATTGACACGATGGTTGTTGCTGATATGGTTATGAAATACGTGTGCCTAAATATTGTGCCAAAACTCAAAACACGTTGGATCTCTGTTTTAGAGATATGTGTATCCAGATTATCTTAAACTCAGTCTTGTGTATACATTAATAAGGAAGTTTTTGGTTGCAATATGTCTAATTAATAGGTTCAGCTCATTGTTATCTACAAGTGTTGCATTCTCTTTTACTTTCGAAAATAAGCAATTGTTGAAATTCAGTTTATATCCTGTTCATTATTGTTATACTGAAGGGAAATCTGCTAAAGTTGCTTCTCTTGATTTTATTGAAACGATATCTTGATAATTTGTGCAAAACGGTTAAAGTGATTTAGGCAATATTGAGGGGTATGTACAAAAGAGTTCAGCAACAAAATGTTTATATGGAGTTTAAGTCCTCTTCTCAAATATGTGTTGATACCAACATTGATTTAAAGCGGACATGAAGTAACGTAAGTTCCTTAGATCTTAAAAGAACTGTTGCACTTTCCATTTGTTCAAAATTTTCTGACATTTCTTAAGAATGATTTGAGTGCCGAGATGAGTCTTTTGTCACTTAAAAGTCAAGTTCATTGTTGGCTTAAATAACTTTTCCATAAAAAAACCTTTGTAATTGGTGTTTAATATGTTCTGGCATTACCTGCATTTTATATTTATCTGTTGCGCTTAATGAAGCTCATATTTTAACAGCTAAGCTGCCTGTCATTTTACCAATCATCTGCAGTTTTCGTCTTTTTAGATTTATTACAGCTGTTCGAAACAGCCCCTAAGAGAGAATCCTTTGGTGTCAACATTTGAAATGGGTGGATTTAGAACGATACGTATTTTAATAAGCATAAAGAAGGCATTTTAATGCTGTTAAGAAAACAATTATGAAGAGAAATACAATGTTAGCATCATTCAGTATCCTGATGGACACAAAGCTCCGGTACAGCATTGTTTTTATTTACTAAAAAGTAACATGGGAAAAGTGGAAGCAATTCTCTGGAAATACTTCTTTTTTTATTATTTTTCCGTGTTGATTTAACAGTATAACAAACAAAGGATACAATATTTATGTGACTGCTGCACGCATTCTATGAAATGTAAATTGAATAAACTGGTGACTTTTATGTGTTTCAAATGGGAAGAGTTCTCGCCTGTAGCGAATCAGATGTGTTAGCACATTCAGAGTTACCACCTCGTTATCCCAACCTTTTTATGTTTCCCTCTCTCTCGCAACACTTGCGAATCTTCTTGGCGCTAGTCGTAAGGGAACGCAAACCGAATTTTCCAAATTTTATTATAATGCAGTTGTGGAAATCACAATTGCAACATGGTTATTCGTATATTATGCAAATGATTTAAATATTTTGTTTAAAATCACTTATATTTCTAATCCAACAAAAGTACCAGCGGTGCTTCCGTATAGCTGTCAATGCTACTTACGTTAAGAGATGATTCGTCATTGTCATTGTCTTCATCGTCTGAGTACTGCAAATTTATAATGACTGGTTTCAAAATTTCGTTATGTGCTATTTCCTTCCAAAAGTCGTCTACTTGTAGTTTATCCGATGTCTCACAAAAGTTTCCCAGCCTTTCTGTGCTTCTTGTCAATTTCTTCGTAAATAGGTCGTGCAGTGTAAGTCAGTTTAAAAATATTATTTCTGTTTGCAAGATAATTTGAGCCTACCTTAACTCAATTGGACTGATTTGGCTGTAGTGAGGGGGAAGGTCGATGGTGTCTCATCCATTCAGCTGATATACTTCTTCATGTAAGAGTAACGAAGTGGTACTGCTTTGAACTCTCTAGAGTAAATAGAGATTACAAACCATTCATAAACAAAAATATAATGTGGCCAGACACGTTCTGCCAGACCAGCAGCAAGTATATTATTTCCTCTCATCGAATTTAACAAACACTTTGGATTATTCCAAATACATATTTCTTTTATTCTGTCATGTGAAATGTTTACGTTTCAGTTCTGTATAATTTCAAATACACGTTCACGCATACATGCCAACCAATAATGATATTCATTACAGTGCTTACGTCGCAATACATTGTTGTAGTATAGTGGTATCTATTTATTTATGTTAGGAAAACTAGTTGAACTAAAAGTATGGGGTTTTTACGGTTATGTTAAATACATTACTCTCTCCTTCCACATGGATCAGTTTTTGCAAAATCTGAATTCTTGTCTTAGCGCGAATAGTATTTATTACAGATTGGTTAGTTTGGCGCTCGTCACACACCACATAGGGGGAATGAAATACGACAACACCGCAGGACTCCGATTGGTTGCTGACCTAGTACCGCTCAAGGACAAATATAATCCCATTTGAAATACATAATAGGTCACTGCAGTAACATGGAATATTTTAATGTAAAAACCTGCAACCGATTTAAGGAATAACATCCGAGAAGTCCGTTGATGATGGAAACACAGTTTTCAGAAAAACAAAATTATATTAGATAATAGGAAGTTGAAAGTTCTCAATTCAGTGCTTATAATATAGTGAAATCACATAGAAGTTGGGGAAGAGACCTTTACTTAGACTGGTGAGGAGATACCGCTTACCTCACTCTCATTCCAGTTATTGGGATGATTAAACATCCTGGATCGTCTCTCTCACTGATCCAGAGATGTGGTTCCTCAAACCCTCATATGGGTTAAGAGGAACAAGAACACCATGCCGAAACGTAGCTTATAAGGAAGCTTATTCTCGGATTCGGAAATAGGAGTATAGGAATATTCAGTGTATATTATTAGTTAATTGGAAACAACAGGCAGAAATACTAGTAGGAAGAGAAATAAAGGTACTGCCAATTGAGAAGTATAACTTGTTCTGAAATTCATGTTGAAGGAAGGTGCGCATATATAAACTGATTCTAAGCAAATTTGAATGTAAAGGGAAAGTTTGGATTTTCTGTATCGAAACACCGTATCTACACACACACAGACACACACACACACACACACACACAAACACACACAAACACACTTAATATCCTATGCGCAATTAATGACGCTAATAATGGATATTTCAACAAAATTTGGCTCATTTCCGAACATAGAATTCTTTTTATTAGGAGTAATGTGTTTTCAGGCTGGTTAGTATTTTCAAGCAGACGTGGCAGACAAAAGCCGTACATACATATTTACCGCGGCTCATGTAACACAGGCCACGCCGTGGCTCAGTGGTTAGGTCGCTTGGCTCTCACCAAGGCGGCCCGGGTTCGTTCCCAGGCGACCGCAAAGTGAGATTTGTGGTGGACAACACGGCGTTGGGGCGGTATTTCTCCGAGACCTCCGGTTTCCCCCGCCATCTCATTCCACCGATGCTCCATCTTCATCTCATGTATCATCAGTGTCACCGCCTGCGGTGCCGTATGTGGTAAAAGCGGGAGTTAAACACTATATATTTAGTTTCACATGTAACACCGTGTTTTTTTGCCAGGCCTTGCGGTAACTAATTTTCGAACTTAGTCAAAATGCTTTCTGCAAGGTTAATGGCCTATATATATTATATACAATATATTGTCTATATATATTGTTCATTCAAAAGTTAGCGACAATACTGCTTGCATTTGGCGTTATCAGCGGTAAATCATGTAAGATGTTAACAATGAAAAATAAGGGTATCCAATATTTGTTAGCTGTGAGTTTGAAGACAATTTTATTTAATAAGCCGTTTTAGTAAGCTTAGTTTTAAGCTGTTATCTTTAAAGCTCTAAATACTTTTGTAAATACGAACAAAGATGATTCATTAAAATTCATGTTGCAAAAGGTAACAATGCTCTACAATGCCATACATAATTATTGGAAGCTAGGGGTAGTCAGTTTTTACCATATAGAACGGTGGGTGGGTATGTAGGCGAATGCTTTTCGTAGATGAAGGGAAGACGTTGATAAAAAACGTGGAGCTAGCAGGCCGCATTCGGCA
Source organism: Mantis religiosa (assembly GCA_030765055.1). Classification (NCBI taxonomy): domain Eukaryota; kingdom Metazoa; phylum Arthropoda; class Insecta; order Mantodea; family Mantidae; genus Mantis; species Mantis religiosa. Next base: position 259,739,214 of record CM060950.1, on the reverse strand, counting down.
AATGATGATGTGTATGTGAATGCTGTTAGAGCACTCCTGGAAGAACATCGTTGCTGGAGTTGTGTTGAACTAGCACATGTAGGGAGATTTCAGTTCGTTGTAGATGGAATTGGTCCTTGAATATCGTGTCTGCTTAAATCAGAAACTCTTGTTTTCAAGGGGCGTTACGGGTGAAAGAATTGAAATTTGGATAAGTTCAATATGGTAATACATAATTTAATGTATCATCCGGATTACATTTTACTCGAACTTTCCTTCCCAGTCAATTATTACAGATTAAGTCCAGGATATTGATAAATCCTTACTTCCTTAATAAATAGTTTCCGTTAATTACACAAGGTTGCCTCTCCTGCGCGTCCACTCTTCCAAATTAAAGCTTTCATTTTCTCCGCGTCCTTTTTCCACAAGCAGGATTACTGAATTTCTTTCTCTCCATAGCAACCATTCATTTCTGTATACTGACGTCACCTGTACCAACCAATGTACATATCTTGTTTATTTTTTTCTTTTAGAATTTCACATCCACATACTCAATATAAACATTATAATATTTTTAAACATTTTTTAATTTCTTTGTAACGCTACCAAGTAAATAAACAAAACTCAGTTTAGTGTCAAACAAAAACAGCTGTTACACACGGCAAGTTAGAGTTGCTTCTGGTGCGATTCTCCACATGTTTAAGAAGAATTTAAAGATGAGCAAAATCTGCGTTCGATTGATCCCACAAAATCTTACAATGTCGCAGAAGATGGTAACGGCGAGATTACACTTCGAACGCCATGAACGTGAAGGCGAGCGTTTTCTTCGATGTATCATAGCATTACATGAAACCTGGGTTCGATGCTGTCAACCAAAATTAGAGACAACCAAATAAGTGCTCCAGCGTTGGGCTGATCACTCCACACGGAATCTTTTTGATCAGTAAACCTCTGATCCTCAAGCCATTGCTCTTTTGCCTCGAGGTTTCGCGTTTCAGAAGGCCCAATGTTCCACTTTAAAATGAAATATAGGAATCCACCCACCCATCCATCCGTCCATCCCTCCATCCGTCCGTCCGTCCGTCCGTCCGTCCGTCCCTCCGTCCCTCCGTCCCTCCGTCCCTCCGTCCGTCCCTCCGTCCGTCCGTCCGTCCGTCCGTCCATCCGTCCGTCCGTCCGTCCATCCGTCCATCCGTCCATCCGTCCATCCATCCATCCATCCATCCATCCATCCATCTATCCCTTTCCATTCCATTCCATCCCATCCCATTCCATCCCATCCATCGAGTGGTGGCATATTCATTCACCACGTCCAACAATGTATGGACAAGAACAGGTTTCACTTAGTCATGCTCATTGTTACTTGTGATTTTAACGGTGTTCTTATGATTCATTCAGTTCCTCAAGGAAATCAGGTGAATGGTGATAATTACAGTCACTTTATGGAACAGTATTTACGATCAGCTGTGTATCGTAAACGTCCAAATCTCCAGAATTTTCGTCCCATTGTGTTACATGATGGTGCTTGTTATCACGCGTCTGCCCCTGTAGTTAATTAACTTCGCAGATGAAACTAGAAAATTCTGGAAAATCCTCCATACTCGCGATATATGAACCCATGTGATTTTGACGTTTTTGCGAAAATGAAATTACCACTTAGAGGAGTTCACTTTAGAACAACACAGGTAACTTAGCAGCAGTAGATCAGGCTGTTCGAATATTAGGACAATAAAACGCTGTGGATGGCATCCATAGGTTCCCTGGTGGGTGGAGGAGAGGTTTTCCTTTTGGAAGAGATTACTAATTATTACCCTGTATTAATGTGACTGCTCCAAAAATGTTCTGTCTGTTGTTAATTCAAATGTTGCCACCATTTATGGAATGACCTAAGCAATTTAAGAAGTCTAATAAGGATGCACTGAAACACAATGCCACGATGTAATTGGTATAATACGATGTATGTCTTTAGTAACTGTATAAGCTGTCAAAAAGATGGAATTAAAGGATTTAGTGCTCACAAGCCGAGAGAGCTAACGCGAAAATGATAGCGGACGTCATCCTTGTAAACAGTGCCCTCTATCTTTTTCAAGTGCATGAAAACAGTTCCCTGGCAATGGTGTAATGCTAATGTCTACAAGGGAGTTTCCTTTAACATCCTGGAACTTTTTTCTCGATGTTCCAATCTGGGGATGAGATCGCGACCCCCATCCTTTTAAAATTACGACGTAAAATATCTTATATAAGAAGTGTATCACAATTCACCGACGCGCATTATCGGCGGCCCAGATAAGCCTACTACTTATAAGGTTATCTGTATCCCATGCTAAGAGTACTAAATTACGCGGAAATAATATATACAAGGGTATGTTGATACAAGGTTTCACAATTTCACCTATAAAGTGAGAAGGAAGAACTATCAAAGATATATATTTATATTACAATGACACAGATATGGCATGAATAACAAATGAACAAAGAAAGTTTAATTAAGATCCTTTATTAAAATGTTTCACATTTGATTTACAGCAAGGTTTACCTAACCCAGATGTACTGACCACAGATACATTTCATTGAGTTTGCATTGGATCCACAACCTAAAAGTTTACGACTGTGTTGCTGATGATGCAATGTGCAATATACAGAATGAATCAGCAGCTAAAAGGGAAGCATAAAAATTGCATAAATCTTCCTGAATCCATAAATAAGGGATAATATATCCCGACATTTGCGGGGAGTAAATTTTTGTTGTTGTTGTTGTAATTATACGTCTAAGTTTAAGTCATATCGGACAGTGAACGAAATGGGTGAAAAGATGCTCAAGTGTGTCTAGGGTGCTTAGAGCTTAGAGCTACTCGACATTCGTCCGTAAGGATAAGGGAAAATCCCGGAAAACATCTTATCCAGGTAACTCACCCTGGCCGAGATTTGAACTCGGGACCTCTTGAACGTGAGGCAGACATGCTACCATCTACGCTACCGATGTGAAGTAAAGTAAGTTTTCCCATTTGTCTCACCATCACAAAATGAAGTTAATAAGTTCTTTGGTTTAGGATACGCAGGAATGAAATGCGATACTGATCACACATTAATAAAAAGAAAACAGATGAAACAGTAATGACGTAGTCAAACGATTGGACTACATTAACATATGTGCATAAAGGTTTCAAAGTAATTGAAATGAAACAATAAAAGTTTTCGCTCTGCAGTTTTACGGAAAGAAAGGTTTGAATGTAATCGGTTAAATTCCCTCAAAAGAGCTCAAAATTCTCAAGTATTTTCAGAAAGGTTTTCAGTGCCCTACTACAATTTAAACTAACAAGATCATTGGTTCAATTGATATTTGTACTTTAATTTCTCCATGTTCCCACAAATTTTACATTAATTTGAAGGCATGCAATGAATCTAATCTGATCCTGCTTTACGTGAGCACGAAGAAAACCTTGTAATTCTTTTTTCTGAAAAAAAAATGGCATGTTAAAAAATAGAATATGATTATTATTCTATTTTTTGTTTTCTACATGGAAATTAATTAAATAGCGTTGACAATAAAATTTGTTTTATCTGCGCCACTTTTCTATTGCGTTCTTTATTGTTAACATGATACGCACCTCAGCGAAATTTATGCGCCGAGCAGGATATGTTATGCATTTGCCACAAGATTTCAGTAATACTTTTTACCATTATCGAGCACTCCGGCCTCTGTCAATCTGAAATAATTGAGTGAAACATCTTTGTTCGTTTTTACTAAACATTTTAGGTTACTACAAATAACAGTCGATACACTCACTCTATTTATTCATTTATATATTTTATCAACCATTTTACCTTTTATACCACATACCTACAGTTGTATGCAGACACGTCGCATTCTACCCACAAATTACGTATTAAAATGTACGTTTTGTGATCCACTGAACCCTAAAAACCTAATTTTACAAAACGTTCCCTGGGTGTTCTTGATGAACTTCATATTACATAGTTGAACCTTATACTAATTAAAGTGCCAAGTGTAGATATGTAAGAAAGTACGTACCTCCTACCCCAAACCAAGAAAATGAACAAATGTTGGTTATTTACACGTCTGCAAAATGGTTCTAAGTATTTTAATTAAAAATCAATATGTTTGATAATGACTACCAAGACCTATCACCTTGAAATGTTCATAAATATCTGTTCAGAGAGTTTGTTATATATGTACGAGGGCTGATTAACAAAGACTGAGACTAATTTATTCCTGTCGCTTCCGTGATAGTTTCATATCTGTATCATAAATATTTGAAAAGAGCGGGTTTTATGTATATTGTCGGTAGGTGACAGCACTCACGTATTGAGAGGTTGGTAGTAGTACTCTGTTTTGTAGACTCTATGTGCATTTCGCAGACCAGACAGTGGAGGTGACGCAAGAGGAGCAGTACAGGGCAATCAAATTCGGTTTTCGTTTAAACCTTACAGCCAGCGAAACTCATGAAAAGCTGAAGCAAGCGTACAGTGAAGATGCACTACCTCGTGCAACAGTGTTTAGGTGGTTCAAGGACTTCAAAGAAGACAGACTTGTGAGAGTTAGGCAAGGTGGGCCTGGTGGTTTTGCTTCTGCTGTGACTGAAGTCAACATCAACGCAGCTGCTGTGATTGTCCGAGACGATCGGCCTATAACATTACGTAACGTTAGTGAAGTTTTGGGAAATTAATAGGGGAGTGTGTTTGCAGTTACGCACGACCATCTCCATATGACCCGAGTTTGTGTTCGTTGGGTGCCACGTCTGTTGACTCCCGACCAAAAGGCTGTTGCGAATGGAGACAACCCGTGAGGTACTGCGTCTCTGTGCTGATGGAGGGGATGCATTTTTTTAAATCGATTATCACCGGTGATGAGTCAGGGCTGCATCATTATGATTCTGAAGGAAAACAAGCCAGCACAGTGTGGAAATCGCCAGGTTCTCCAACACCAAAAAAGGCAAAAGTTGTTCCATCTGCAGGGAAAGTGATGGTGATCACATTTTTGACCAGCATGCAGTTCCGCCTCACACTACTGTTACAGCAGCATACTGTACATTAGTACTGGCTACATTGAAGAAGCACATTGCAAGGAAACGACTAGAGCTTTCTCGGACTGGGTAGCCACTTCATCATAACAATCCGCGGCCTCACTTCGCAAATCAAGTCATGCAGTTTATCGCTCGATTCAACATAACCTGTGTATCACACCAACATCATAGCCCCGATCTTGCTCCCCGTGACGTTTTTTTTTTATTCCCATCACTAAAGGCAAAGCTTAGGGGTATTTCATTTGAGAACTTTGAAGCAGTGCTCAAGAAGAGCGAGGCGATTCTCAAGGACCTGACAAAGAATGGCCTGCAGCACGTGTTCAAGGATTGGCAGAGACGCTATAAAAAGTGCATTGAAGTAGGAGGGGACTACTTTGAAAAAGATCACGTAAACATTGAATTGCAATAATAAACATCTGTGAAAAAAAATCAGTCTCAGTCCTTGTTGATCAGCCCTCGTACATACACTACCGGTCAACGATTTTATATCACCTACGGAAAAAACTAAAGTTAAATAGAAACTTTTTAAAGCTAAAATAAAAGCTAAGCCTTCAATTTAGAGAGACGTCGTAAAGAATTAATATGACCAACAAAATTAATGTTATCTTTCTCTAGTAATCAGTAAAATTCACTGTGGTTTAAATTTTAGCCCCTTCAAAGTATTTACCACTTCAAGCCCTCAGATTCCCTGCATAAATTCTTGGCATTCTAGTGATAAGATTGTGTAGTGCTTTTGCAGATATTGCACTCCAACGCGTCTGTAAATTATTTCACAGATCTTCAATATTACATGATCTCAGTTTTATCACTTCCCTGTCAAGTTCATTCAATCGGAGATCAATGGGATTTAAATCACGAGACTGACGTGGCCAAATTTTATTTTCCAGTTCCACACATTGCTCTCTTTTATTGACGTACCCCTTGAACAACTTAGAAGCATGTTTCGGATCATTGTCTTTTTGCAGAATAAACGTAATGAACCTTAAGTCTCTTGCCAGATAGATCAATATTTTTATCAGTATCTTGTGACATTCTTCTTTCTTTCATGTTTCACTAATTCTCACTAGATCACCAATTTTATCACCCGCAAAATATCCCGAAACCATAACCGTTCCTCAAACGTGCTTCATCGTTTGCATCTCATACTGGTTTTTCATATGTTCTCCACAAAGTCGACGAACAAAGCTTCTACGATGGCATCCGAACAACTGAAACAGGCTCGTTCGTGAATAACACGTTAGACCATTGCTGAACACTCCAGGTTTTATGCTGCTGTGTCATTTTAATCTTTGTACCTTATTTTATTTGCGTAATATAGGTTTTCTGGCCACTATGCACCCCCTTAAACCTTGTTCACTTAGACGACGTTGCACGCTTGAGACAGAGATTGGAGTTGTTCGCATAGTATTAACTTCCTCGTGAATTTCACGTGCTGTACTGGTTCTCTGACTTTTACTCTGTACACAATGAACTAATCTTCCCAATATGATGTTACTCGGAGTCTTTGAGAACGAGGAACACTTGCATTGGCACTAGTTGGTTTGAGCCACCGCACTGTAAACACCTCTGTAGATTGAGCTACAACAACTTTTCTAGCTGCTGTCTTACTTAAATACCCTTCTTGATGCAGAGCTACAGTTACAGTATTTGTTCAGTTCCAATCTCCCTCGTATGTACATGTAAGGTATGGATATTTATACACATGTTTTATTATCAGAACGGGGATGTGATAGAATTTTAAAACGAAATTGCCGTTTTAATCTATCCAGCTGTGACAGGTGATCGAAAATTTTTGAGCAGTAGTACACATAACACGGAAATGATTGTAAACAGAGAAAAGTGTACTTTATATGTACATTTCGACCACATTAAAGCACATCATTTACGTCAGATACATTTTTACACTTCATCAAGTGAGTTATTTGGCACATATCCTTGAATTTTGATAGATTTCGTTTCATTTTTTATTTCTACGTAATATGTTGCCACACCTTCAGATATGATTACACATAGAGAGTGTTTTGTGGCCAGATACATTAAGCTTAATTTAAAACTACCTTTGGTAAAAATATACATGTTCCGAAAATTAAAATAATATATAACTAGAAGCATTTTTATAATAATTCCGTAATATATAAAGCATATACGTGAAGGAATTTGTTGACAGTTCATATCAAACTGTTGATATATATTTGGACATCTCACATTAAATCCTTTGACTTTCTAATGCTGTACTCAACAGAAAGCTATAGAATTCGGAGAATGTGTTTTGCTTTGTGGTTTCCAAAAGAAAATTCTTTAAACGTTTTCCCCTAAACCGAGTTCCTCCATCTGCATTGTAGCTTACAAAAATGAGAGGCTAAAGGAGTATAATTGTGTTTTTTATAACATTTCTGTTGGCTACAACTTTTTTCTGATAAATGTACTTCAAATTGGCTTTGTATTATTATTTTACGCAATCTTTCGTACCGCGGTTAATTGAGAATGTTAATGAATTAACACTATATTTTTAGGTATTATAAACTTCTTGTAAATATGCCAGTTAGCTAAAGTTAGACTTCATGCTGTAAATAAAATCGTATATTTAAAATATTAAAGCCTATCCTGAATAAAAGTATACCATTATAAAAACTGAGTGTGTCAAAAGGAGTAAGTCTAAAAACTATAAAAAGTTGAGTTAAATACCCAACTTAATCAGCATTTACTGCTTATTAAGCGTTTAAAAGTCAGAACCGGTGTCATCCTTTCTTTGAAAATACACCCACGCAGAGCCTGAGATAGGTCTCTGCTAAAGCGAGAAGCAAAATTACCGCTGCAACTTGGCGTAGCGTCATTAAGGCAGGCGTAATGGCTTCATATCGGAAGAGCATCGTGAAGTAGACCCAATCGGCTTCATGCCATTAGGGTGTAAAATTTGTAATGGTCACCCATAATTTACACCTCGACAAACATGAGCGATTCTGGAGAAAGCTAACTCGTTAACTTTTTCATGATTGGTAAACTGTAGGAGATAAGTCGTACTGCATCAAAATCATAGACCTTGTTGAAGTACAACATCCTTCTATCCATGTTTGTGTGAACAAAAGGATATTCCAAAGACATTATTTTGTGACCAGATCTGAAAGGATTTTATCAGTTTAGTTGCTGCATTCTCTATTTTCATTGTAACTAAAGAGAAATGTGTAACAAAATCATTTCCACAAATATTTATCTGGATTAACGTAAAGTGCTTACCAGAATGAGAGTTTCGAAGAATATTTTGTAGAGATTGGTATCGGAAGTCCGGTAAATGTAACACATTTAATTAATTTTCAATTCAGTTTATTACCTAGGCATGTTACTTCATCAATATTAAACAAAGAATCAACAGAAGCCTGTCGGCTGCTTTAATTACTTACATGTATGAGTGAACGTATACTTGTCTATTTATCAAAGTAAGAAGTGGCGAAGATAATCAGTCACAGCTGGCAGTTGCTGGTGCATTTAAATGCAGTGAAATTGGGGAAAATTCAAGAAAACATTCTATCAAACGTTGTTTAATCAGCTCAGTGCTTCTTCAACCGGAAACTGAGCTTCATACTTTGTTATTTCTATTACGGGTAACCTGTTTCAACACACTGAATGCCTTGGCACGCATCTGTGTAAATATTGATACATCTGTATAGACTTCTGGTGTAGCATATGTAAAAACCTCCTTTAAAGTAGTAACAGCCTCATCATTTATACGTTGCTGCATTTAAGAACACCAAGTTCATATGGGATAAATTCATATTTGCATGAAAAGCTTAAAGCATTTTGCAAGATGAAGGGGCCATGCATTGGGATTATTAATTTATATACAAATTGAGCCTTCAGAAGTTTTACTGAATCTGTGAAAGATAAGTAGGGATTAAGTACAAGAAATTTACTGATGACTTAACTCCTTTAAGCTCTGGTAGGTCTCCTATAACAATTTTATGTGAAAGAGGTATTGCTACCCAAATAAGTGTATCTGCAAATCCAGTTTCCTCTATCAAATAGATTTTAACACTTGTTTAAGAATCATAGACTTTAAAATGATTAAAACGTCTCTACAGTAAATCGATGCTATATTATATATTTTGAAATCAGAGTGAAAAATTGTAAAATGGTCAACGCATTTACTAGTATTAGTTGAAGTTGCACTAAAGCTAATCATCTAGGTGTTTGAGTTTGTGCATGTACATTATCTTACGTTGCACATCAAGGTAACGTTAAACTATAAAAAAAATTCCCTCCTAACTAATTAATTGTGTTGAAAGGATAGAGCCAGAATGAAAAATTCAATGCCATAGCCGGGATTTGAAACACGGATCTTCTGGTTTCCGTCCAGCTGCTCTAACCATTTGAGCTGCTATGGCCAACGTGCCAACATGACTCTAAATTCTCCAACTGACTCGTGTTTCTCCCGGTAAACCATCAGTAGTTCTCATAAACACATGAGACAGCTACCTTAATGGCGACTTAGTATGCTGTAAGTACTTTAAGGCCCGGGCTTTATAGTTCGGACCACTATTAAGTACAATTAATTTCAATTAATTGTGTTGTTTTGTAAACTATATACTTTGTCGCCAAAGCCTTAGTACCGGTCTCACGAAATGAAGGTATTACCAATAACATACAATATCTGCATGCTAATGCGCGCACAATGCTAACAAACGTGATAAATTTATTGAAGTATGCTTACAGTTTCCAACGCTGAATATAAAACACAGTATAAATATATGATAGAGAAATTTTGCAAGGGATTTTGAAAATAACGGTGTATTCTTTAACGAGTGATACGCGTTTATCATAACAAGCAGTAGGTTCCGACCACGAAAAGTGTTATAGGATAAAAGTGGCACGCTTTCCACAATTTAATATGTAGAATGTTATGTTATGAAATCGGAAGAATTCTGTAATTTATTTATTAAGCAGCGTTATGTTTAAAAATCTTATGTTGCATAACATAAGTTTTTCTGATCAAATTTGAACAAAATATTCTTATATAAATATGTTATTTTATCTGCTTATGTTAATGGAGACAAATAAGTTTATTGTAGAAATATTTCATTACACTGATACTTCTTTGTGAATACAATTGGAATTTATAATACGGAGAGCTTAAGCCATAGTCAAATATCGAAGGACATGTTGTCTTTGAAATCCCTTTCTCCAGTGTCGGAGTTGGAGGAAAGTGTAAATATAGTAAAATTCCAACAAATAACACAGAATATTGCTGAGTTAATTAACTCCATAAGAAAGAAAGGAAGAGATTGAAATCAATGCGTGCTACGAGATCTTATACTTGATGTAGCATTTTATATATTTCTTATGCTTTATCGGTTTTGCAAAAAGTATAACTCTACTTTCAATGGAGGAGAAATTCCGAAGATGTTCAACATATTTATTTCCTTTGTTATGAAAGTTACCTTAAACATATCTATAGAAGCTTAATGAAAATGTTAAAAGCAATTTTTGAGAAAATAAAGGTTGCTTTTAATTCTTTTTGGCCCATATTTGGAAGACCCTGAACTTGCATTACACTTAAATACCAAGCTTGGTATTTAGCCAACATTCATTATCTATGTTGTTCATACAGAGGAACTTGCACATAAAGACACACACACACAAACACACACACAAACACACACACAAACACACACACAAACACACACACACACACACACACTCACACACATTTCCATGAAAATGCAGTTTTTTTTTAAAATTCAGATACTCCGGAGAAATCTCTGCATCCAACTTTAGTGGATTCACAATATGAATGAACGAAAAAGTCAATGGCCTAAACTAAGAAAATTATATGAATGCAACCCATCCATTTTATTCCTGACTGTCCCCATCGATGATACTGTTATGAAACAGCTTGCAATAGATAAGAAATGGGCTATCTCATACTCCCAATTGTTCTGCATAACATGTGAAAACATTCCAACAAAGTATAGCGAAAATTCGGAAACGCTTAATGTACAGACTGTTCTGTCTTAAAGAAATGCTTACGTTTCATAGTAGCCTTCTGTCTTATGTTTTGAGGTTTCCCTTAAATAAAATTCGGTAAGAAAACTCAGGAAAGCTGTCTTCATATAAGAGACGTCTTTCCCTGTATTTTTCAAATACACTCAAATATGAATGTGGCTTCTGTACAACTTTCCGCTATGCTGTATGCTTTAGCTACAATAGAATGCATTATGCCCTCTACGCAAATGTTAGAGAAAGCAAGCTACTAAGGAGTGATGGAAGAAAAAGAATGTGTGCCTGCACCAGCCCTTTTAGTGTTGCAAGCTTGCCCATGCAAGCACAGTTCCAGATATACCAAGTCACTTGTGCACTATATATATGTAACAATTTTATTTTACTTCTTAAAGGCACAATAGCGTTTCAAGAAATATTACGGCAGCTGTTGTGAGCTGTTTTCACAAATGCGCAATCTGTATATTTCGTTAGGGTTTATTTTTGGTGTTATTTTATTTTATAATATTTTTTTTTTTTTATTGTTTCCTTGCTTTTTGTATCCCGAATCGCTCTTACAACCGCCGGCAAATGCATATTTACTTCAGCGTTTCTGCGAAATGTCCAAAATAGCATGTCACTCACATTAGCTGTCATGGTCTCTGTATCTCTTTCTGATTCCGTGCGGACAAATTGAAAGCGGAGAGGCCAACGGAAACTCAGCTGCGGCATGCACGGATGTTTTCGACAGCGCAGACCCCCCACCCTCCACTGCACGACCCCCTCTAGGCCAGATGGTTTTGTTCTCCTGGAGTGTGCGGTTTTAATACCCCATCACCTCCTACCGAAGGATATCCGTAAACGTCTTATCAGATGGGCGCCCAAAGTGAGAGAAAGATACACGGTTCTTTCGATAATAGAACGTTTTCAACGCTTTATCTGGGTAATTTCTAGATAAATGATGCCAAAAGAATTTCGATTTCCAAGATTATATTGTACGTTCTTTAAACACAATACCTATCATAGCAATTAAATAGGAACATAATTCTGAACACGGGGAATGTTACTCTCATACAAGAAAATTACGATCATTGCTGCAATACATGCCATGTTGCCATATTTTGTGTTCATAAAAATATCTGCATGTGAATTTTTGAACGGAATTAATAATATTAAACTTTTTGATTGGACACATACATAGAATAATCTCTTAAAAACTCGATCTATTTTCATAATTCATTTTACCATTGAAAAGCTATGCTTTGCTTACTGTCATGGGCTCTAGAAAGCTTCCAGACAGACAGACAGACAGACACACAGACACAGACAGACGTATGTATATTATAGCAGTAATAATATAGCATTTGTGTAATTAACAATTAAATGCAGTACACACATAAAGGCTACTTATAAGCAAGCTAATACATCTCTGAAACACATATATCATTTTGAGTATGAACGTTTGTAGTTTGGAGATGCTCAGATAGAAAGCTCACACACACACACACACACACACACACACACACACACACACACACACACCTCCAAACGGTACAAAAGGAATTCTTCTGTTTCCGTCGATCACTGAAAAGAAGGGTTTTCCCCTGGAGACAGGAAATATGTATTCAACAAGGGAGTATACGGTACACGGACCCATCGAAGATATTTCTGGCAGTCCGTTAACTGTACGTTGCAACTTACAGTACAGTCGTATTGATTTTGTTATTGTAAGTTAAAAGTGTTTCCAACATTTAGTCATATCGGACGATGAATGGAATGTGTGAAATGTTGCTCAAATGAGCCTATGGTCCATAGTGCTTAGAGTTACCCGACATTCGTCTTTCGTCTTTCTTCGACCTTATCCAGATAACTCAAACCGACCGAGATTCGAACTCGGGATGTCCTGAACGTGAGACAGAAACGCTACCATCTACGCTACCGAGGGGGGAATTTAAAAATACTGAAGAATCTTTGTTTTATTATCCGGAAGCTGAGTTGTCATCAGTATTATTTCAAATAATGGAAAATATATAATCTTTTCTCCGCCACTTAACGCCGGGATGTAGGCATTTAGCATTAGTGAATTTATCAATGGTAAAGGGGGTGAAACGAATTAGCTAGAGTTGCTCCTCACGATTGCTGAACAGGGAAGTGTCTAAAAAAAAGAAGCTTCTTTCAGAATTCAGCCGCAATACTTTACACATAATGCTAAAATGTTTATTTGACATTTTCTATAGCCAAATGACATATATCGTTCCTTACAATGCAATCCTAGCTCCTAATTTGGAGCAGAGTCATGGGCAAAAAAGCACATTCTAAAAGCATTTTGTTTCACGAAGGAGAAAAACAATTATTTGAAAAATTAAGGTTGATTGCGAGGTATTTTGTATTTCCTATAATGAATGCTTACATATCTCATAAATAATGTGTCCAGATAGCTGACCACCTTGTGGAAGCAAGTAATGTCAACACTTAGCAATTTGAGGAAAGTGCGTTGAAAGTGTGTATTTTCTTGGTAACTGTTAGCATTCGTGGACTTCCCTAGCCTTGAAATCATGCTTATTATTCTGCTAAACCGGGATTTTATGATTCATAGACCTGATCTATTTGTAAGGAAAAGATATTGAAAATAATTATATGTAATGACATGCCACAAAAAACAAGGTTTAAAATTCCAGTTAATCGTAAACACGTTTCATTTCTCTTTTCATAGAGCCTTTCATATTCCGTTCTGCTATTGCAGACTTACCAATTCCTTTATTCTGTCTATGCATTTCATTTCAGTTCATTTCCATACGCATTCAAATACTTCTTTTCACACCATTTATTTGCAGTAAAAGGTTAATTAGAAATGTTGCTGGTGTTTTGGTTAACGTAACTTCCTCTCCTGCAACTGTCAACGGTGCAGCCACCGAGAAACAAATGCATGTTGCAGATGGCTGGCGGCAATATACTTGAATTTCCCAGGAACCGCAGTTCTCTCTGCACAGGATGCTGGTAACGTCAAAGTCGGTGCTTTATTCACAGATAACAAAGCGCAGCCACAATCGTACTTGCTGTTGCAGGTGCTGTTCGGCTAACATTTGCTTTTCTCTTATAGATGACAAAGCAAACTTAGGAAGGGCTCAAACTAAACAGCTAGACTAGAATTGGGGAATAATTTGCTATTAGTGTTCCAATGGTCAAACGAATATTCTTGAAATATATTTAATTGTTTAATCTACATTAAAATTATAGTAAACAGGAAATATGTTGATGTTATTAATCAGAATCATAGAAAAACTGAAATGATCCGCAGATCATGAGCATTGTCGCGAAGAGACAAGATCCTTACTTTGCCAGTTGAGGTATTTTTCTTCTCAAATCATCACTCAATCATGGCAGTAAGCGTGCGTAGTAGTCACCAGTGATACTCCTAACTTTTTACAAGTAATCATTAAAAATAAATCCCTGAGCATCCCAGAAAACTCTCGCCATAATATTGTTAGCTGACAGAATTGTCTTTGCCATTCCTCGAGTTGGTTCAATATGCCAATCCACGGTTTTGTCTATGATTTACAATTTAGAGTGTAGTGATGTATCCATATGTCAACCATGGTAACAAGCCATCTCAAAAATACACTGGAATTTTTACGGTAGAGCTCCAAATTCTTAACAGAAACAGTTTTTCTTTGCACCTTTTAATCATCAAACTGGGCACCCAACTTACACAGACCCTGCAAAAGCTCAAAACGTTACTTAGGATATGACCTACACGTTCTTTTGGTATGTGTACGGCCTCTGCTATCTCAAATAACATTAATCTGCGGTCTTCCAGTACTAAACGATGAATATTTTCACTGATCTTTGGAGTTATAAATTCCACAGGGCAACCAGAGCGAGGGTCATTACTAGTGCTGGTGACTCCCATTTTAAATTCTGCGACCCACCTTTAAATCGTTAAATATGAAGGGGCAGAGTATTTCAATGCCTGCCCATTTCCCACTTGATTTCTATAAGAAGTAATTCGATTTCTTTCAAATTGAAGCATTTAATCACTACTCGTTTCTCCAAATCCTCTATTTTCGTGAAGCCTCTACACTTTTCTTGTTTAAAATGCTGACATAAAAGAACTAAACAAGATATTGAACTACAACAATGTATAATATCTAGAATGGAGTTAATGAATAGGACGCTATCCCTCAAACCGTCCTAGTGGCGCCATCTCCATGTGAGCCCCGGCACTTATCAGCCAATTCTCGTGTTTTAAATAAAAATTCTAAACTAGTTTCAAGATAGTGGAAACGTAGAGTCGTATCGGCACGTTGGCCATAGTAGCACAATGGTAGTGCGGCTGGACGGAAACCAGAAGATCCGTGGTTCAAATCCCGGCTATGGCATTAAATTTTTCAGTCTGACTCTACGTTTCTACAATTTAGCTACACACGGCCAGCGTGAAAGAACAATTAATTTCCATGAGTTTCAAGATATAATATAATTTTAAAAACATCTTACACAGCCACAGAAAACAGAGAAATACTTTAAAGAGAAATTTCCATATACTTCTATATTTTTATACTTTGTTTCTGCTGGTCATACTGTACGTTATTCTTTTAGTTTATTACAATATGATTGATACTACTGCTAATGTTATATATTTAGAATGAAATCCTGCTAAGAAACGTATTCCTCCGCCAGAAAGGGGCCCCCAAGGGCCTACTGCAGTAGCTACGGAAATTGGTGGGCCAGGGGTCCCGACTCAAATCTCTCGACTGGATGCCTATGAGTGGTGAGGTAATTAACACGAAACGCCCAAACAAGGTCCACATCCGTGTTTGAACCTTATATAAATAAATTAAATTAAAATTAAATTAAAGTCAAAGCGAAGCCAAAGCAAAGCCAGAGTGGAGCCTTAGTGGAGCCTGAGCGGAGCCAGAGCCAAGCCAAAGCAGGACCGGAGTTAATGCCAGAGGCTCTAATCCCGTTAGTCCTGGATCCGTAGGACCAAGGACCCGAGCCTCCTTCGACCAGGGAGTTATGGAGCTGTCCCTAAAGGGCACCAGGCCTCTCCGTGGGGCTTTCCAAAGGGCAAGACCTAGAGACTAACAAGCCCCCCCCCCCATCTGGTCCTGTGGACTCAAGTGGAGATGGAAGTGCATACGCCACTTACGCGCGCCAACTCTCAAATGGGAAGGCTACCGATATGACCTCGGTAGGGCCGCCTGGTGACCTAGCACACCTTCTACTAGTACAAGGGAATATTAATGGCTTCCCTCAACCATGTCCGCAGACGTACACTATCTCCCACGGGGATCGGGAACCACTGCCCCCCTCGAGTTCAACCCAATCCGAACAACCGGAGTGGTGACCGGAGCCTAGCCAGAGCGAAGCCAGAGTTAAGTTAAAACAATGAAGTTAGTATGAGGCCAGAGCGGAGCCAGAGTGAAGCCAGAGCACGACCTAAGTTGGAACAGAGCCTAGCCAGAGCCGCGCTATAGCCCGGCCAGTGCCAAGTAAGAGCGAAGAGTGAGATTGGAGTGACGCCGGTGCCTAGCCAGAGCCAAGCCAGAGGTAGGTAACAGAAGTAAGTGTGAGGCCAGAGCGAAGCCAGAGCTAGACAGTAGCGGGGCGAGAACCTAGCCAGAACCAAGCCAGAGACAAAACAGAGAAACGTTGAAGTGAATTTAGTGTGAAGTTAGTGAGGTTAGAGTAAAGACAGAGCAAAGCCAGAGCAAAGCCAGAGCGAAGCCAGAGTCAAGCCAGAGCTGGACCGGAGTGGTGTCCGGAGCCTAGCCAGAGCGAAGCCAGAGCCAAGCCAGAACTAAGTTACAGAATGAAGTTAGAGTGAGGCCAGAGCGAAGCCAGAGTAGAACCGAAGTTGGGCCGAAGCTTAGCCAGAGCCAAGTTAGAGTGAATTTAGAGTGAAATTAGAGTGGGGTTAGAGTGAAGCCAGGGCAAAGCCAAAGCGGAAACAGAGCAGGGCCGAAGCAAAGCCAGAGTAAAGGCAAAGTAAAGCAAAAGAAATGTAAAGTTAAGGTAAAGTTGAAGTATTTAATTTAGGTGTTTCATTCAAAGTTATTTATGACTTTAGTTATCTGAATTTTGGTACTAATTTTAATAACGACAATGTTATTAAACATTCTAAAGACATTTAAGTTCAAGTATTAAATGGTTTGAGAATTCGTTTAAAAAGTTGTAAAATATTATATCTGGCTATCAACTTTAGGCAAAATAAGTATGATATGGGCCAACAGAAAGATGTTTATTTGCCATAGCAACGACAGGAATATCAGCAGGAAAGTGAATGCAGCTAGCATCTTTCTTCTGCATTTAGATTCCGAAGAGTTCGGAAGTGTGTGATATCATCTGCAAGTTTTCAGAAACATTGCGGTGCGTTATATCATGTAAAATCATCTTTCAAAGTTGCAAGTAAAGTAATGTTATGAATATTTTAAAGAATATATTAAAAATAATTTATCTACAAATGAAATAATTTTAAGAGGAAAGGACATTTGTCGTGGTTTTATTTGCATGTAATCTTGTATTCTCTCTCCTCAGCGACTACGCCCTAAAGGCAATAATCTTAATACCTGAGCAGGGATTTATTCGGAATAAATGTACGGGAATTCAAGAACATTATCAAAAGCTGAGAGTAAAAATACTCATTTACCATCCCTCGCATTTTTGTATCAAAATGCTGCTACAAAGTTAAAGTGAAATACAGTTTTTGAAAGGGCCCGGATGATCATGGGGTTGAGCGCTCTTAAGTATAAATCATCATCATCATCATCATCATCATCATCATCATCATCATCATCATCATCATCATCATCATCATCATCATCATCATCATCATCATCATCATCATCATCATCATCATCATCATCATCATCATCATCATCATCATCATCATCATCATCATCATCATCATCATCATCATCATCATCATCATCATCATCATCATCATCATCACCACCAGAAAGGGGTAAGTGAAAGACTACGGAAATTAAGACAAAAGCTGCAAATAATTACGCATTTCTGCGTCCTACATTTCCTAGGAATGTGGATAGAGAAAGAAAATTTAGAACAGGTAGCAATTGGAGAAACAACTTTTGAAGAAATTATAAAAGATAAGGACATTAGGACACAAATAGAAATAAAAATGTAAAAACATCCCATTTTCCACCCTTAGTGTGTCGAAGAAGGTTAGGATTAGAATTTCCTTATGGAGGGGATTCATTACGTAGGCCACCATGCTAGTCCCATTGTGCCTATATCGTCAAGTGGGGATGCGGCGAAAGGAGACAGAGGGCGGCTGACCCAAGCAGCCACGACAATGCAGAGGGCAGGGACCCCACAATTTAGCAGATAGAGGCTTGACCCTGCAGGCCAGGACAACGGACACGCTAACCCTAATGCAGGGTGGCAACGAGCCTAGCAGCCGAGCTCCAAAGGACCTGGCTGGTGGTCCCGAAATGGTCCCAGCGGAGGCGCGGAGACCGGCAACCGACCTACCGGAAGGGAAGTAGTTGGCCTTAGTGCATATCATCTTGCCATGCACCGCTGAGATGCCCACCAACACTTCTACCCTGAAAGAGACCACCAGTTGAGAAATGATACGAAATGATAATGCAGATGAAATGTAGGGACAGGAAATTAGGGGGATGTAATTAACCTACCTAACATTCGCCCAGCTACCCGGGCCTCCCGAATGCGGTCACAGACGAAATCGCCCGAGCCATCCCGCTTGGTCGACGGAGGACATAGACCTGAATACCCAAAATTCATTAGGCAGATGATAGCCAGAAAAATCACTGCAAGAAATAAATCGTGCCCAAACGCTAGGAGCTTCTTGCGCCGTGGCGTAGTGGGCTAAGCCATCATGCCTTGGTTCCCTGCCTCGGTAATCGGCCCGGGTTATATCTCACTCCTAGGGGTAAGGATTTCATATCCCGGTTAAAGGACCGATGCTCACTCAGGATCGTGAGGAATTTGAGGAGCTTGCGATAGGTAAGCGACCCTTGTCATAGAAATCAACTTTCCGGGTTTTAGGTGTCGATATGCTTACCACATCTCTCCGTATCGGTTGGACGATCGTCCACCTGTAACTTGCCTATGTGGGCGTCAAGCCGTGAGTGAGGTTGCCAGGCCCTGGTTCGATATAGACTGTAGTGCCACAGGTTCACCTTTTTTTTAAATCGGTAGTAAGTCACAGTAATGAGAAAACTCGAGCACTTAAATTAGCAGTGAGAATTAGGGGATCAATGGAGAAGGTCGGCATGCTAGGACACATAGAGGGATTGATAATGCTAGAGAAACTAGAAGCCAACTCGTTAAAGTGTATAAACTGAAATAAAGCGGGGGAATAAAATGCGCAGAATTGAAAGAAGTTGTGCAGGATTGAGTGAAACGGGGTGTGAAGTTAGCACACCAGAAGCATATTATGAATGAATTTACACTAAATCACAGGTATTGGAGTGGCAAATCACTCCTTAAGAGCCCAAAAATTGTATCACGAAAAGTCGGCATAACTTGATACACAACCATCACTATTTGCCGTGACATCCTGATATGACATAACCTCCTATTAGTTCTACACCAGAGCTGTGTATCGGTTTATTGTGGATGAAGATGGTGACGATGGATTTCTCACCTCTGGTGATGTTCTAGCAGAACTCTTGTAGTTCTCTGCGGCTGCTCTCAAGCGATGATCTCTGCTCCCAGGGTCGAGATATCGGAACAGAACTGAAGAACCAAGGGTTTCGCTACAAATTTAAGAATAATTCTGAAAGTCGTTCCAAAGTATGCTTTATTTCTCTTCATGAATGTGCATTTGCTGGTTATTTACAGAATATTGTGTATTATAGAATGTTAGTTTCCTAAATTGTCGAACGATACCACTAGTTACTCGTTTTAATGCACGCGTCATCAATAAATCTTTTGTGGATTTCACTGCTGTATTCGCTCAAAACTTTGCTGTTAATAAGCTTCCACTGAGCTATATCACTATACGCCTCTCCGTGGCGAAAATACCTTGCAGACGCAGATTATTATAACTTAAACGTTTTCTGCAGACTTGCAGAGCATCGCGTTAAAAGCACGTCTGATTCCTAAGATGGATGCTTGCAGAAGAACTGGTTCTTTCAAAGGTTCGAACTTCTTCCTTATTGTGTTGCCATGTTTACACAAATTCTAAACTTTTATTGGTTAACGTCATAGGTTACGTAATCTCGTTCTAGAAGTTACCAATATTCATAATTTTTACAAACCTTAACCTTTGTTGTATCATTCTCATGGCCTGCTTTACTTTAAACTTATATTTTAACATACATTGCAATCCCTTCAACTATCTTTAATACATTCATTTTCAAATAATTTAAAGCAACATAAAATATCTGCTGCAACTGGTAACAACTTTTTTTCTCGCAGCCGAACACTCAGCTCCTCCCCTGTGAATTGAAAATTTCGTAGATTTTCCCGTGATATTAATTTTAGTGATTCTATTGGTATTATGAATTGACAAGCAAAATGTTTTGAGTATAAATCTGTTGTGATTCAAAGAGACTATTTTTGTATGTTAGATTTCTCACAGTAAACAAGAAAAACAAGACACAGTTCCATAAGTAGCTGTCACTTCTAGTATAGGGAGTACTAGTTATGTGGTGAATTCATTGTAAAGTAGATATAAACTCAAGTTTTAAAATGTTTATCTGTCTGTGTAGTCTAACATCGATGCTGTCAAGTCTGGGCAGTTGACTCTCTATCGACAAAGATCACAATATCTATTCATACTACGTGCAAATTAGAGGAATAATAGGTAGTACTGTTGGCAGGGATAAATGTGCAGGACTGGAGCGAATTCAGTTCGGATTGAAGGGATGAGAGGTGAGAGAATTACAGTGTCCAGTTGGAAGTGCTGAGCTAACATTACAGTAATGCTTTGCGTCCTACCTCTCTGAATGTAACTGGTAGTGAACAAACTATCCGGCACAATGACTGCCCTTTTCTCTTGCACAAAGACTCATCACATAAAATAGAAAGACTACTGCACAGAGCGACAGATTTTGTACCTGGGAATTAGTGATGAACAGAACCATCAGTGAGAGAGAGAGAGAGAGAGAGAGAGAGAGAGAGAGAGAGAGAGAGAGAGAGAGACAGACAGACAGACAGACAGACAGACAGACAGACAGAGAACATTACTGACAAGAGTGCACCCTTTCAACGGTGAACAGAGCTAAGAAAAAATCTTCTGTGTCCACTCGTATAACAATGTCTAATCACTCTTGTGTAAAGTAGTTTTCTTAATAGTCCTATTCTATTACCCGTTTCATTATAACCGATACAAATAATTGTAGAAATCCCTTAATTTCACTTTTTTCTATATACAGTGGGAATAGCAGATACAGTTTTAGCTTTAGGCTATTTTTAGATATTTTATGACCTGATCGGTATGTGATGGCTTGGATATTCCGTTCTCTTTCCATATGTAAACGACAATAGAAATTAATGAAAACCAATTAAAAAGTACTTTCCATTTAAGAAAAATATACGTGTTAGGAAATTCAAACTAATAACAAGCTCAGAGAGGTTTCACCCCATAAAAATTGTATTTAACATAGATTTTGTACTTCAAGGAGATATCATTTTGGTTTGTGACACAGTTTACTACCTACACAGAGCGCATTCATGTTGAAGCAGAATTTTGTAGTGTGTCCTCATAAATGTATAAATATACGGCATTATAATCAAAGTCATTGGAGCAATTAGTGCGAGAAAATAAGCATTTTCGAAAATGTAAATGATAATTTTGTGATGGGGAGATATACTTAAAATTTTTTTGTTTCATCCTTTGAAGATGAGGCACTTACACTCCTACAACGTTTGACACTTAATCATATTTTCCTTTTTAGTTACACTGTTCACTCACACCTTTTACAGGAGAACATTCTATTTAATTTAGTTTTTCTCTGCATGTAGATCAGTGAAGGTTAAAGGTTCGGCACAAAGTAGTTCTATATGTTATTCTTACCTTCGATGAGAATTATGTTGTCTAAGGTTTGCTTACTGATAAATTAAGCGTACTTTCAGAACTGAAAAACGGAAAATCTGCGTTCCTAAATTCTCATATATCGTGCATAAAGTTTCGTTTAGCGTAACTTTATTCACTGGGATTTAACCAAACTAATAACAAGAGAATAGCTAACATTTTTCTGCAAGTCGCACCCACTTAGGCTGAATAAACCTTAATCTCTGAGAAGCACAATGCACAGTGTCTTTACAACATTAATACAAAGCAGCGAATGAAACACAGCTAATGAAGACAACTTTAACAGACCATAGGCGACTTTTCGGCGTTTTAAAAAGGCAGAGTTTAAAAACAGTAGAGCGCGCTAAGGATATAGGTGGTTTGTACTTGAATTCACCATAAATCGACGGCACTGTATTTTCAGCAGAATCGCAAATTCATTTTAAAGAGTTAGTAGTAAATTCATGACGTCATAAATTAAAATGCTAACGTCCCTATATCGTGCTTTCTCCTCTACCAAAAGGAGTTTTTAGTGATGCAAGGTACCAATTAGAATCAACAACAACAATAATAATAATGATAATAATAATAATAATAATAATAATAATAATAATAATAATAATAATAATAATAATAATAATAATAATAATAATAATAATAATAATAATAATAATAATAATAATAATAATAATAATAATAATAATAATAATAATAATAATAATAATAATAATAATAATAATAATAATAATAATAATAATAATAATAATAATAATAATAATAATAATAATAATAATAATAATAATAATAATAATAATAATAATAATAATAATAATAATAATAATAATAATAATAATAATAATAATAATAATAATAATAATAATAATAATAATAATAATAATAATAATAATAATAATAATAATAATAATAATAATAATAATAATAATAATAATAATAATAATAATAATAATAATAATAATAATAATAATAATAATAATAATAATAATAATAATAATAATAATAATAATAATAATAATAATAATAATAATAATAATAATAATAATAATAATAATAATAATAATAATAATAATAATAATAATAATAATAATAATAATAATAATAATAATAATAATAATAATAATAATAATAATAATAATAATTAATAATAATAATAATAATAATAATAATAATAATAATAATAATAATAATAATAATAATAATAATAATAATAATAATAATAATAATAATAATAATAATAATAATAATAATAATAATAATAATAATAATAATAATAATAATAATAATAATAATAATAATAATAATAATAATAATAATAATAATAATAATAATAATAATAATAATAATAATAATAATAATAATAATAATAATAATAATAATAATAATAATAATAATAATAATAATAATAATAATAATAATAATAATAATAATAATAATAATAATAATAATAATAATAATAATAATAATAATAATAATAATAATAATAATAATAATAATAATAATAATAATAATAATAATAATAATAATAATAATAATAATAATAATAATAATAATAATAATAATAATAATAATAATAATAATAATAATAATAATAATAATAATAATAATAATAATAATAATAATAATAATAATAATAATAATAATAATAATAATAATGTAATATCACTATTTATTACTACTATTGTCATTACTACTACTTTTTAACCCATGGTGCCACAGCCCATATAGGTTGAAGGCCTACCGGCCTCATACCCATATACGCCGGGTAGCTGTGGGCGATTATCCAACCCATACGGGGAGGAGACGTGGTTAGCAGCTGGAAAATTGGCTTTCTTGACCAGGGCCAGTTTTCTATCGTAAGCTGCTCACTTTCCTTACGATGCTGAGTGGGCACGACTAAATATCCGCACACACCATGGGTGGCATCGATCCCGGGTCCAATCCCGTGGCGGGGAACCAAAGCATGATGCGTTAGACCATTAATCCACGGCGCAAGACGTTAGTATTCCTACTGTAGCTATCATCATATCATCATCATCATCATCATCACCATCACCATCAACTTCGCCATCGCCAACGCCATCGCCACCGCCACCGCGAATCCATAGGGAATAGCAACGTCATTTATAATGGCGTGGACATACACAATTTGTTCCTGTTGAATGTAACAAATACTCATGATAATAAACAGGAATGTATTAATTTGTTTATTTAGCTTATTCCTATAAGAATTACACGTTTTACCTAAACGTAAGTGGATGAAGTTCTACCGATGTTCTCAGTTATGTTCTCGATCCGTTGTTTCAACCGCAAATTGAGAGGGCAGAGAGGAGAAGAGTAATAAATCTATGGAGAATGAAACCGAAGTGAAATTTTCATGCAACTCAAGGGATAAAAAAGTGTTTACAAAACCGACATTAAATTCGGATATTACCTTTTCGGAAATGTAACGTAAACTTTTATGCAACTTCAAAACTTTTCCGGACGTTTTTAGCATTCTCAAATTAAGCTCATTACTATATCATATTGGAGTGGTTCCCCTCCTTGTGGTTTGGATTTATCGCATCGCATCGCAGGTACTGGCAGGCAGTGTTAGCCCGAAGATTGTTGCTGTGTGCCCACCCAAGGTAGGGTTTAACCACAGATAGGATTTTCTTTTTGGGATGGATTAGGATGGCTGTTTTTGTTTGAGGATGGTGGATTGATTTAGAGGTAGTTTAGTACTCGTCTAGAAGGATAGAATGCTTTCCTTTAGCACCCTGACGTTGAAGGATTTATTTTTGATTTTGTTTTGTTTTTTGTTAATTTGGAGATCAACAACTCTTGGTAGATTATGGGAGCTCAGCTTTAGCTGCTGCTGGAATTGCTCCGAGGTTACCTCGGATGCCCGCAAGCCATGCGGGGGACCCGAAATAGTCGGCGACGACGTCTGGTTGGATCATAATCACCAAGAGATCTAACGAGGGCACTTGTGTGCAAAGGTAGCTGTTCGTATAATTTTGTAGCCCGGCGTTTAATTTCATCCTCCACGTATGGAAGACCCGAGGCTTCATGGAGGAAACTTACTGCTAAGAATCGGCCTACTGAATAGAAGGACCTAAGTCCTCTGTTCTGAGCGCGTTGAATATATGCCAGCCAGGAATCTGCGGCTATGCCCCAGACCTCGCTGGCATTTAGCATCAACGGAACTATGAGAGCTTGAAAGAGGTATAGCTTTACGCGGACTGGCATCGATCGAGAACCCAGCATAGGATACAGGGAAGCAATAGCTCCCTGAATCCTCGCCGAGAGTTTCCTGATGTGTCGACGGAAAGTCAGACCCTTGTATAGCTCAACTCCCAGGTATTTGATAGAGGGTACCCATTCTATCCTTCGACCTCTGAAATGGAAATCTGTGCAGTCTGCGGAGGTGTGGCGCTTGGCGAATAGAATAGCGTGGCTTTTGTCCGGTTAACGGACATCCGCCAACGCCTGTACCACTCGTGTGTGAGACGTTTGGATTTATATCACACGATGCGGTTATATATCTGAAGTTGGATTCGCCCCTTCGTGAGGTCTACGCCCCACACGCGCAAAAGTTTCGCGCTCCCTCGATGTTGCGATGCATTTAGAAGCCAAAACTTACCTTGATGTAGAAGCGATGAACCTTTCGTCTAAAAGCCGTGAAGGTGATATTCTCGAAGAGTTCTATAAATCCTCTCTCCGACAGCTGCGGCAAGCGATGAGATGTGAAACTTCTCAGGCGTGGTATAGATACAAAAGGGATTTCTCTTTTGGGCAACTATGGAATAAAATAATTTACACCGCTTCAATTTACTTGGAATTGTATCTCTCAACATCATTTTCTTCTTTACATGCGACTTTTTCCACTGCTGTATATAGCCCTTTACTATATATTAATTTTCTCCTTTTATTTATAAATGATGCAACGGTTTCTTACTTAAATTATTTATCGTAGCGTCGCGTATTCGATGTACATTTTAAACGTTTACTAAACGTTCATAAATGATGAACTCCAATAACTTCTCGTAGTTTCAAGAAGTATTTTGCTGAAAGCGCGTCTACCCTCTTGGAAAGTGAAAGCCAGATGAAAAAAATTTAAGAATAAAATGATTTTTTCTTTCTTGTGTTTTGGTTGCTAAGTTACCGTAATACTCATTTTTGATGGGTCCTACGTCACAATTTAGGATTTCAATAAACCTAAGCATTTGTTGCATCATCTATATGGCCTGCTTGGTTATTAACTTAAGTTGAATTACAGATGGTCATGTTTACTAATATGTCCATGTATGCAATATCAGCTTCAATATAATTTTATTAAATGTAGGAATTGAGGATCGTTAACTTCTTGTTTAATGTCACAAACAGAGGTAAGTTCAATATGTGCACATTATCGCTTTAAATATAGCTAATAAAATAAAACCGATTTACTGAAAGCGGTGGGGGGGGGGCGAGCAACCTCGAATGCTTTAATCGCTTAGTTACACTTGGAATTGGAAAATCCCTATAATGTTGGTTTCAGATTGGCAATAGTTGTATGGGTTATTCTCTTTCAGAAAATTAAAATGTTACATCCGTAAGTTTCTATTTGTTTAACAAAAGGTCTTAGTTTTAAAATTTTATATTTGATTTAAAAGTTTGAAATCACACAAGGTAAATGTACCTAACTTTAACTACCTTGGACGTTTCACAACAGATTCCGTTTGGCAGTTTTTGGCGGTTTCTACTAAATTGGTTAAAAGGTTACTGAAACGAGTAATTTCATTTAATGAAAAAAGTATATATGATCACTAATTAATAAATAGGAATTCTGAAGTGAACGATGCAAGCTGTTTCTCATATATCAGACTTCACATGGCATAGTTATTTTCGGTGCTTTGAATTTTGGTCTGGAACAAAAGCCGTGAAAATTAATTTTAGTGAAATTGCATTATGTTTACATATATGTACACATGTTGGAGGTATATTTCTAATTATGGTTTTCCCACACATATATTTATCTCATTGGTTCACATGGTGTATAAGAAATAATCTTTTATTACAATATTATTTATTACAATAGAAATTGAAAACAATGGCTACATCCCCTTTCTAGATCTAAAAATAATGAAAAATAACAATAAATTAAGTTTTGGCATCTATAGAAAGTCAACTCACACGGATAATTATATCAAAAATAAAAGTTTTAACCCTATGTCACACAAATTTGCTGTTTTTAATAGTTTGATTTACAGATTGATAAACATACCTCTAAATGAAGAAGAATTTAATGCGGAATATAAACATATTATAAACACTGCTTTAATTAACGGCTTTAATAAAGATTTTATAATCAGAAGAATGGAAAAATTTAAATATATATAAAAAAAAAAATGTTAATGATGTTTCCACTCTTAAAAAAGTAAAAGAGGATTATAATTTCAAAAAATTTACTTATCATCCGTGGGCAAATAAAAAGTTCCAAAAAATTTTCAAAGAAGTGGGTATAATACTAGCACCTCATAATAATTACAGTATAAAGAATTTGCTACAGTTTTCTAAAAAAGACAAAATTTCAGACAACAAAAAATCTGGTATTTATCAAGTTAACTGTTTAGAATGCGATAAGATCTATATTGGTAGAACCAAGCGTAATTTAGAAACCAGAGCGAAAGAACATTTTAGAAATATTAAATATAAACAGACCGAGAAATCGGCAGTGGCTGATCATTTTTGGTCATATAACCATGAAGTAAATCCAGAAGTTAAATTATTGAAACAATTGAAGGAACCGATAGATTTAATGGTTTGGGAGAAGATATTTATTTTGAAAAATAAGGATCGCGTAATGAATTTTGATATCCCTCCTATAGACATCATCAATAAGTTTGTGTTGTCCCCGGTAGATGGCAGTTAGATAAGGAGCTATCCTTCAAACTCCGGTAGTGGTCAAGGTCAGTCAGTCAGTTAGTGGGTGGATGTCAAGCTGAGTGGCTGAAGATAAAGCAGATGTTTGCTTTGAAACCGGTCCCCAGGATTTATATAAGATAAGTGAAGTTGTGTTACTAGTGTTTAGTTGTTATTAATAAAGAAATAATCTGTCTTAATCAGAAGGGTGTAATCAACATTTCTCCGAAGCATAGCTATGACTAAATGTCGGAGAGATGTCCGCTCGCATGCGATACAAATCAGCTGGACACAGGGTATGAATGACGTCAGATGTATGTAATGGCCATGAAATGTGCAAACCTCGAAAACCACGTCAGGTAGGACTCTGCGAACTACTATGTGTTTCAAATGGGATGAGTTCTGCCTTGTAGCGAATCAGACGCGTTGGAGCCTTCAGCGTTGCCACCTCGTTACCCCCACTCCCTTTATACTTCCCTCTTTCTCGTACACTTTTTCTGCTTGACGTCGCGCTAGACGTAAGAGAACGCAAACTGAATTTTCCAAAGCTTTATAATAATGCAGTTGTTGAAATCATAATATCAACATGGATATTCGTATTTCTTTCTTTTCTTTGGTGTAATTTACGTCCTCCAACGTTAAGTCATATCGTACGATGAATGGAATTGGTGAAATGATTCTCGAATGAGCCCAGGGTCCTTAGAGCGTAGAGTTACCCGACATTGGTCCTTCAGGATAAGGGAAAACCCCGGAAAAAGCCTTATCCAGGTAACTCACCGTGACGGAGATTCGAACTCGGGACCCCTTCAACGTGAGGCAGACATGCTACCACCACGCTACCTAGTCGGGCTGGATATTTGTATATTACGCACAGGTAGTATAAAATAATTATAGTTTATGAAATATCTATTTCTGCAACCCAATAAAGCTGCCAGCGGCGCATCCATAGTGCTATGAATGCCACTTCATGAATGCCACATTAATAGACAATTCATCATTGTCACTGCTTTCATCGTCTGAGTGTTGCAAGTTTATGATGAAAGGCTCCAAAATCTCGTCACGTGCCATTTCTTTCAAAAGCAGTATTCTTACAGTTAATCTGCAAGTCTCATGCAGTTTTTTTCCAGTCTTGTGCAACCGTGTAAATTTTTCAGTAAATAAGTCATTCAGCGTCAGTCAGTTTAAGAGTATTATTTCTGTTTGCAACATAATGTAATCCAACATTAACTCAATTGGATTCTTCTGGTAGTGGTGAGGGGGCAGGTGGCCTATAATACCTCGTGTCTCATTTCAGTTGCATGCTGATCCAGCTAATACACTTTCCCTGGTTTTAAACGTAAGAACCGCCGAATAATACAGCTTTGAATTCTCAAAAGTAAAAAGAGATTACGTACGATTCATAAATAAACATATAGTGTGACAAGTCACGTTCTGTAGATGCACCATTCTGCAGCCAGCAGGAAGTGTATTGTTTGTTGTCGCTCGAATTTAACAAGCGCGTTGGCTTATTCAAAGTAATGCTTTTCTTACGACATGTGAAACGTTTACGTTTCAGTTCTGAGTAATTACAAATATACGTACACGGATATATGCCTACCAATTATGATATCCGTTGCAAGATAACGTCGCGATGCTTGTTATAATGTAATAGTGCTTTGTTTATTTTGTATAAGTAAAACTGTCCGAGCTAAAATTTATGGGGTTTTGCGGTTATATTAGATATATTATTCTCTTCCTTCCTCATGGATCAGTTTCTGCAAACTCGAAATTTTGTCTTAGCGCGAATAGTATTTATTAGATTTTGATTAGGCTGGCGCTCGTCATACACTACTTAGGGGGAATGCCTTACGACAACGCCGCCGGTCTCCAAATGGTTACTCACCCAGTAGCGTTTAAGAACAAATATCATCCTATTTGAAACAGATAATATTGAAGCATTGCCTATCAAGTGTATGCAGACGCAAGTTCAAGGCGTAGTATAACGCGGCTCATATTTCGTGTTCCAGTGAGGCAGTTGTTATATGGTCAAGCTAAGCACAACTCTAGTTGTTTACATGTGTAAGCAATAACAGTACAGTCCATGCGCACCATACTTATGGAAAAACGCACACGCCTCCGGCCTTTATTTATGACTCAAATTATATAGGATAAGGTACTTATAATTATATAAGATCTCCCTTTCCTGTGAATAATATAATTCTATAGCAGTTGAAATGTGCAACAAAGTTTGTAACATATTGCGGAACATTCCTAAAAATGATGTATCTAGGAGATCTTCGTTCTATTTCCCGTTGATTTTGAAACACCTTAAAAGTATCTCAAAAGAATAAAAAGAAGTATTTCAAAAACTTACATTAATATTTCTACTTGGAACATGCACTAGTCTTTCTATTCTCCACAAACTGGTGCACAGAAATGAAAAAAATTCTAGAGGGCAGAAGAGAGAAAGAGAGGCAAGAGAGGAGTGACTGCGTGCATGCTGGCTGGCGTGCGTGCGCGCGCGCGTGTGTGTGTGGGCGCGCGCGCATGCCTGCATGTCTTCATGGTTGTTTGATTTTTTCCTTTATGTGAACAGCATATCTAGAAAAACGAAAATTCATACTTTTCTAAAATGAAATGTTATTAACGTTTTTCTCTTGTCAATGCCAGCACAACCGAATTTCAAACTCATCACATAGTAACTATGTTATTTAGTTCGTTCAATAATGATTGGCACTCCCACAATAACTTCTGCAAAGTAGCAGTTTAAAATATGTATCGATGTATGGGTCAAGATAGGAGATAGTAGTGTCTTGTGCTACAAGATAATGTTGCTATTTCCCATAGATGGCACACTAGAGCAGCAGGGGAAGTCTCTAAGCAAACTATACGGACCCTGCCCTCTGCACTGCCGTAGCTGCAGGGTTGGCCACTCTGTCTCCTTTCACCTCATCCTTCCTCCCGGGTGTGCCCAACTTGTGGGCATAAGCACAATGGGCCCAGCAGAAAGGCCTACGTACCGAATCCCCTCCGTAGTGAAATCCTAATCATCTTTCTCTCTCTCTGTCTCTCTCTCTCTCTCTCTCTCTCTCTCTCTCTCTCTCTCTCTCTCTCTTGCACCCTCTATTACATACACAAACATTCATATTTGCAGGCATTGGGGAGGATAGGGAAGAGTCTGGGATAATGAAAGGTTTCCTAACTGGAGCCGGGAATCGAACCGAGATTCCTCACAGCAGGATGTAACCAATTGAGCTACGACGCCAGTCCTAAATCACTTAACTAAAACACATAAAATGAAGATCGGGCTTACTTAGGGAAGTAGGACGATAATTTATTTAGAAGACCTTTCGGAACAACAGAAGATAGTAAATGAGAGGCAATTTTAAAATGAATGACACATATGAGGAGTGTAGAGACAAACGAAAAGAGGCCAGAACAAGATAGGTTGGGTGACACCTTGGTCTAGGAAACCCGATTGATTGATTGATTATTGATTTATTTACTTACTTATTGATTGATTGGTTGATTGATTGATTCATTCATTCGTTCGTTCATTCGTTTATTCGTTCATTCGGTCATTCGGTCATTTGTTCATTCATTCATTTATTTATTGCATCAGCTAACATTATTTTCTAAAAACTAATGTGTTTATAATTGACACATGTCATTAGGACATATTAAATCTTCAGAGAGAAAAATCCTGTATCCTACATTGCATTATTTTCCAAACTGTAGATGTGGCTTTTATGTTATTTATCCTTGCAGATATTACTCTTACGTATTGTAGAGATATCTTCAGGTGTCTATTAAGAAAAGCATGTTTAAAGTTCATTCACCATTCATCGTTATTATTTAGTGATATAAGAGGCGGACGCGAGATCCAAACACATTCTTTGGAACTGTTATCGGGGGGAAGAGAGGGAGAGGACCTTTGGAAGTTATATTCTGAAACTGGTGACTTCCCGATGTTGGGACATCAGAACTTTAAACTCCAATGAGATATTAATTTACTTTACCATCTGCTTTTTTAATAAATCATCGTTTAGTGATGTATGGTTTGTTTAAAGTGAATGCTCTCCATTATTGTTTCATGCAGTAACAAATATTGGACTAATTGTTTAAGAAATTTTCTGACATCGACGGAACATCTGACTTCCTCAGTCACAGCAATGTCCTGCAAGTTCTGAAAGTGCTGCGTAGCGCTAAAGTTCCCTTTGTATTTGAGGAATCCTAGGTCGGAATGATATTTAAAATTCGTACCTTCATCTTGATCCCATAGCTATTTACTGATATAAAAATGATACAGGAAATTGTCACATTATTCAAAAATCTCTAACATAGCTACATACAACGAACTACCACGGTAACGCAGGTACCCCTTTGGAAATCACATGTGCTATGACAGGGAAAAGTGAATTCTGTCTGTGAATACAAATTACCGGTTCACTGACTTCTCACGGTAGCATTCTTCTCTCCTTGTCAGATCATATTTAGCACCCCATGCGAACCAACTTGATTACAAAATTGGTACAAAGAAACTTAAGCGGAACTCTGACTTGAGGTGAATCCATACCTACAGAGAATTATAATAAAGGTTATTCAGAAGTTTCAGCATTGTTTCATTCCTTGCACATTGGCAGTGTCCGAAGTGGCAATTAAGAAAGAAAATATAAGATGAAATTGCTGGTTTTTCGTATTGTGTGCAATAATAGTAGCAGTGGGTTATGCGGAGTGGATTCGGCACGTTGACCAGATGAGATGTATTTTACCTATGCCCTAAATGGGTCGTACCCGGAGGGAATACGAGGTGAGAGCAGACAAAGTGCGTCTGAGTTTAAGAGTCACTACAGTACAGGGTCCCTACACTTTACCAGATAGAAACTCCTCGGCGGTGGGATTAGGTCAATCGGAATCCTACCTGCCATGGCTACGAAACAGTCACGAGGCCGGTTCGGAGACCGGAGGCCGCCTTCCTAGAGCAGGATACTCCAGGCAGGCTGACACAACCGAGATTCCGCCTGCCGCGCTGATGAATCGGCCCACTAGGCCGGCTCGGAGATCGAAGGCCATCCCTCCGGAGAGGAAAACTTCTTCCTCAGAGCATATCATCCCGTCATGCACCACCGAGACTTACGCCTACACTCATGCCCGGAAAGAAACCACCAGATATGTGTGTGTGTGTGTGTGTGTGTGTGTGTGTGTGTGTGTGTGTGTGTGTGTGTGTGTGTGTGTGAGTGAGTGTGTGTGTGTGTGTGTGTGTGTGTGTGTGTGTGTGTGTGTAATTTACGTCCTCCAACATTTAGTCATATCGGACGATGAATGATATGGGTGAAATGATGCTCAATGCGTCCGGGGTCCATGGAGCTTAGTTACTCAACATTCGTCTTTAAGGATAAGGGAAAACCCAGAGAAAACGTTATCCAGGTAGCTCACTCTGACCCAGATTCGAACTAGGGACCTCTTGAACGTGAGGCAGACATGCTACCATCTACGCTACCGAGGCGGGCAAACCACCAGATGAGAGATGTTATGAAATGATATTGAAGGTGAAATGAAGGGACGGGAAATTCTGGGAAAGTAACTAACCTACCCAGCAATCGCCTATTGTTCCGCAAAACCCCGCGAAAAAAAACTCATGTGTCAGGTATGACGGCGACGAGAATCGAACCCAGGCCGCCCGAAAGTGGGCTTCAGCCCGCTTAGTTTCTGTGGAATAACTACTATATTTTCTAATCCATGGAGTTCTGTAACAAAGCATTCATAATCTTTTATAACTCCAGTGAATTCGCATTCAAGTACTTGTAAATCCTTTTTAATCATTTAGTAATAAATACAATGAAATTTCATGGTGTTTTATAGTCCTATATCCAACAGAACGAATTGGGATTTTCAATGCGGAAGGGTGGTTGAGTGATCTTGCGATTTTCCCTCCTGAGCGAAGGACCTTTTTCTTTTTAATAATAATGATGACATATGATGCTGTGAAGTAGATGTGAGTTTCCAACTGTATTTGCGTTTCTGTAAACTTTTACAAGATATTCAGATAACATTGCATGTAAAATACTTCATATTCATTAAGAATGATTAATGGCAGGAGAGGTGTGCGCTCGCGTGCGATACAAGTTAGTTGGACACAGAGTATGAACGACACCATATGTACAACATGGCCATTAAATGTGCAACCGTCGAAAACAGTATAAGGTAGTACTTTCCGAACTAGTGAAGCATAGTCTAATTGACGTGCTCCAACGTTAAGTCATATCGGAGGATGAATGGAGTGGGTGAAATGATGCAAAAATAAACCCAGGGTCCGTAGAGCTTAGAGTAACCCGTCATTCAACTTTTCTAAGATAAGGGAAAACCCTGGAAGAAGTTTTATCCAGGTAACTCACCCTGGCCTAGATTCGATCTCGGGACCTCTTGAAAGTGAGGCGGGCAGCATAGCTTTGCAAGAGAATGCAGACGCAGGTCAAGGTAATCACCGTGATTTCTTAGGTAACTCAATTTTATTGTATTCGCGCGCACACACCCACACACACAAACACGCATATGTACACCTATTTTGCTTTTTATTTTAAGAACAACCGGATAAATATCTCACCCTAATAAATTATATTGATCAGAGCTATGAGTTTACTTAACAAATAAGAGTAGGTAAAGCGGGCAAACGCATGTTCCAAATTTGCATAGGTAAGTCGAAGCAGAGATGATGGAATGATGTGTTAATAACTCAGTATAGCAAACTAATCATTATAATAGGTCAAGTAACAATGAAGCATATCAAACATTTGTCCTCAATATAAAGTCAAGTGAGGAAGATTTGAATTAATCTATTAATCTTCGCGAATAGCCTTCAGAATCAGAAGCGAACGGTAAAGGTGTGTGTTAAAACAAAGGGGAATGCATTTATCTGCCGTGAATACTATTTACAGGAGGAACAAATTAAATAAAATGACTGTAGACCACTGGTCACAGAGCAGGTAAGTCTTTAACGCTCCAAGACTCAAAGACTTGTACTTTGCTGAAGCTACCATAGAGTTGACGATGAGTGACCCCGTGTTCGGAGGAGTACTGTTTCCTTTGTGCAAGCATTCGTGCCGTCTATCCAGCAACATCTTACACCATGAAACCTAGAAGCACACGGGAAAATGAGAAGAAAACGAATAAAATGACATTGATGAAAAGGAAATTATGGTAGATAAAAAGGTAACAAAAATTCTCCTACCGACCAGAGAAAACCACAGAGAATTCAAAAGAAAAGCGGACTGTCGGCGGAATGGAACCCAGGGCCTCTCAAATGCGAACCTCTCCTGGGTGAAAAACATATGCCACAGTGCAACAATAACTTTAGCTCATATCCACATTTGTTTCTGTTCATCTATAATTTGTGTCACTATACATATCTGAGTTGAATTGTGTGCATTATTAGAGTTACTTGATTTTTGACAAATATCCTTTAGGTATTCATTCCTTCAGAATGATTTCAAACTACCTGCTTTCACTTATTTCCCCGAGGATTTAATACCTTTTTTATGGGGTACCCTTTCGAGTTTAGGGAAGAACTTTGTGCTAGTTTATCATTAATCTTTCAGCAACTAGAATTGCAGGTGCAGGAGGCGCAGAGATATTCTGCAGGATATAAATTTATAACTAGGGATAAGCCGGCTTGGCCAAGTACACTTGCATAGATAAAGTTAGATGAGAGAGATATGAAATGTTTTATTTTAACTTATATAAAACTCTGCTGTAAATTAAAGTTTGCAACTCTCTAACTTTCCGAGTGGGATATCGTGACGGTAGCAGATGAAAATTACCAACGCGGAAGCAACAGAAACTTCGGGTTTGCAGGAAATGAAACGCACTCTTAATGTTCACAGAAATTTTCGAGGCTATGTAAATGCCTTTCATATTCAGTTTAACAATCTCTTAGTGGTTAATTTCCACGAATGTTCGAGTCATTTTTGCTGTTTCTACTTCTTATAATAAGTAGCGGAATTAGGTGCTGCATTCCATCCTAAAATTCGATATCGAGTTTTTAGCACTGCTTTGGGGCAATTTTAGATAATTTGTGAGTGTACGTTCGTGTGTGGTGTGTGTGTGTGTGTGTGTGTGTGTGTGTGTTTGTGTGTTTTAAAATATACCTTAGATGTTTATTATGCAGGTGTTTATTTCGACCAATATATTTTAAACACACAATGCAATAACCAAATTGAACATTAAGTATTGTAGAAGCTGGAAAAGCTTGAAAACATACTTCGGAATAATATTGAAAATATATTTCGCTAATCATTTATAAACTGTTCTAGTGGAATATAAACTATATTTATTATGAGAAAAATCAGGTTTTGGGCTTTAACATATAATAAAGCTATTAAATATAGTTTAGCCGGACCGAGGTATACATGGTTTTAGCTGAACGTGTGAAGAAAAGTTTTGGTTAACATATAATATGGATACACTATTCTGGCCTGCAAAGGGAGACCAATATTTTTATTCAAAACACAGAAAAAGAACACACTTTGAACACTTCGTGTACCTTTAATATTGATTGTCACCAACAGAAATGGAAATTAGGAAGGCAGCTATATGGCCAACAGCTTGACAAAGGTGAGCTACTGTTCAAGAGGATTTTCTCATAAATACCTAAATATGACGCAACATCACACGAAAAGTTTATTGAGAATGCGATTTTACTTAAACAAACGGATAATAAAAATATAGGTAATCCAGAATAAATAGTGTCATTGCTGGTAATGATTAATATTGGAACCAAAGATGCT
Source organism: Mantis religiosa (assembly GCA_030765055.1). Classification (NCBI taxonomy): domain Eukaryota; kingdom Metazoa; phylum Arthropoda; class Insecta; order Mantodea; family Mantidae; genus Mantis; species Mantis religiosa. Next base: position 259,702,552 of record CM060950.1, on the reverse strand, counting down.
ATTAGGGCAATTAACATAATGAGCTACATTAATACTATGTACTACTGGGAATAAACACTGACAAAATTGTGCATGTCTTGCAATAGGCTTGTATTACGATCTCCGGTTTAAAATATGAAGGTTACTAAGCTCTGGCACATTACGAACTCTAAGTTAATGTAGGTATGTTGGTTAACTTGGAGTTGACCGACAATTTGGTATGGTTGACAACATTTTTGTGTTGCAGTTTTGGTCACCTAAGTCACAGTTTGTAGATTTATAGGTTCAAAACAAACTTTCTGCTTTAATCGTTCTGAATTTACCATAAGACACATGTGAAATAAAATCAAGTATTTTTTTACGAATTTAGTGTATCTGACCTAGTTTATTAGCATAAAAAGATACTTTCTGATATTTTTGTAATAGCCTGGATACATTCAGGGACGCAGAATAACATACTAGCCCTTGAGAATATGACAATTATACGTTACGTAGCAAAACAGTTATATGGGTTATCCTATTAGTTAAGTTCTGAACTATTAGGTTATATGGGATTATACTCTTAAAATGGGTTGTTTAGGTTAATTGTAAAACAGATGTTGGATATGTACGTAGAAACAGGTTGATAGTGAACGTTATAGTATACGCTAACATCTACTGTAAAATCGGTACTTTAAAACAATCAAGGGTAGGGGTAAACAATTTTATCTGATATACAAGTATCGAAGGCTTACTCTGCTACACTGAATTATTTGCCAATTACATTGGAGTAACAGCGTTTTAGTAAGTTTGTTGAAATAAAAAATGGTCAAACTATTGGGAGGAATTTGTGACGCTGTTACAGATTATGACGGGATATAAGTGGGATAAAAATAATATAACAAGGTTCTCGTTCTAAACTAATTTTTTGCAAGATCTCACTCCAAGTCAAATGTCTGAATCCGTCTTCCTTGCAGTGCTATGAGTGGAATAATTTACCACTTTCTCTAGCACAAAACTTTTTAGATATTAAATTACGTTGGGTTTGGTATAACTAGCTCTGAATAGGTTATTTTAATTGAAAATATTAATGAATGCATTAGGTTGGAAGAAAACCTTAAGTAAACCAACAATATAAAGTATATATTATGTAATATTTCCCCTTATATTCGTGTAGATGAGTGTAAACATATATTAGATACCTTCGGCGAATTAACGTATGCCTTTTCTTTTTGGTTTTCTCCAGATTCGTAGGCAAATATTACATTTGAAACATAAGATGATGTAGGAATTGAGGCGGTCCTTGCCCGTAAAGCACCTCGTTGAGCCCTCCCGGCACTCAACACCTCATAAGATATGACATGTGATAGGTGAGGACTACGGATGGGAGGTTTCCAACAGGTCGGGGTTTTTTTCTCAGGGTAGGTTTGCATGGGTACTCGTTTTTTGAGTTCCAGGGAGTGGGTGCGTCCTGACAGGGTGTGGGTATTATCACATATAAGACACCACGACCTTTGAATACCAAGTTTATTGTTATAATTAGTCCTCTCCACTCGCCACTATTGACGATGTTGTTCGCACATTAGGCGCGAGATTTGAGACTTTCACGTTGTTGCGCGCATGACACGACTTATATGTATCGGTGTACGCGTTGTTCCTAAACGTGGGTAGTAAATTACTTCGCATAACGTAGTATTTCCGGAGGATTATTAAACAAAAGAACAGAGTTTGGTAACATCTAAATGACGTTGTAACGAGTGCAGTTTCTCTCCTTCGCTACCACAGAGTGTTCGATAACCACTTAATGTGAGTTACTCCGTCTATCCACGAACGCGGACTCTGATGAAATTTCTGTACTTGTTGCCTTCATCACACGCCGAAACAGAGTGATTTTCCTAGCAAACATCGAATGTCGCCATTACACGAATTTCCCCTTCCTTTCGCCGAATTTTGGACACTTTAGAGGTCATGTGACCGGTTGCTTGTCCCTTATAGGTTGTGTTTTATCCCTACTCTTGAATAAATAGCAATTTCTAGTGCATGAGGCATGTATTCCACGCGAATTTCTCTTTCCCACAGTCTAGCTAATTAATGCATAAGCATGTTTGGAACTGTGTGCCTTAGATTCCAGAGTCTATTCTCTCGTCACGTATTATTTTCAGGTCAATACTTATGCTGGCGCCGAGGGTCTACCCTTGGAGAATCCCACCTTTGTCGGCAAGAAATACCCAAAGAACCTGTCTGTGCGGAACAATGTTCATTTTGCCCTCTCCCTTAAAACGTTGGGTTCATGCTTTTAATAATATATATATTGGGATTGCCTGTTTAGTACCTGCACTTGTATGCTTAATCATTATACTATATTTATTATAACTTTAATTCATACAGTGGCATCTATCCGCCCTTAATTATGCATGTAATCAGACTTTCGGGGTTATTATGATGAAATAGCCTACCAGGGACGGTATCAGAATGTATGATTGTTTAAACCTGAAAGGGTTATTTTAAAATATGTTAAATACTTCTAGGAATACGAGTACCCGATTAATGAAATATGACTGAAATTTAGTGAAATATGACTGATGTACACCTTAAAAAGGTGAAATAAAATAGAACATAAGCATACTAATGCTAAGATTAATTCTGAGGTGTAACACTTCATAAATATAATATAAACTGAAGAAATCATTGCCAATATCGACAATTTTATAATGTTACCGAATTTTTGGCTCCTATGGAAATTACTCCTTCAAAGTGTTAATTATTATATTGAACGGTCCAAGATTATATCAATATTTATTAGATCTGTTATCGAGTTTCAATAGAGGTCGAATAAGTTAGTTAATACCTGAGAAGTTAGTAGGTTAACCACTTCTTGAAGTGGTGGTTAGTTCTTCGCCAACAATAACCCCTGTTTAATTATCAAATGAAGGTCCTAATGTGTACGAACCTTTCTGCTGATTTCCAGTTTAATGTTTAACTGTAAACTTAAACGGAGATCGTAATACATATTCGAAGAACTTCCTAACACTAAAATAGATTTAATTAAATTATATATAGTTTTCAACAGTTTATCCTCAATTTAGTATGCCGTTCCTCTGATCAGCAGTCTGTCGAGGAGCAAACAACATGGCATCAAGGCATAACTAGGATAAAAATCAGGCCGAAGCCTGTTAAGGCAGTGAAGAAGAAAGATGGAAATTTGGCATTTAATAGGATGATAGTCTCGTAAAATTTGCTGATCAAATTATTCAAAACAGAATTCGTCTAGCAACCGAGAAGAACCGCAAAAATCATCTTCAAAATCTTGTCAGTCCAGCGAATGGGGTGGAGGAGGTGGGGTGTTAAACTCACAACCTCTCGAATCCGCGTCTCACACATTACTGCGATGCCTTCTCACTAAATGCACTACAAATCTACAAAGCCGAAATCGTATTCTTTCAGATTATAGTTATGGTACCAAATATACCTCTTAACAGGTGCTAACTTTATTTTGCTAATGCAGTTTTACTTGTAAATTGACGCTTCTGTGTTCTTCCCAAAGACCAATGTCTTGATATAATTCTTCTTCTTCTTCTTCTTCTTCTTCTTCTTCTTCTTCTTCTTCTTCTTCTTCTTCTTCTTCTTCTTCTTCTTCTTCTTCTTCTTCTTCTTCTTCTTCTTCTTCTTCTTCTTCTTCTTCTTCTTCTTCTTCTTCTTCTTCTTCTCTTCTTCTTCTTCTTCTTCTTCTTCTTCTTCTTCTTCTTCTTCTTCTTCTTCTTCTTCTTCTTCTTCTTCTTCTTCTTCTTCTTCTTCTTCTTCTTCTTCTTCTTCTTCTTCTTCTTCTTCTTCTTCTTCTTCTTCTTCTTCTTCTTCTTCTTCTTCTTCTTCTTCTTCTTCTTCTTCTTCTTCTTCTTCTTCTTCTTCTTCTTCTTCTTCTTCTTCTTCTTCTTCTTCTTCTTCTTCTTCTTCTTCTTCTTCTTCTTCTTCTTCTTCTTCTTCTTCTTCTTCTTCTTCTTCTTCATCTTCTCTTGTATAGGACACAAGTCGTGTTCTTTTTGGTCATCTACCTCTTATGCCAAATTGGGCGTCGTGTCAGCCGCAACTAAGGAGTAGACAGAGAAATCCGGGATGGGTGATCAGCCCGGTCCCGGAATGAGAGTGAAAGACGTAGATGAACGCAATGAGAGCGAAATGGATGAAAAGGAAAGATGATAATGGAGCAAGTGGTAGAATGATGGCTGGGGAAACCCGCCCAGCACCACAAATCTCATGTTGCGGTCGCCTGTGATAGAATCCGGACCACCTTGGTGTGAGTCGAACGGTCTAACAGCTCGGCCACGGTGCGTCCGGAAAAATTTTCATGACAAATCATTCTTTAATCTCAATTAATATACAGGAAAACTGCAATACTTGGTTTTACCGTTGAAGAAAGTCCATCTCGATATAACGTGCGTTTATTTAGTGGAAACAGAGGGCAATATTTCCAAATATAAACATAAACTAACACAATTTGTGACCACTGAAAATATCGTCAAGTGTAAGGATAGGAATATTCATAATGGGTATTCATAACTTTCGTAAATTAACGTTTAAACATATACAGGACTTAAGAGTCTAGTTTCTGACATCGTTAAAAGCATGTAAGAATCGTTCATGTTGAGCGATAAGGTTTCTAGTTTTGAAAGGATAGCTGTTCATTAAATTCCTTTGTCTTGCACTTCGTATCCTGAAAATCATGTGCCACATGAATGGTTGAGTTCTCTTCGTCCTTACAGACAAAAGTTTGATGGACGAAGTAAGATCCGTGTAATGGATTTAGAAATCATTGATGCATCAAATGTACAGCATCGTGTATAACACCGACAATTTCTAGCCTTGCAATCGTGCATTAGTTCCATCCTCGTCGATATTCAAAGGCTTCCTTAACATAAGTTAACGTCATCTGAAAGCAGCTGAATTTACAATGGTATGAAATCAGCTCGCGCCACTTATTCAGGGTTACAACGACTCGAATACAAGAATGGAGTGACCATGTGACAAATACTGTAATTTTTCGGTAGAACTCGGATCTAGTAGCGGCTATTCCTTCTTAGCTCAAGTGTGTAGGAGGCAAACATTTTCGGTAGCAGGTGGGACGCGATCACCAATGTCTCAGTGGGCACCAGCTTGTGCATGATATCAGTCCTCTGGTTGTGTTCTTCCACTATGCAACACTACATGAAGCTTTCCTCAAATGCCAAGCTGTAGTGATACTGCATTCAGACTCCTGCAGTTCGTGAATTCTCCGCTAATACTCCGTTAATGACGCTCCATATCATTCTCGTCTAGTGATTTAATCAATTGCAGTGGGTTACCCTATTTGGCTTTGCATAAATAAAATGGATAAGCTTATTTTTTCTTCTAAAAAGGTTTCCGAGATATCCCAGAACTTGATACTTATTTCTGTCTATGTTGAGGATGTTTTGAGTATTACAAATTTCAATTCCCACACGGTACATTTGATGTTTATAAGTTCTCTTCCAATCACTGCTGTGCACAATATACATATTTCCATTCAGTGTATTTTATTTTCCTTCATTACGTTATTCATCGCAATAAAAACAGTGAAAAATTGTCGGTCATTATTGGAAATCCATGGAGACTCATCTTACTTTTAATTAGGTAAAGATATCGGATTAGCGCTACTGACCATGCAGTTGAGCGTCCGTAAACATAGATGTATACAGATACATCGGATTAGTTATTATCATGCAAGACCAGAAGAGAAACCGTCATCTATAGCAACAATTGACGTTCCTTCAGAGCCAACTTTAGTTGATCCCGGATATCGATGTCAGCAGAAGGCAGGGGTACCCTTAACAACTTCACCCCTCCCCGCTGTGTAATGGACATGTTTAAGTGGATATTAACTGGGCATAGCTCGTAACCTCTGCGTCTAATTTTATTTGGACATTAACTTGTTGTGGAGCGTTCAGAGCACGTGGTCTTCTTATCTAGTTCACAATGCACGCAATTTGCCGTTCTTCTTGGGAATAAAGCTGATGCTAGGTTCTTGTGAATGCTAACTGGGGAATAAAATTTGCACCTCAACGAATTGATGTTAAAACACAGTTAAAAGTTAGAGCAATGCGATTAGTTTTCTCTGTCTCTTGACGTTTTGGATAAATCACAATCAATGTTATCCGTAGTACACTACATAGTGTTTCGAATTATTTCAAAATATTTGATTCAATTTTCCGCGCCTAACATTAGTAGTTGAAACTAGGGGAATGCTTGTGTCATGCTATTGTTTCTTTCCCTCGTATTTTCTTTCTCCCTTTCTTCGCATTTGTTTTATAGCGTATCATAAAATAATGTCTTACATTAAAATAAACTTCTATCTTTAAAAGCTATTCCTGACACTTCTTATTCTTATATCTATTTATTACATATAAGTTGAGAGAGACCTTCGGAAAAATTGTTTTATTATAGATTTCCTTGTATATATAATGCGAATAAGGGAATAGTGTAAACTTTAAGCAATAATCAGATCCTTTAGAACTGACCGTTATATGGCAGTTTTGTAAGTCCATTTTTGTACATGGTCAGATCACAGAAAGAGAATAATAACTCATGTCTGAGAGAGGTTGAAATATTAGAACATTCAGACCAAAAATGTATCTGGAAATCCGTTCTCTTCAAAAATTGTTTTCAAATATGCTGTGTACGTTAACAATATCTAGTCTGTGTGTGGAGGGTGGTAGTAAGATTCTGTCCATCTCTTACGTTTACTATTTATGAAAAAAAATATCATTGAGAATGAATAGGACATCAGAGGATACTGCAGATCATTAAAGATGGAGAGCTAGTCGTGATGAAAAATCTTAAAAATATGCTAATTTAATCAAAACCACTAAAGGCATAGTAGTGAAAATAAACGCTCTCGAAATATTTTACATATAATGTAGCTAGTTTGGGATGAGAGATTGTTTTTAAAACTAGCTTAATGTCGCATTCTTGGAAGACGCTGAGCTTAATGCTCAAAGCTGAGTACGTAGCCGACTTAAACGAGCATGGTAGTAATTGTGCTGACACCGATTTTAATACGTTTCCTTTCTTTAGGTTTTATACTGAAATGGAGTGTTAGTTTAGATTTAGGTAATTATTAGACACTTCGTGTATCTTGATAGGAACCTATTTCATCGCCAATATTGAGTCATTCTCGAGCGGCGGAATACAAATGAAAATATCTGGCCTTAGGGAACAAACTTATACATCTCGCACGTTGGTATATGAAAGCAATAAATTATTGAGAACATACAGCGGAAACTCTAAGTTCTATTTTCGCTTCTCCATGTTGCCAAATCTTCGGTCTTGTTCACCCTGCCTGTTCTTCAGTACTCACGAATATTTTATGTTCTCATCTTACACTCTGATGCTAGCCCCTGTTTTGTGCAATTTACTATGCACCTCTAAGGAATTGAAACCAGCTGTTCAAGCAACGGAGTAGTTTAACAAACTTTTGTTTCAGAAGTTGGTGATCTGAAACAATTCCATTTAGATTTTTCTACCGATGCAATTTTAGCTTCCGTTTTTGCCTACATTTTTACTTATTTTTCCATCCTTCTTACCTCCTTCCTTTTCTAAGAAAGGGGAAGCGTTATCCGAAAATAACAGTATATATAACCTTTATATAATTTAAACACACTTAATGTTTTGTTTACTACGGCTTGAAATTACAGTGCCCTCAGATTATTCCTATCTAGATAGATTTCAACTATCTATTATTAATGGAGATAAAAGTTCTTATGTATAATATGTAGAAGCCGCAAATAGTTTTCCAGTTTACGAGTTCTATTACTTTTAGCATATATATTTTGCATATATATTATATATAGGGCGCTGGGGTAGCACGGTGGCTTCGTTCGCGGCTCCAGTGCATAGGGACCCGAGCTCGATTCCTAGCTCTGCGGTTGGCGATATTAAGTCGACCCGATCCATGCCTTCACCTCTGTCTAGAACATGTAAAGTGTCTCCTATGCCCAACATGGTTCGGAGTCCACGGTATAAGCTGTAGGTCCTCTCGCCTCACCGTCATCCTCACTATCACCCTATCATTTGAGGTAATAGACACCACCCTCTGGGTGCCCCCACCATGCGAATTGGTGTCCGGACATCACGCGGTGGAGCGTGTTACCCCGAAGGCCAAGGCTGACATGTGGGGAGTATTGGTAACCAACCAAGTAACCAACCAAATTAAGGAATTTAAGAAACACTTTGTTTCTTTTTATTTTGCATCATGTAGAGGAAATACCCATAGTCAGCCTACCGAGGCAAGTTTACTCGTTCATCATCAACCTGTTGGATAACATGATCTGAGTCACCCAAAAGGATAATGCAAAGATACAAATAACGTCGGAACAGAAAAGCAATGACTCATTCTGGAAGAGAAGAAGAAGAGCTAAAAGTTTCAAACGGAAGTTGAGATGGTGTAATATGTGGATTATATCTTAAAATTGAAAGGGATTCTTTAATAACCAAAGGTGAAACATGTTTATTTAGCTGGCTTTCTAATCAGAAGCTCAAAGTGTGACTCCTACCAAGAACCATTGCAAGGTTGAGGCTGCATTTCTCCAGGTACGATATTGTACTGATTGCCCAGTACCAGAAGGCAAGCTAAAGGAATGTGTATCGTAGTCACTTTTGCTCTCCACGCGGTGTATATGCTATCCTTCCGAGTAAGACAAGGATGGAAGATTCGTTTAACATACACAAGTATTGTCACAAAACTCGCCCATACATAATACGTATCGCTGCATTTATTGCAACAAACCTTATAGATCTGGCAGCATGGGTGACACATATGCACTCTTACACTCATTTCCTAGTAAACAGACCCGTTACCGGAGCAGATAACCAGTTCAAGCTCCTCTGTCCTTCATACCCTTCTAGCCTTCTTGTGGTTGGCATACAGTAGGTCCGTGAATCCCGAATATTTCATCAGCATCTTCACGGGTTGTTTTAATGAGATTCCACTTTCACCGTTAAGCCGATAATGTAGGCAAATGAAGAAAAGGATGTTATGGCCAGCATGTCTATTACACCGGTATATTCCTTTGAGAAAGTTCATGCGTTTCCTTGTATACGCATGGCGTTTGTTCTAAGGCCTTCGGTGATGAGCGATCTAATTTGATGTTCAGGAATCGGGAAGACTTGCTGCTGCAGGTGTCCCAAGAATTTCGATCTTATGCAGCAATGGCAGTGGCTCGTGTCACTATTTTTCTAATGCAGCAGCAAACAAGTCATTTCGAGATATAGTCCCCAATCACTGTGAGGAATTCAGGTTTTCGGATCCTTGGTAGCAAGTGGATGTTATTTCAAAAGTGTTACGTCGTTTTTCTCATGCTGTAAGGCACATCGTCAGTGGAAAGCCAGATCGGTTGGTGTGTTGATATTTGGTTACAAAGACATTAATTTCTCGGGCTAAGTTGCGACATACGTTATAGTCCAATTTTCAAAAGAGGATACGTGCCAGATGTCAAGCAAGCGGGGGTGAAGATTAAAAGGGGTAGGCCGTTGCTATGGAAACGTAAACAAATGTTGTTACATTGGTCAATGATATAGATACTCTCTCTTCAGTTAAGTTATCGCCAGTAGTGTTCAGGAAACCTAGGGTGTTCAGATGTGTTCTGATGTTAGCCTACCTTATTAAAACTCTTATGTTAAAGTAGGTATGCAGTTATAGCAACAACAGTTGCTAGAAATAGAGGTAGACAGAATATCTGTGGGCCAAGAATAAGGTCAGCTTAGATTGCACAGAGTTAGATTGCACAGCCAAACTAAACAGTTTAGGGAATTCTTTAAACAGGAGGAGGAGAAGAAAATACTCCTTCACAATGGACCTGTTATACCTTGCAAGCAAGTGGCGAAAACGACTGCATGTGCTCTTAGGGTAAATGAAGTGCCTGCTGCTAAAATCTCTAAAGATGAGCAGCTGCAGCTCGATCTTTCACACATTTTAGCTCCTGGAAAGTGACACCAAGAGCATCTATAGTCACGCAACTACATACTTTTCAATTACATGCTAAAAGAACACACATGTTTGATTATTACACCTGAAAAAAGCATCCATGCAATTTCTCTTTCTTTCTTTCTTTCTTTCTTTCTTTCTTTCTTTCTTTCTTTCTTTCTTTCTTTCTTTCTTTCTTTCTTTCTTTCTTTCTTTCTTTCTTTCTTTCTTTCTTTCTTTCTTTCTTTCTTCTTTCTTTCTCTCTTTCTCTCTTTCTCTCTTTCTTTCTTTCTTTCTTTCTTTCTTTCTTTCTTTCTTTCTTTCTTTCTTTCTTTTTTCTTTCTTTCTTTCTTTCTTTCTTTCTTTCTTTCTTTCTTTCTTTCTTTCTTTCTTTCTTTCTTTCTTTCTTTCTTTCTTTCTTTCTTTCTTTCTTTCTTTCTTTCTTTCTTTCTTTCTTTCGTTCTTTCTTTCTTTCTTTCTTTCCTACTTTCGTTCTTTCCTTCTTTCGTTCTTTCCTTCTATCTTTCTTTCCTTCTTTCCTTCTTTCTCTCCTGCTCTCTTTATTTCCCTCTTTGATTCTTCTTTGTTTGTTTGTACCTAGGTAATAGGTTTGAATTTGGATTTCTTTTCCTCGTAATTTACGTCCTCACACGTTAAGTCATATTGGATGAAGAATGGAATGGATTAAATGATGCTCAAATGAGTCCAGGCTCCATTGAGCTTATAGTTACCCGAAATTCGTCTTTCAGGTTAAGGGTAACTCCGAAGTAAAACCTTATCCAGGTACCTCACCCTGACAGAGATTCGAACTGGGGACCTCTTGAACCTGAGGCAGACATTCTACCACCACCCTACCGAGGCGGGCTTTGAATTTGGATGCTTCAATTGTTCAAAGTGGAGTCGAGCCACGGGAGTCACTGTATTTGTACCTTTATGATGTATTTTCAGTGCTTTCTTAAACAATTTGGATTTTTCTTCCCCATTTTCAATAGGGTGTTACCAATATTTAGTTAGTTTAATTTTATCAAATGACACATTTATTCATACGCACAGGAACTCAGTTGTCATGTCATGCCACATTCGGTGCATTTATAGTTTCTGTGAACATTTCCTGTGCGAAATAAGAAAGAACATATTTAAATTGAGAGAAGTTGAAACCTATTGTAAATGCTCTTAGGAGGCTCTTCTACAATTTTGGTTTCAGCAGAATGACGTAACGCTCACGTACGAAACCGCCTGACACATGTGCACTCTGCACCGTTAACAACTCTCAACTCGATACATTTTAAATGTCTACACCCACGACAAACAGCCTCTTGCCGTCTGCATTGCACAATTGAAACTCGCCTCTCCGTTCTTGCCGGACTGACTGCTTCTCTGCACTCCCAGTGGCTTCCTGCCGATACTGCTGAACTCATCCAGTATAGTCACTTTTATCCAATAATCGCTGGTTCTGGAGGTTTGCCAACACCTCCCGAAGCATCACAGTCTTTCACGATGGCGACTGTCCCGACATTTCTCTGGCTCTTTCTCTCCCTGCGCCGTTTCTTTTCTCTTTTTTTCCTTTCTTATTTAACCGATTTTTCATTATTTCCGTTTATGTTCTTATCTGTTTTCCTAGTTTTACAAATATTCATTATACACATAAACACCATGCCCAAGGCGGAACTCGAACCCGCGATCCTCTACGCGGCGGAATGCTAGAAACATACGCTTTAGCGATCATGGCTACGAGGGCCGGCAATCTCGGCAAGTCATTAGAAGAACTGCGCGGGCTTGTCTGTGGGTGTGGGTGGGACCTACCTGTCTCTTTCTTTCCGCGCTTCCCCTCCCCCTCTCTCTCCCTCTCATTCTCTCTCTCCCTCTCACAGCGTTCGCTTACGCGAATTGCCTCGTGAAACTGCTCACTCCTCAAGGCTGTTCGTCCTGAGCAGCACCATCTTAGCGGGCTAGACGATCCAGGTGTACCGCCAACATCTCTCCTCAGGGCACCTTCTGGATGTTGTAGACCACGTCCTTAAACATATTTACCACCCGGTACAGTCCTTGCCACAGTTATTGAAGCTTCGGGTATCGTCCCTTGGTCCGGGTGGGGCGGAGTAGATATTGTGACTTTGTGGGTTCGTGAAATGAAAAGTCCAATTTCACCACTCAAAAATGTTCTTTATTTCCACCGACTTACAGTTAAACACTTGCCAATTACACAGAATTACGTACTGCACCCAATTACAATTCACCAGTTCGTCCGTTACAACTTCACTTGTACTCGCGATTACGTCAACTCCGTTACTCATACACAGTTACGTACAGTCTTCCGTAGCACAATCTTCTCGTTCATTAACACGCCGCTCCCCTTGCTAGCACGTCACTGACTAACTCTGCCTTCTTACACCAAGAACTGAACCGACTCTCTCTCTGAAACCCTTTTTATAGGAATGTCACTGCTTTCTCGACTTCTCCAGTTTCCAAAGGAAGGTTCCAGATGATGAAAGATCCCGTAATTTCCAGAACACAGTTGGAACAGAAACAGACCGCACAATCATGTTTTTTCCCCAGCCGTCCCTGTCACCACTATAAGACGGACGAGGGGGAGGCGTGGCTAACACGGACCTCCCCTGTCTTCCGCTCTCAGCTGCTTCCACAGGGTGTTCCAACGCCCGGGTGACAATATACTTTCCTTCTTCTAGCGCACCTCTAGCACAACTTCACAGATTCTGTATTTATTTAACAAATAACGGATTCTAGTTTATAATCAGCCTTTAAAGTGTAAATAATTGAATATGCTCCACTTTTCCTAAAATCAGACTTTATATATACAAATAGCAGTAAATTAAAGAATGTACCAATTCTAGTCAATACTAAAAACGCGACTTTGTGCACATTAATGTGACTTTGTGCGCATCATAGCTTTTTGTATGTTTTGTATGAATTATTTAGGTTGAAGCAACTAACTTATATTAAAATGTAAATTCTTAGTAACGATACATTAACTTTTAATTCATATCCAATTTGATTAAGTTGTTTAAAAGAACAAATTAATTTCCAATTAGACTATAGGTTTTAGTACAAAATTCCAAGTCTTAAAGCATAATATATTTATTTTTAAATACTTATAATGGGAAAATCCTAGGTCATATTATTCAAAAATATATATTTTAAATCTAATGAATTTTTTCCCGTTATAAATGGAAGGTTCCGAAAGGTGTAAAATTTGCGAAGTGGAGAATCCATTTGATGATTTTTGTTCACACAAGCACACAAGGGACAAGCACACAAATTTTTGTAAAGAATGTGGAAAAAAATCATCAAAAATATCTATAATGATAAGAAAGTTCTTAGTGAATGTGGGAAATTCGTTTCAGCTTGCTATTACCAGAAGCATTTAAATACAGTATCCCATGACGAACATACTATAGTACTGAACAATGGTGAAGAACAAACAAGTGTTGAGTTTTCTCAAGGTACAAACAGATGTATAAACTGTCAAGAAATTAAAAATATTCTTTGTTTTCATATGAATCCTACATCTAAAGAGAAACGCCGAAGTAGTTGTAAGGTTTTTATTCAGGAATATTATAAACAAAGATGGTTACTTAGGAAAGGTCATAGAACGTAATATTTATAATTTAAATTCATTTTTTTATATTTAAAACGTTTAATATTTTTTTTCTTATAAATGGATCCATTGCTCAACTTCGTGATTATTGCAGACGGATTAATTTGAAGTGATATTATACATTAAGAATGGCTCATTTATTTACATTTATTATCAGCCGTCATTAGAAGGAGAATAATCTTTGGAATAGATTACCATTTTATAACACAAAAAAATGATGATGAAATGTTTAAAAATGACGAAACAAAGAAAATGAAATCCATATTTACTTTTTTTTACTTTTGTTTTTAGGAACGAAAAAGACGATGAATCTAAAGAATTGGAAGCCATATTTGCATTTTCAGATAATGTATTTGGGAAGCAAAAATATAGAAAGACAATTAATAAACACTTAATTAACCAAGCATTAGAAAATAGATTACAAACTCTAAATTTTGAGAATAATCCAAACCTGCTTGATCCAAATATTTTTCTTGAATGCTTCGAAAGCAAACATTATTAAAACTTTGAGATATCAGTTAAAAATTCACCTTCACCTTCACCTGTTTTGGGAATACAAAATGCAAAGAAACGAAAAAAGTTGAAAAATTTGCGTTTCAGTCACAAAATTTTACAATGACTAGAGAAAGCAATGTAGTTAAAAATTTAAATATGCTAAACGAGGTATTTTAACAAAAATTACTAATCTTTAAGCACAAGGATCTGGTTGGTCATTGAAGAGAATGATTGGTATACAATTAGCAATTAACAGATATGCTCCATTAAGAGGATCATCATATGCTGAATTACCATAAAAAATAAGAAATAAGGAACCTTGTGATTATTTAAAATATAACGATAAAGATGCCTTCTATGGAACATAGCTTCTGCATTAAATCCAGCACAAAGAATTCCAGATCGATCAAGTCATTATTAAGCATTTGTGAAGGAACTTGAAGAAAAATTACCAAATATTTCATTTCCAGTTGAAATTGACAATATTCCAAAAATTGAATCTAGAATTGATGTATCTATTAATGTTTACTAATTTGATGAAAAATATCAAGTGTATCCATTAAAAATTAAGAAATGTACGAAACAGACACATATAAACGTCATTTATTTTAAGAAAGAAAGCACTTTACACTATTGTTGGATAAAAATTTCATTTATACTTGTTTATAGTCAAATTTCAACGGACACACACGTGAAACATATTTGTGATATGTGTTTACTTTAGTACAAAAGAAAAACTGGATTATCACACAAAAATTGTTATTTAATAAACCAATAAAGGTTGAATTACCGGAAAAAGGTTAATATGTAGGTTTTGAAAAGTACCAACATACACAAAAGGTTCCATTTGTTATTTATGCCGATTTTGAAAGTTTGTTCTTAAAAATGGACAATTGTAAACATGAACCATGTAGTTTATGTTATTACATCAAACGCATAAATTGACATTATAAAGATCCTGATATTTATCGTGGACAAAATTGTCACAGGCATTTATTGAATATATGAAAGAAGAAGTTGAAAGAATTGAAGAATTTATTCCGAAAATGAAGAAATGAAACCATTAACGCCTCAAGAACAATCAGGATCTGCAAAATCAAAAGAATGTCCATTGTGTAAGTGTTATTATTCACAAAAGAATAAAAAGGTTTCTCATAATGATCACTTGACTATAAAATATATAAATCCACTATGTAATAATTGCAACTTAAAACTAAAGCGTCCTTCCTTTGTTCCAGTTTTTCTACATAATTTATCTGGATACGACTCTCATTTGTTTGTGAAGTAACTTGGTTATGACTAAAAGCAAATACAGCTAATACCAAACAATGAAAATAGATATTGAGAGTACGGAAAATTTGTAAATGAGATTTATCGATACCTTTAAGTGTATGGCTTCTTCACTAGATAAACTTTCTTCAAATTTAGGAAAAGATCAAATGACAAATATGAGAAAATTTTTCTCTGAAGAACTGTTAAATTTAGTGATCAGAGAGGGTGTTTATCCTTATGATTACATGGATTCTTGAAGAAATTTGATGAAACCCAACTTCCTCCAAAAGAAGAATTTTATAACAAACTGAACGACTGTAATTTAAGTGAAGAAGATTACGAACATGAAAAAACTAGTTTATTAAGTGCTTTGTTAAATTCATTCAACGTCATACCATTTCCTACTTTAGCAGGTGTTGATTGTTTGGCTTCTATGACTTCTCTTATTTTAAGAATTGTGTCTATAATTGTAGATAATGGAAAAATGGATACACCATATTGAATATTGCTTCCTTTTTGAAGCTTCTTAGAAATGTTTCAATGATAAGTAGCACTGGAAGTAGCATTTATGAAAGAAAATAAAAATATTATCTTTATAGACATATAGGTGAACCTATGTTTCATTCAAACATTCCAAATCCTAATTTACGCTTTGTCCACGTTCCTCCTCTAATTAATGCTGCATCAAATTTATTACCTAATGGTGTATCAGAATCATGTTGAATTTCTTTAGCTGCTAACTGTTATTCTTTATCAATTAATAAATAGTTTAGAATTTTGTGCTAATGTTCCAGCTAATACAATAATTTATGTTATTATGGTTGGAGAAAAAACAGTAACGATCAATTTAAGTTTGAAAAAGGTTACAGAGGAAATTGAAATATACTAAATGAGAATCAATATAATTACCATTTTATTGTAATATTTTGCATTAGAATTTTAACCAAACTCTAAATGTTATTAATTATCTTCGCAATTTTGGATACCTTAGTGCCGAAGAACAGGAACTTAAAAGAATCGATGTAAAAAGTCCTACAGATGCAATTTTATTGTTTTAAGACTATTATAATTTAGCAACGGATGGCTCACTTAATTCTGAAGTATTAACTTTATTTAATTCCAAAATATGTGGAAACATTGTTAATCCTTCAGGATTCTCAGCGTCGTCACACAAATGGAAAACAAAACATTTAAGATGGCATTATGCAGGTGCAAATGCAAGTGTAGCAAATATTTCCGATTGTGCATTTAAGGTATGGCAGTGTTATACTGGTTTAACTTTAGAACATAATATTTAAAACCAGATATTATAATTTCAAATAAACGCATGAATCATAAATTTCAGCAACAATATGTATACTGTAATGGTAAATTTGGTGGTATTGGTGGAACTTTGCTCATGCATTTCATCCAGAACATGGCAATTCTTTAGTGGAAAGTCATATAGATGCTGATGAAGAATGGTATATAAAAATTGTCAAATTGATCCCAAACGAAAAGACTAACTTATTTTCAATTTTAATCCATGAAATTGGACATTCTTTGGGATTATCCCATAGCAATGAAAAAGGTTCTGTTACGTATCCATATTATACAAGCGATGTTATTGATTTACATCATGATGATATTTTAGAAATGCAAAGTCTTTATGGACTTCCTTCCCCAATTGTTCCAGTAACAAAACCTACAGTAAATACTTCAGTAGATGAAATAAAACCAAATTTATGTGATTTAAAAGACGTTGACACTTTTCTGATAACCAATCAATTAATGTATATACTTTACAATAAGTGGTTTTGGATCTATGATTTACAAGAACAAACTTATCACAACAAATTGCAACTAATACGTGATTGATTACATTTTTTACCTCATGGTTTCGAACGAATAAACGCTATATACTAAAGACCAAATGGAGAAGTAGTATTAATGATAGAAAAACAAATATGCATGGTCGAATATCCAAGTCTAAATCTATTATATGATTATCCTAAATATTTTTCTGATTTGGGCATATCCACTAACGTAAAAATTAATTTGATTTACAATTCGTATACTTATGTTTTTCAACGATGATTACTACATAGAAATTTACGAATGCACTTTTAAAGATAAATATCAAGGATTAGTAAATAAACGATTTTCTGGATTACCAACTGCAATGGAATCAGCTTTTAGATACATTAAGGATATGATGTACTTCTTTAAAAACAACACATATTTTGAATTTAACGAATTTACAAATCATTTAGTTAAAGCTGGTAAAATAGTTTGTCTATATTGGGAATATGCGCTATTAACACATATGAAGGTTTAATTAAAAAGATAGAGTTTTGTAAACGACTTATAACTGTTGCTTAATTATATATGCACGCGTTGCGCGAAGAAGCACAAACAGCTTAACTCTGTCCTCAGTGAAAGACCAACTCGTCTGACTTCACAAGCGATCGCGCAACTTATCATTCAAGGCTGACCGATTTCACTGAACCAGGAAAACATCCTTGACGGAAACGCATCAATTCCTTGGTAAAATATAAAGTGCCAGGCACTGGCAGATAGATAGCACGAAACTTCGACCGAAGTTTCTTTTCAAAAATCTTAAATTTGCTTGTTTACATTTATAGACAATCTAAGCATATTAGAAATTCTTCATATTCTTTTGCTTTAAAAATCATATCTTGAAATTCTTTTTTAAATTTTTCAGTTACTTTTTGATGTTGAGAAATGAAAAACCAACCAACTTTATCTTGAAATTCTCTTATAAAATATTCTGATATTTTCTCATTGATACAAATAATCCTCCTTTCAAATGTTTTTTTAATTGTAATCAACAATGGAATATCTATATTCATTTGCAGAATATAAGTTATGTAGGTCTTGTAATTTAAACTTCTATATATATATACTTTCATAAATAAGATGATTATTGAAAACCATATTTAGTAAAATATTACTATTATGATTTTCTAATTCCTTCGCTTTATATTTCATTTCTTTCTATGCTGATGTTTTAGGTTCTCCATTTATTAGAAAAAAAATTTTTAGAAAAAAAATATTGTTGTCTAAACTTAAAAAAAGGAAAATGTTTTTCATAAATTTTTACTATATAATTAGACAACCTAGGAAACCTACTTAAAAACCTCAACCATGTGAAGAAGATTAATTTGTTCAAACGTATTACTGAGCTAGAACAAGACGTTTCATATAATGTCACTGGTTGTGAATATTTCAATACCAAACATGGACAAAAAATTTGTATAGCACTTTATAACACTTTTAAAATTACTTTACTAGATAGATATTTAAAATTAATTACTGAATGGGATTTTCATTTTTTGAAACAGGAGATTTAGATTAAAATACAAAGGAATGAAAAAGCTGAAAAATAGCAATAATGAACTGCATGATCTGGAATGTTTGTAAATGAAAGAAGTTAAAATGAAATATGTAACTTTAAGAGCTGCCTTGGGCATGGGTGTTTATGTGTATAGTGAATATTTGTGAAACTTGGAAAACAGATAGGAAAATAAACGGAAGTAACGAAAAATCGGTTAAAAAAGAAAAATATATATATCTATATACATAGATATATATTAAAAAAAGATCTGGAATTGTATACTAAAACATATAATCTAATTGGTAATTAATTTGTTTTTAAACAACTTAATCAAATTATATATGTATCAAAATGTGAGGTAACTTAACTAAGAATGTACATTTTATATAATTTAGTTGGTTCCAGCTAAATAATATATACAAAAAACTATGATGCGCACAAAGTCGCGTTATTGTGCACAATGTCGCGTTTATAGTATTGACTACAATCGGTACTTTGTTTATTTTACTGCTATTTGTATATATAAAGTCTGATTTTAGGAAAAGTGGAGTAGCCTGTCGTACCGGGTCTTCACGCGGTCGCTCGCCACCTGGATGTTCTGTCGAACCAGCTCATGCATGCCATGGTGTTGGTCCACAGATTCTCCACATACTCGGTTGCTGGGTGTTTCGCTTCCTGGGGAGTCCCAAAAGGCAGGTCACAATTGTCGGCGACCGTCAGCTGCTCCCTCCTCAGGCCTGCGCTATCCCAGCGGTCCGCAGCCACTGCCGTACCACTCTGACAGTTGCGGCACGCTCCTCTTACACTCTTGTGCACTGGCCGCACTCTTCTGGGCAGGGTATTCGGTACATAGCGTTTGCGTTGCCATGGCTCTTCCCTCCACGATGTTCAGAGGTGAAGTCGTGGTGCTGCTGCCTCTGGACCCAACGTGCTGTCTGAACTTCCAGGTTCCTAAAACTAAGTAGCCAAGTTAGGGTGGAGTGGTCAGTCCTCAGGTGGAATGGCTGAACGTACAGGTACTTGTGGAAGTTATCCAGGGTCTTTACTACTGCCAGTAGCTCTAGCCATGTAACGCAGTAGTTCTTCTCTGCCTTGGACAGCGTCTTGCTGTAGTTAGCTATCAGCTCCTTGTGGCCGTCCTGGACTTGGAATAGGACGCCTCCAATGCAATGGTCGCTGGGGTCTGTGTCCACAATGAAGGCACCGCCTGGTCGTGGGAATTCCAAAATAGGAGCGCTGCACAATGTCTTCTTCAGCAGCTGGAAAGCGCCTTCGGCGTCCTCCGTCCACACATAATGCCGGTGTGCTTCGTCAGGCGGGCGAGGGGCTTGGCGATGTTTGAGAAGCCACTTATGAAGCGGCGGCAATAACTGCTCAGACCTAGGAAACTGCGCAGTACTTCCTTATACTTTGGCCGAGGCTAACCTCTCAAGGCCTGTGTCTTCTCCGTGTCTGTGGCCACTACGGATGGTGAGAAATGTGGCCCAAGTAGTTGACTTCCTTTCAGAAGAGCTGCCATTTCTTCGAGTTTAGCTTCAGGTTGGTCGCCTGAAGTCTCTGTAACACCTTACTCAGTTTGTTGAGATGGTCCCGAATGTATTGACGAAGGTGTTGAAGGGTTAAAACCTTTAATTTTATGTATTTCCCGAGGCTTTCATACCGGCGTCATGAAGAACAGTGACGTTTTCTTCTAGGATTGTTTAGCCGTGGAGCAGTAAGATATGAGTACCCGGACGTTTCACCAAGTACTGCGCTTGGCATTTTTAGCAGTCGTGATCCATTTTCGTAAGAGCTCGAATGACTCGACAGCGTTTGGCGCTCTCTTATACACCGCAAAGCTAGGCTGTGTTACGTGGACGATACATTTGTGATTTGGAATCATGGAGATGACACATTAGACCTGTTTCTACAGCACATAAACAATATAAACCATAACATTCAGTTCACGTTGAAACAGAAGAAAACAATAGACTAGCCTTCCTGGACGTTCGTGTCATAAAACCTCAGATCTTCGTTTTGAATGTACTGTCTATAGGAAACCGATTCATGCGAACCGCTATTTACACAAAACATTCAACCATCACCCAAGACAGAGGGTGCGAAAGACCTATGTTATCAAATGTACTGTCTGCGCACCACAAGAAGGCAAGCTATATGAATTTGTAACGTAATCACTTTTGCTGGCCCTATGGTGTTTATCTGCGCCTTCCCAGTATGACAGGGATGCTAGATTCGTTTAAAATACACAAGTGTTGTTACATAACTCACCCATACATAATACCTATGACTATCTATAGTTACTGCAAGAAACATTAGATGTGGCAGCATGGGACTCCTATGCACTCTCACACACTTATTTCCTAGTAAACAGATCCGTAACGGAGCTGATAAACTGTTCAAACCCCTCTCCACTTCATTCGTCTCTTGCCTTCTTGTGCTGGGTGGACTATCTGGAAGAGAAACTCCAACGCATAGATACTTCAGCCTCACAGCCTTCAGAGCCAACGGATACAGCTACAAGCAAATGCGCGCGCACTACATCCCAGACATCCGACACAAAATTCAGAACGCAGCCCGCTAACTGAGGTGGACCACCGTACATGAAAGGCGTATCTAACCGATTAGGTAACTATTACGATCCCACGACATCGACACTATTTAAAGACCAACATTATAATATATAGTTAAAATATTAAAGTTATATAAATTAAAAATACAAACATTAAACACAAGCATTAAAATATATATACTATTATAATTCCTTCTAGCTGTGGACAGACGTAATTGGCACGAGCATGCGCAGCATTACCACTAGGTTAAGAAAACACGAACGACACAGTAGACTAGAGCAAACAGAAGTCCGCCATGGCAGAACACTCCTTATTTGTCCATCATATCATTTACAAAGACACAGAGCCGTCACCATCCACAAATATTATGCCCGCCTACAGCGGGAGGCAATATAAATTTTCAAACATCCGGAAAATTTTAGTCGTAAGCAAGAAGCCCTCTGCATACACAAGACCTGGATGCAGAAGACCAGCATTAGACCAACAGAAGATGCGAGTCGCCCTCGTTTACTGCTCAGCACCTAGCGGCTTAGTGCGGCTTCATCTGGGCAGTATAAAAGAATTGTCATGTGTCGCAGGCGGTTGTCTTGGGCAGTAGTATATCTAGCATATGTGGGAGCAAGTGCCCCGGGGGGGGGCGGGGTTGTGCACCCAGTGCTGGCTGTGCTCTTCCGCCTGCATGAGAGGCATCTGAGAACAGCCCGCTTGACAGGCTAGAGGGAAAGGAACTAATGTTGAGGTATGGGTTTTACCAAGACCTTTCCTGGGCTTGGGGGTACAGAATCAGGGTAAAGTGGCCCTGCTCAGTTTATGCCAGTGCTGAAAAAGGTAACAAAATATAAACTCCCGAGACAGCCCTCGGAAGATCCGGACCAATGAGCGCTGAGCTGGGTGGCAAGCTCCGCCCACCTGCCGTACACCTGCCGTACAGAAGAACGCGCCAGCCGCTATCGTCATTCGAACTTTTACGAAAATGGATTATTCCTCTTGAAGATGCCAAGGGCAGTCCTTGGCGAAACTTCGGTATATTCAAATCCTACTGGACCATGGCCTACAAGCCCGGAAGGAACCTTTATTTCTTCTAATTTTATAACTTAAATTATTAATGTGCATATAAATTTTATTCCAGGTAGCCGATCTGACTCTCTCTGACAATATTTCTGAACAGTTACACATTCACAATACAATATCATTCCGATGGCTAATAGTAAATCCCTAAATAACCAATATACTATTTTTAAATGCTTAAATTAAAACGATATTATATTTATATTGTAAGAACACACAGATACAGACATCTGAGAAGTTATCACACTTTCCGACATCTAGACAAAAATTAACAGCTTTAATCTTATTTCATTGATTTGTTTTCCTCCAGTTTGTGTTCATCGATTCCGAATCGGAAACCCTAAATATCAGAACAAATACGTATGTTTCTGTTTAGTACGTTTAAACTGAAACCTTAGAACGACAGTAACAGTTTATAGTACCATTTTTTACGCAAATAAGCACTTTATAGTTTCGACGAAGTGATTATTTAGAGTGAATCAACTTCAATATGTCTTGTTCACTGATGTATAGCAAGCGATAAGACTATTGTACCATCAAATTCTGGGTTGTAGTACTCTGATATCAAAATATCTGAAACTATAGCACAATAGCTTTATTTGCAGGCCATAATTCAACATTCAAGGAATTTTATCCAATGAAAGTGAACAGCAGAAGTTTACTCTTGCTATTTTAACCTTTCTTTCTTTGGCGTAGGGAATTCCTCACGATATCACAAGCATTTTCCGTTTGCTGCTACCTTTTGGTTTTTTAAGGAGATTAAGAACAAACAATGAGGGACGATATAGAAACAAAAACGGAAAAGCACAGTACTAGTTACTAAATGAGAGGTTTAAAGGAAATGGGTGCTTTTAGGATGTTAAGTCTACAAGTAACAGCAGCAAAGTAGAGGAAAAAAAAGTTTCGAATGCCCTTGTGTTTTTGTTTTGCCGCATGTGGCTGTAAACTTTTCCGCTGTAGCTAACCTAGGAAGTCAAGTTTATTAAAACATATACCTACCATGCATATGCACAGGTACTGTGTATCAACCCTTTCTTTTCTCCGCAGTTTTCAAATACTTATTAGTGATGCTGTTGTGGTTTAGCCTAAGCCCGTAAGTTATTATTACAATTACTATAATTATTTTATTGCAGGTTTAATTTTACTACCAGATGATTAGAAAAAAGGAGATTTACAACGTCTCCCAGCTATTATTTTGGTGGTAACATATGGAAATATAAAAGAAGCTACACTAGGCCTGAAATATTAAGGGTATTATTAAATCTCGGTAGGATGAATAAATTGATACAAAGGCGAACCCCATTTATTTAAACTACAGCGAGCAGAGGTTTCGAATGACTTTTGTTTTTTCTTCGGTCTTGTTTTCAATATCAGCAAAAGGATGAAAGCAATTCTCCTACAAATGCATGCAGAAATGATAAGTAAAAGTATATACAGTATTAGGAGATGTATAAAAGTAAATACATTGACTTCAATAAAATTAGTAAATTTTACTCATCTTTCATCTTAACACACTTCCGATGATTTACATCACGCTCTCATTAAATAACTCTTATCTCTAAGTGTTAGAGTTGACTGGGGCTGTGTTCCACAAAATGCAAATAAACCAATAAACAAAACCCCGTTTTACCGAAAATGACATAAGTCAATAATGCCGTTGAAAGTTTCATTCCTATTATTTGCTTTCCTTACCTATATTTCTTCGAGGTCCTCGTTAGCTGTCTTCCTGTCGCAAACGGCTCAGCTTCTCCTCAATGTTTATTACAACAGCTTCTCTTTTCGCCGACATCGTAGTCATAATTAAACCACACTGACCCAAACCAATAATAAAATGGGTGCCTCCGCAATGAAAGCGTATGAGAATAGTTATAACCTGTTTAAGGATTCATTTTTTCGTAGTATGGGTACAGGTGCTAGTATTTGCAACAATAAAAGGCAATTCAAAATGAAATGTAAAGAATCCATTTAATGGAAATTAATTATTCTTTCACACTGGCCGTGTGTAGGCTAAATTGTGGAAACGTAGAGTCAGACTGAAAAATTCAATGCCATAGCCGGAATTTGGTTCAAATCCCTGCTATGGCATTGAATTTTTCAGTCTGACTCTACGTTTCCACAATCCATTTAATGCTGTTATCTACTGCAAAAAAGCGTCATACTCATTGACCCTTATTCCTAAGTATGGAATTGCAGAAAATTAATTAGTAATTACTGGTTTCAATAATTCGTATTCATGGAAACGATCATTTTATTTCTTTTGATTTGGTGAAGTAAAACGTGTCTCCGCAACGTTGAGTAATTTGGTTAGGTGCTTACCTATGTACTGATCCCAAGCTCGCGGGTCCAAACCTCGCTACAACTGTTTTCAAATATCTTAGAACCAAGGACCGGTGCTGCTACGGGAGAAATTCTCAGCAAACTGGCGAAGCTGACGTGATCCAGCCAATTGAAGACTTCGTTAACAAATAACATGCTGCTTCCCTCCTTCATCCCTCCTCCGTCTCCATTCTTCCTTTGTCTCGTCTTTCGCTGTTTCTCTTAAGCGTATTTTTACTGTGCTTACTTCGTCTTTTCCATAAGCAGTGTAAGGAGTGTATACATTGGAACGGGTGCAACATCTAAAAACGAAGTGTCACGAGGCAAAACGCGTAAGCAATGCCGTGAGACAGACACACACACACAGAGAGAGAGAGAGAGAGAGAGAGAGAGAGAGAGAGAGAGAGAGAGAGAGAGAGAGAGAGAGAGAGAGAGAGAGAGAGAGAGAGAGAGAGAGAGAGAAGCGGGAAGTGAAAGAGACAGATAGGTTCCAGCCACACCCACAGACAAGCCTGTGCAGCGCAAATGACTTGCCGAGAGCAGACGGAGTGGAGAGAGAAAGAGCCAGAGAAATGTCGGGACAGTTCCGTCGCCATCGTGAAAGACCGTGATGCTTCGGGAGGTGTTGGTAAACTTCCAGAAATAGCGATTAGTGGCTAAAAGCGACTACATTGGAGGGGTTCAGCAGTATCGGCAGGAAGCCACTGGAGAGCGCAGAGAAGCAGTCAGTTCGGCAGGAGCGGAGAGACGAGTTGCAATTGCGCAGTGCAGACGGCTGCAGGCTGTTCATCGTATGTGCGGACATTTAAAATGCATTGAGTTGAGAGTTGCTAACGGTGCAGAGTGCACATGTGTCAGACGGATTTGAAGGTTTCGTACGTGTGTATTACGTCATTCTGCTGAGATCACAATTGTACAAGAGCCTTTCTACGGAAATAAAGAGCCTTTTGAATTTCTGCAAACTGGACTTTTAATCTTACGAAACCATGATATCGCGCCTGATCTTGTATAGTAACTGTGAACCTACATTGATTGCTAAGGTGTACGGGATCCGATGTCTGGTGATGACCAGTAATTAAATTGGTAGGAATGTCAAAAATGCAATGCAGCAATCTATTTTTAAAATTCCAGTGGAGTACTCTGGAGGAACCCTTATTATAAATTCGGCCTCACCTTACTGTAAATGCCAGTCTATTCTGCAGTTTCACTTAGTCAAATCTGACTTTTCGGAGTATTAATTATCAAATTGTCTCCTTTACCCCAGGAGTGCTTTAGGGTAGGGTTTGAATATCATCCCTAGTGTTAACAATAATGTCGCCGATCGCATTGTTGCGACGGACGCGGTCGACGCATGTACAAAGGCACACAGAGAAGCGCGGAGATAAAAGCTTGCTAAAATAGAGAAAGAAAGAGACAGATTGATGACTGGAAGGCTCGCTTTCTTGATTGTTACAGAAAATTTAACTAATCTCTAGATCTATGAGAATAAGTGAAGCCGCGACTCGTCAGTTAGGACTGTCGTTATTGCACTCGATAATTGTGCACGTGCAGCGGTGATTTGAAAGTGAACTCTTTTGTTTATTTACGTGTGCAGGAGCCACGAGAGATTGTGTTGGTTTAATTTACGTCATCCTGCTGCCAAGCGTATACAAAGTGTCTCTCTACGGAAATAAAGAGCATTTTGAATTCCTGCAACCTGAACTTTTAATTCTACGAAGCCACAAAGTAACAATAATAAAGTGACATTTTAATGTAAATGAATTTCAGGTAGTGCTGCGCTATGTAACCGTTTTCATCTGGTTTCTGTAGCGACCATGAATCGCCAACGGTTCCTCATTAGTCACTCCAGTTTAACAATTAAATTATTCACAAATACTGTCCCATTATATTTGGGCTTAATTTTTCTTATTACAAAATGAAATGTGTAGTGTTTAGCGCCCGCTTTTACTACATACGGCACCGCGGGCGGTGACACTGATGATACATGAGATGAAGATGGAGCACCGGTGGAATGAGATGGCGGGGGAAACCGGAGATCCTGGAGAAAACCCGCCCCAGCGCCGTGTTGTCCACCACAAACCTCAGTTTGCGGTCACCTGCGATTGAACCCGGGCCGCCTTGGTGAGATTCAAGCAGTCTAACCACTGAGCCACAATAACGCTTTTAGCAGAATGTGAAAATAGTTGCTTTTTATCACAACAGAGAGGAATTTCTAAACAATAAAATCACGTTGGAAGGAAATAAGATTGAATTGTCAATGGACTGTGGGTAGGAGTCGGAGATGACAAATCATCCTGATCCTCCTACATAATTCTGTCATTTACGGACAGAACTTGTGTGGGTATCCCGCTACCGGACATTGATACTTCTGATATCTATATTTAAATCACTATCACTACAGAATTTTTTGTGGTATAAAGTTTGTCTACAGATAATTTGAGGGTAATTGCTTTACCCTCCCTATGCACGATCCAATTTTGTCAAATTAATGTTTACAATACATTCCTGCAGTTGTGACGGTTTCACACCCTTCCTTGTCAAATTGCTTCTAATATTTTGAAAGACTTCGTAAGTAATGAAAGCAAACAAAAACATTCTCTGAATGTTCAAAGACGTTAAAATGATTTGACGGGTTTGGC
The DNA here is from genome assembly GCA_030765055.1 of Mantis religiosa. Taxonomy (NCBI): domain Eukaryota; kingdom Metazoa; phylum Arthropoda; class Insecta; order Mantodea; family Mantidae; genus Mantis; species Mantis religiosa. The sequence continues at coordinate 259,675,311 of CM060950.1, read as the reverse complement.
ATATGACATACGTCAGTATGTCATGAATTCCGCAGTTTTGCTGAAATCAGAAGTAAAACTGGTTACCCGCGGTATGGCCTACGCGAGCTGATTGCGATGTAGAAATTTTGGCCATGTCTATACTTCGTTGACCCTTTAGAATACAATAGGAGGAACTAGACGAGGGAATATAAAATCTTGTCGTTTTTGTGGAAAAATGCTTAAATTTCAATCTATTAACCTAATAAGGGTAACTATAAAGTCTGGGACTTAACTACTTACAGCATTAGTAAGTCTCCAGGAAAGGTGTGTATCTCATTGTATATGAGAGAACTTTGTGGTTTACCGGGAAACATGCGAGTCAGTTGGAGAATTTAATTTTATGACGGTACGCTGGCCATGGTAGCTTAATGGCTAAGAGCGACCAGACGTATGCCGGGAGATCCGTGGTTCAAATTCCGGACATGGCATTGTATTTTTCAGTCTGACTCTATCGAAATCTTAGCCTTTATTATGATGATGATGGTTATTGTTGTTATTGTTATTTTTATTATTGTAATTGCTGCTATTATTGTTATTGTTATTATTGTTATGATTATTGTTATTGTTTTTATTATTATGATTATTTAATGTAGTAGTATTAGTAGTATTAGTATTGTTACTATCGTCGTCCTAAAAGGTGGATCAACAGTTAAGTGTCTAGGTTCATACAGATAATTGCAGCAACTATGTGATTGGAGAAGTGAGTCCTTTGTGCGTTACCAAATAACAAGGGATATGCCGAAAATAGTGTTTGTTCTCTGTATTACAGAGCAGATGACCAGCCAGATTACTAAGAAGACCCAACATAGCAAAATCATTTCTAGGATGTTTAAGTATAATGTAATTCATTACAATCCCCGGGGAGATTAGCTTCGCAGTAACGGAGTTCGGAGAAGTGCATTCTGAATTTAATTCCCGTCCACTTCTCCCTTTTACCTTGATACTTTCCTAGGATTTTCTGGTCGGTAGGCGAATGTTAGGGAGACTTCCTATCTACGTTGGTCTGTTTTCCATCATTTACCTTTAACTGTGCTTCCTTTTGATCTTTAAGAAGTATATCTGTTTTCTGGCGTATGGTGGTCCGTAGATAGCGCGGATGCTTACTAACAGTGTGACGGGCCTTCGGGCAGGGTATTGTTAAGGACATCTGCTTGATTCTGCCGTCTATGACACTGGGTTCCTTCACTTCATTCCTGTCTGCTTAATGGTGATAGCCACATTGGCTCTATGTAGATCAAATTATGCGAGGTAGTGCGTCTTTGTGTAACTCTAGCTCTGACTCACTATAATCCATTGCTACGAAATTTATCTCGAGTGTAGCAGGTTGAAGAATAAAGTGTTTATAATTTAAATAAATACAAAAACTAACGTTAGTTTTTTTTTAAAGAAAGTCTTTCGAATCCGAGACCTGAGATTATCTTCTCTCTTGCTGTCCTGCTGTAACTTCCCAATAAAGCTTGTATGCGTAAGGGCACACAGCGAAGGAGAAACACCTAAGTTACAATATATTCATAAGCTCTCTCGCACAACAAACTAGAGCGAGCATCTCTGAGAGTACACCTTGTGCCATCTTTCGTAGGGAACTGTTTTTTTCTTTAATTAAATGAACAACATTTGTTGTTGTTACTGAGCTCTGGACGAAGCTATGTGTGCTGAATAATGGGCACGCACCAGCCGGCACAAGGTCTCATAATGCTTGCAATATTACACCAGTGTCGCAATATAACGTCGCAAGATAAAATAAAAAAGGTAACCTTATGTCGGACCTCAGATTACTGTTGCACTGTAAGGAATGTTACGGTCCCAAATAAAACTACCAATTTTATAAAAGATACTCATTTGTCGTTTTTGATGTCAACGGTTCATCTCCAGGTGCGTAGAGCTTGACATTCTTCTCTCCCATGCATTTTTTAAAATTATTTCTCGTGGTACTTATTTTTCTCAGGTCTATCTGCGGAATTATACATTTTTGTTGAATCTCTTCATCCCCTTTTGCTTTGTAGAAACTATTGTCCCGCAGCCTTTCCATTACCCTGAACTACAGCAAATCGTAACCAAATTGGAGTTGAACGAAATTATGACACTGGAAATATTTTGCAAGCTATTGGTTTGAAGATACACGTGGAACAATTCCCTTAGTACTTTTATATATATATATATATATATATATATATATATATATATATATATATATATATATATATATATATATATATTACTACTCATTACAGCGTTTCCGTATGTTTTCGTTTATAGTCCACCTCTGGAGCGTCTCATGAATTTCCAACAATGGTCTGAAGCATGTAGGGGTTCCAATTGTACTGTCTTACTTCAAAGGCTTCTTGACAGAAGAGCTCGCTCTCCATGCTCGTCACTCAAAGCACCACAATTGTCTGGAAATATCAAAATGTGAGTGCAGAAAGTGCATCTTACGACCTTGCTCTTGATATATCTTCATTAACAGCTAGATTGCAATTTTCAGCACTGATTTCTCAAGAAATTGTTTCGAAGGTTTTTCAAGCTGTTTGATTTTTTCATGCAATGGTCTTATTAAAAGTTTTATCCCTAAACTGTTCTTGAGAGACAACCAAGATGTGCTTCTTGATAACATAACTAAAAAGTGGTAATTTTGTGTTTCAGTACCTACTTCAAGCTTCTCCTTCTGATTCATTCCTTTCACTAATTTTTATAAGCACTAGGTTTATTTTTGAATATGTCAGTAGGACTTCCATCACTGGAACCTGAAACGCACTCCAGGGAATTTCAAATGGAATTACCTTTGTCCTTGAATGCTACCAGACCAGCGACCAATCGAAGTCCTCCTGTGCTGTATGTTGCATTCCCCGTAAGTGGGGTGCGACGAGCGCCAAGTGAATGCAATTCTAATAAGTAGTATTTGCGATAAAACAATATTCAAATTTCGCAACAAGTTATCTAAGGTTCAGGAAATTGACAAGGTGACGAAACAAGACTGGAAAAACTGTATGAGGGATGAAGAAAAACTATAGGAAGACGACTTTTGGAAGGAACTGTCACGAGAATTGGTGCATATTATAAATTTGTATTATTCAGACGATGAAGTGAGTCACAATGACAAATTGTCTCTTGATGTACAGACAGTAATAAGGATAAGCACCAGCAATTTCATTGGATTAGAGAAACTTGTTATACGTAAACAAGTACAATTATAGAATTTAAAACATATACATGATATGAGCTGCTTGTTTCAATTTTCAGTTAAACAACTACACTATTGCAAAAAATTGAAAATTCACTTTGGGTTCCCTTACGTATAGCGACAAGGAGAATTGCATGCTCTATAAGACAGTGTGTGAGAAATAGAGATAGGGGGCGAGAGGAGAGAGAGAGAGAGAGAGAGAGAGAGAGAGAGAGAGAGAGAGAGATGAGAGAGAGAGAGAGAGAGAGAGAGAGAGAGAGAGAGAGAGAGAGAGAGAGAGAGAGAGAGAGAGAGAGAGAGAGAGATGAGAGAGAGAGAGAGAGAGAGAGAGAGAGAGAGAGAGAGAGAGAGAGAGAGAGAGAGAGAGAGAGAGAGAGAGAGAGAGAGAGAGAGAGAGAGAGAGAGAGAGCAGGAAAATATGCAAACGAGGTAGCAAAGTTCAACACAAAAATTCATTTGATTTTCCGTAGTCTAGAGCTTTTTACTAAAACCGAGAAGATTGATTCAGAAAAGTAAAAGGAGTCAAAATGTTTTTGAATGAGCCTTAAGAGAACTGACCCGAGTGTCATAAACACTACCAGGCAGGATATCGGAACAACGTCTAACCCTATCTTGTTCCCAATTCCACTGGAACTTTCTTTACTGTGACAAACTGTACAGTAAAACTCCATGTTGTTGAAAGATCACGGAATCCAGAATGTTATCGACAAAAGATTGATAAATCAGGCAATGCTGAAGCACGCCCAGGTACGTTATCAGCATAAGAAAGAATGGATCGTATATACGCTGCTGCATGAACCATAACCAGATGCTTGCTTTTGAACGTTACGTTCAGATAGCATGAACGATATGTGATTTATTTTTAGCTCTTGTCGTAATGTTGTGGCGATCGATGAAATCACAGAAATGAAACGGAGCCCCACCATGACTTACACAAAGAAATTTTTATTAATTACTCTCTCAATTAATGTATGCATCTGTTTAATTTTGGAAATTATTAGCATATAAGATGAACTGTTGAAATAAATTACAAATGCATCAGTTATAAAAAAATAGCCAGTAATACCATGCTTTGAAACACTTTACATATATTTTAAATAGTTTGTTAATTCCTTGTCCTAAAATAAATGCTCCATACAATGGTGTTTCAAATATATGTATTAATTATTAAGATTTTAGAGTAGATAAATTTATAAAAATTTCACTAATAGAGTAACAGGTGGAAGGTCCTAACGGGCCAAAGGTCCATTAGCTGAAATTTTTGTTTCGGGATTTTATGTTGGCAACGCTCCTGTGATAGTGAAGCCATCAAATATCTGCCATTCACCTCGTATAGTGTTGTTGCTCCTGTTATAAAACGGTTTCGACATTTAGGTAAGTCTTGTTTTTAAACATTTTGATGTAATTTTTGAGCGCTAGGAAACTTGCTTCCTTCCTCATACATTATGCTAGAGAAATTAATTTTTTTTTTTAATTTACGTCCGCCCCAGAGTTAAGTTATATCGCACGGTGAATGAATTGGGTGAAATGGTGCTCAAATGAGTCGGGGGTCCATGGAACTTAGAGTTACTCGACATTCGTCTTGAAGGATAAGGGGAAACGCAGGAAAAGACCTTATCTAGGTAACTCACCCTGACGGAGATTCGAACTCGGGACCTCTAGAAAATGTGGCTTCAAAGTATGAAATATAAGCATAGAATTGCAATGGTTGTTAAATTGTTAGTAGAACGCAAGATGGCAGCACAGCTCAGAACATGAAATTTCAGGAGAAATATAGCAACAGAATAGATGGCAGTGCCGCAAATACACGCAGATATAGCCTTCCTCCTCTCGAAACTTTAGCACCTTCAGTTGCTTATTCATAAAATACACCACGACATCGCACCGTTTATCCGTGATCCTACAACCAGCAGACACCCACTTTTTGTTAGGTTCGCAAGCAACTATCACATTTCCTTCACGGCTGCCTGCCGTGGCTTGCGCCATATGACAGGCATTAGACCTCCTTAAATTAGCATGAATTAGACGAATACGGTGTGGATGTATCGCGTGGATTACAGCTTTCTGGCTCGAGCAGCTAACACCAGCCTTTGGAACACAGGGCATTTCGTTTGATCAAACCTATGACCTTCTTTCTTGCATTTAAGGCAGAACGGAGTGTTCGTACAATCCTTTGCATGATGGCCTTTCTCGCCACAGTTCAGGCAATCGCTTGCCGATTAGATGCTTCTTTGCTTTGGTACAATCGTTGACCTAATCAAAGCACCTGTGGCATCTGCGTATCGTAACACGTTCCCTCACATGGCAGTCTGTCCAACCTATCTGTATTCTTCGTTTCTGTAGTAGCTGTCTAGTGTACTCCATATGTACAGCGATAGAAGCATTTAGATTTCCAAATCGGCTAGGCTGCAGAGAACTAACAAGTATTTCAGGGGCCTGGATGCCTAGTTACGTAGATATCGAGGCTATCAAAATTGTCTCGTTAACAGCCGGGTCAACTCCATAGAGCAGAATAGTGGCTTCTTTCCGTCTCATACTCACGTCCAGCTCTCCTGTTTTAAGGCGGTAGCTTTTCCTTTTCCTTCCACTGTAAACACGAGGTTTTCTTTATCAGTTTTCTTAATGGAGTTTATCTTTATCCCAAGTTTGTCGCTTTCAACTCATTGCTTCAGTCTTTAAGATATCGGCGAAGGATTTACCATGCCATTTGATATTCAATGTTCCTTATGGTACTGCCATCTTTTTTGAGAGTGATTTCTGGCGATCTGGATCGGCGGGACGCGGCCTCCTCTGTTAATAAAGAGGGAACATGTATCCAATTTTGAAAGCACTATTCCGGAACAACCACTTAAGGAGTTTCCTGTTATACACCCTGTCCAAGTCATTAGCTGTTGAATACGTGATAAAGGTTCCCCCATGATCCTGAAGTAGCTGTCTCCATTGCTGCATGTTAGAGAGCTGCTCCATATCATTGACACCATTGGGATGCACGAAACAAGGTAGATATACCGAGAACCCTCCGTTAGACTACCTCTACTGGAAGGTATATTAGCACTTGCCCTGATATACGCTACCTTACCGACATCCAGCATTCCAGTTAAGAGATCCAATACCTCGGGCTGAACGTCGCAAAAATACTTCAGCAACCCTTGTCGCCCATTATCGTCAATATTAACAACTGTGGCTACGTCTCCTTCGTGTAATGCAGTTGGATTGCCGTATAAGATGTTGGTAGCGAGTGAGTGAGTGTGTGGTGTTTTAGGGCCCGTCGACAACAAGGTCATTTGGGCCCAGATGTTGGTAGCTTCACAAATACTTTCCGGCCATGCCGTATCGAGCGATGGTACAAATACTTTGAAGCTACTAGCAGTCGAAAGAACCTCTTTTAACTGCATTTCCCTTTGAGGTCCCCTATAGCCCTACATCTTTCTGGTGTCCAATGTGGGATAGATCTTCTTCGCGGATGTGTAGAGCTAGACTGTGCTTCTCAATATTCTGGGGATAAATAACTCGTTCACTCAGGCGGCTAAACATGGTTTTGGTCAATATCTCCATGTCTGTGGCTCCTCTTTTTATGTCCATCTTGGTATTTGGGGTATTATTTATCATTGACATCAGCTCCCTACTACATTTACTCATTTATTCAAGCAACAGACGAATTGCACAGAGATTTGCATTTTCTCCAAAAGACTTGTAACCCTTTCCACTGGTAGGTACACGAGCCTAAGGAGCGTGTTCCACCTGCTGAACTAAAATTACGCTCGTCTTTACCTTTCTTGGCCTTCTCAGGTGGATATTCGTGTTTCCTCTTGTATTCCCCACAGATATCCTCAGTACCTTATCCAGAGACCCGGAGCGACGGGGGAGCATCAGTCTCAATTCTCAATTCAAATGTAGAAGTAGCAGAATCTTGGCCTTTTGACGGTTTAGTTGCGATATCACATTTCTCCTTCCCTCCTGCAATACTAGTTGACCTTGTGTTCCTTTAGTGTTGTCCAGCATTTCGACCTGGTTGCCCACCGAAAATGCCGAGCAGACGCTGGCTGACGATTGGGTTGGCCGTGCTCGCTCACCCATAACCCCGACCGGACCTGGACTACCGACCTTCTGCTCCGTAACAAATTCCATGATACCAACACACCTATCCATAAGTGTATCGGAGTATATGGGAACTCGCTATACTCGGAGGCTGATTGCAGTGTTAAACACTGGGCGATGGGGACGCCACTTCCCTACGCCAAGTGGTGGTGGTGGCGGTGGCGGTGGCGGTGGTGGCGGTGGCGGTGGCGGTGGTGGTTAAGTCGGCCACCACTATCGTTCTTAGGTAAAACGCAGTTTGATAAATAAATCTGAGAAAGTTCAAATTGAAAACATATTAAAGCACTATCAACGTAGGAAGGCATATTCTTATAGAACGTGTATAAAATTAATAAGTAGAACTAGAAACTTTAACTCTGCTTGCTTCTAAATTCTGTATGGAATGCGCATATTAAATGTCTATTTTATTTTAATGAGAATTATAGCGAGTTACAAATGATAAATAGCAACCTATAGCTGGAAAAACCACTGGTGGAGATTTTTAGAAGGAAATGTTCTAACAAAGCTACGAAAGTATGCGGAAAAACAGTGAGATAATAGTTTCATATCACGTTTGTTTCTGCAATCTTTCACTACCCTTGTTTTTGCTTTTGCGATTTTTCGTATGCTGCTCCTCGCTCTTAATTATGCGTCCTTGTAAACTAGAAAGTCAATAAAATCTAGAAACGCCACAGGCGATCGCCACCATCTTTTAAACTGCATTCTAATTATTCGACATTCCCATTGTATGGCCTGGAAGAAGTTTAGAATTCGGTAGAAGAGAACAGAGAGAACACCTTGGAAATTAAAGCAGCCTGAGCTCTGCGCGGTGTTTGATGGTCAAGTAGCGTTTCAAATAAAAGATAAAATTGGCCTTTGTAAGCACGTAACGCTGCTAGAAACAACTGCGCCGAAACGCTTTCCAAGCCGCAAGTATAAGTTTGAATTGTGTTCCAAAATAACACTTTATGCTGTCCAAGTAGTGCAAAAGAACACAGTTCACATGCCAAGGTGTGTTTAACTTAGGGAGTAATGCAGCTGTACCAGTTTCAGTTCTGTAATCTGTCTCAACCTAGTTTAATCGTGTAGTAAACATCTGGGTGGGAACATAGATATAGGAACAGAAAGCGGTTGAGCAGTTGATTGGCTTAGCGAAGTTAATGGGCGTTTTCTCTTATTTACCTGCGCACGATAAAACCCTCCTTTAAGTACAGTACTGTAAGTAGTTTTGTGATCACTGATTTGCGTGAGCCAACTTCGGAGGGAGCAAAATATGCAAATGCTTCGATTCTGATAAACGTAATAGCCGCAAATTTTATCTTTCTGTTTCACATATCACAAAGATGTGCTCTGTGCTCGTCAGTCCTGAAGGGAATATTATTCACACATTTAACCTTTGTTAACTTTTATGTTAAATTAGGCTGCATTTTATTTAACAATTACTGTTATATAATATTTTCGTATTCCTATACCAGGCAGCTGTTTCGCAACGAGGTCTATATCGAGTTTTTTTTTTTAACTCCATGACAGTAACTAATGAGAGGTGACAATTAAGAATTAAGAGCCGAAGTTATATACAACAGACCTTAATGCTCTCTATTTTTTTTAATTATCTTTTTTTATTTTAATTTTTTTTATTCAAATTTTTTTTTCTAATTAAAAAAAAACCATCTCTTTTTTGTTTTTAAAGGAAAAGGGAAAAGGAAAAAAGTCTATTTATGTACTAAGTGTGATTGGAAAGAAGGATGGGCTCTGATTTTTTTTTTTTTTTTTTTTTTTTTGTAAGTCTCATAAATTAAAGTCCAGGTGCTTATTCAGGAGATTCCATATGTTAGGGTATCGTCTCATCCTATATCTTTCAGCCTTTAGCCACGATTTAAACTCTATTAAAGTCGGTTGCTCGGAACTCAGGCAGTAATGGTAGAAACCAAAAGTCAACCATATCTGTGGGTGCTCTGTTGCTCCCTTCTGGACGTTCCAAGCTAACAAAACTGAAGCTACAGAATTTTCCGACGTTACCCCAATCATGTGTCCCGTCTGCTTCTTGGTCCATTTCCAAATGTCGCGTACCATTACGCAGCTGGTTATTCTATGAAGTTGCGTATCTACGTCTCCACAATGTTTACACCACGGCGCCGGCACTATATTGTGTTTATGTTTCTTAGCTTCCGTGGGAATGATTTCATTTACAAACTGATACAAGGTTACTTTCCAGTCCAATGGTACAAAACGATAGCCGAAGAGTTTCCATATATTTTTCCAGGGAGTATTTGGATATTTGAGGACAATCGCCGGTACTGCCAAGAAATCCTTTAATAACTCCTTATATATAATTTTGGATGTCAACGTCTTTGTTTTCCTTGCAATTAAAGGCAAAACTCTCTCATAATCCCTTCGCACCTGTCGAAAGGCTGCAGGAGCTACCATATGTGCGCCGATCACTTGTTTGCTGAACTGTATATCCTGTTGGCTACTTTGGCCATTGATGGCTGTCAGGATAGAACGCACTAACAGGGCACGACACTTCACTTGCACATCCACCAAATTCCATCCGCCACTATTTATGTCCCTCCGCAACTGTGGTCGGGCAACTTTGTAGTACTGATTCTTCCGAATGTAATGGCCTATCGCCCGTTCTAACCGTTGTGAGAACTGATGGGGCATCGGAAGCACCTGTGCCACGTACCACAGCTTCGCAAGCACAAAGGTATTCACGTGCCAAATTTTCTGCACAAAATTTAAATTCCTCGTCAACTGTGAGGCCAATTTATATATGCAGTGGTTAACAATTCTTCTCCAGTTTACTGCGATCAGGTCCTCCAGGCGGGGTGTTAGCAACAGACCTAGGACCTTAATTTCGGATTGATGTTTAAACCGAGCGTCCTCCATTGTCCAGTTATTCAAGGCCAGGAGATGTGATTTACTGTAATTGATCAAAGCCCCTGACGCACTCTGATATTGTAGTAACGTTGGTTCAATTGCTGTGAGGTCACCAGAATCCGTGAGCACGAGTGTAATGTCATCCGCATACGCAAATACTCTCTCAAGATTCAAGAGGTTTTTTTCTCCTATGGAGTACGGAGACTATGCCTCTTATTAAGGGTTCTACACACATCGTATATAGGATCATCGACAGTGGACATCCCTGACGGATGGACTGCTCTATAAGCACTGGCTGCGTAAAAAATCCATTTACTTGGATTCTGGAATATGCCGTTGCATAGAGCCGTTGTATGACATTCAGAAATGAGGGAGAGAATCCAAAGCGTCGTAGCACACCCCATAGATAACCGTGATGAATTCTGTCAAATGCTGTGGTAAAATCCAACGCCAAGATTGCTACCGGTTCATCAGGTGTGCGCTCACATTCAATAATGGTATCTCGCAACGTCCTTAGAATATGCGTTATCTTCCTATCTGGGATTCCACAGGTCTGTCCTTTCCCAGTAATGTCAGGCAGGTATCTCTTCATCCTGTTGGCGATAATCTTGGTATATAATTTGTAATCTGAATTTAAAAGCGTGATTGGGCGATAATCGTTCACATCTAGTGCTGCCGCATGTTTGGCAATGAGCACAATGACGCCTTCATTAAATCCAGACATGATTTCCGGACCTCGCTGTAACTCCAACATTACACCAAGCAAAGTATCTTTTATTATACTCCAACTGTCACGGTAGAACTGATACCCAATACCGTCGGGTCCTGGCGCAGAAGTCATACTGGCCGACGCTAATGCCGTGCGCAATTCTTCTTCCTTTATGTCCTCAGTCAAGGCCTCGTTCATCTCCGGCGCTACAAGTGGTTCAATTAGCGTATAGACATATTCCTGTGCTGCTCTGTTGACATCCACTGCAGCAAATCTGTGGATAAATGTATCCTGAACCTCCGTTAAGATTTCTCGTGAGGTCGTCAGTAAGTTTCCTCCCGACGAACGTAACTTGGAAATATATTTTCGTGTCCCTGAGTGCTTTTCGGACGCTAAATGATACAGGGAAGTTCTCTCCTCGTCCTGCACCGAGCGGTCGCCCGCTCGGATCTGTGCTCCCCGGCAAAGTTCCTCATGTAAACAACAAAGCCTTTTTCGGACGGCAATAATATGTTGCGTCACGTTTCGGCCATCACACTGTTGCTGATACAAGTCATTTAGCAGGTCATAGTAATAATTCAACCGTTGACGTCGCACCTTTACCCTCTCAATACCTTCACCTTTATAAAAATTACGGATGGCAGGTTTGAACGTATATAACCATTGTTTCAACAAACTGGGAGTCCTGTTTTTAGCAGTACGCTGCCACCTCGTCCACAACAGTCGAAACTTTTCTCGGATTGACTCATCCTGGAGGAGCTCACTGTTTAGTTTCCAATAACTTCTGCCCATTGTCGGTGTCCGGGTGGTATGCACCAGCGTCATCATCAGCGAATGGTGGTCACTAAAAGGTACAGGTCGCACTCTCACGCTGCGGATCTGCTGCTTCATGGTTGTACTAACATAAATTCTGTCGATTCTGGAAGCCGTAGTGTTTCGGTGAAAGGTATATTCAACATAAGTGTCATAGAGATATTCCCAGGCGTCCTGCAGCTCCAAGGATTTACAAATACGGTCTAACATAGGGGACGGTTGGTAATGTCCAGTTTGGTCTTTTGCACTAAGCACACAGTTAAAATCCCCTCCGAAAACCAATTTGTCGTACCGATGGCGCAAAAAGAAAGGCAACTCTTTGGCAAGAAAGTCTTCCCTTTCCTTACGTCTGTTGGAACCTGAAGGTAAATATACGTTAACCAGTAAAATATTATTTTCCGTTAATAAGGAAGTAATTCGGCCACTCGCATGTTTTTCCGTCAACTGCACCCCCAACAAACAAAACTATACAAAACAAAATTATACCTCGGGCCAAAAAAGTTTAAGTGGGGTTCATTGTTTTCTTGCAAAAACAAAAAATCAAGGTCGTGCTCAAATGTAAAATCCCGTACCAGCGCTTGTTTAGTTCTACTACGTAAACAATTTACATTCACCGTCGCAAATGTCCGAAGAATCACTACCATAAGGAGGAACACTGAAGGAAGCAGTGTTTCACCACGTACTCAACCATCCAATCACTATTCCACAGATGTATGAGTCTTTTTAGCCTTACGCTCTGTTGCAGTCTTTTTTTCGTTTTTCCAATCGCGGGTCACGTCTACTCACTCCGCCACTACGTAACGTACCCCTGGACTCCTATCCACGTTCACACACTAAATCCTCAGAGTCCATTTCCTCTTCCGAAATCGTCGGAGACGGTGGTATGTCAGTTGTTCGTGAAGCAGGATCTATGGTTTGCAGTTGGACCTCCACAGTTTCTTCGTTCTCCAACTCCTTCACTGCACATTCCTCCCCTATCCCCTTGGTAATCAGAGGTGACTTCACACTGGTTGGAGAGACTAGAGTAGACACTGGCTCAGAGTGTTCCAAGGTTACAGCAGACACTTCCGGACTACACTTATCTTCTTCGGACAGTCTGAGGGGTGGAAAGTCTTTTGCCACAATTGTCTGTTCACCTTCCTCCTGCTCTGTGCTTTGGGTCGGTAATTGGCGGTCATTATTAATTGTCTGTTCCCCTGAGGTCAGCGGTATTCGTGGTGTTGGCAAATTCCCCGTTACCAGCTTGGCCCATGTAGTCGGCTCCGAAGCAGTAGTCGGTGTTCTAGGAACGAATCTGCGGGGACACTGATTACGTAAATGACCAGCGGCATGACAAATGGCACAAGTGATGGGTTGGTCAGGGTAACTCACTAATGCGGAGTAACCATCAATATTCAAAAACGAAGGAATATGCTTTTTTAGGAGCATAGTAACGGAACGAACACCATTAGAAACCTTATAGCGAAATGTTTCATTCCAAACATCTTCCTTCACGTGTAACACAGCACCGAATGGCTCCAAAGCTCCCATCAACTTCCTATTATCGATATTCAGGGGTAAATTGTACACTTTCACCAGCCGTCGTCCAAATCCAGCTACATCAATAATCACCTTAGTGCGCTGCCCGTTTGACAGTACAAAACTAGCTTACCCATTTGACTGTGTCAGTACTCTTGTGACGAGCTCTGGCGTTGTGCATTTAATAAAAATTTGTCTAGAAATTCCATTTACCTGCAAACCTGAGACGTCAGTTTCATCCAATTTTAGTGTGTCAAAAATCCACTCATGAATTTCATATGCAGTCGGTCGAATGATGTCACGTTCAACAAAGCTAACAACTAAAGTCGTTGGTCGGTTTTCCATTATTATTTCTGTCGTATGTAGTAGTAAATGTCAATATACAACGAGACTACTATTACTAGCAGTATTCGACGAACACAAACAATACGTATCACTATTCACTAGGCAACACGTATGCTGACGTAAACACGCTTAGCAGCACCCGTGTATGACCTTCCCTCTCGCCGGAAAACGAGCAACTGTGTTGAATGCTGGTTAAGATGTTATTCTTTATAGTGTGGAGTTGCTTCTGTTATTTAACGCTGTATTTCCTGTAAACCTCGCTTACCTCAAAAGCCCAAGGACACTAATGTATGTACAATGTAAAATCAGTAAGCTTTTATCATTGAGCAGGCCGGTGCTTCAGCCGAAATGATACACAATGGAGGCAAACCTTTAAAAAGTGGCGAGAGGCGAATGATTGAGTGGCATTGTTTCGCGGTGCTTAAAGAAAGAAACCCGGGAGCGTCTATGAACACATTGAGAAAGAAACTGGTGATTTCCTTAGTGTTTCGGCAAGTAGTGTGTATATTGTTAGAATGGAACAGTAAGCATTCGGAGCTCTAAGAACGCCGGGAAAATTGCATAAATGCACACAGCGCGTGGAGAAATACCAGTTTTCGAAAAGTGCTATACGCAGAATAGTTCATTATTATGTTTTTCAGAAATGAACCGCCGACATTAAATAAGGTTTTGCATGCGTTAAATTCTGACACAGACTTTCAAAATTTCTCCAGAAGTACTCTCCATCGGTTGTTGATAGTCATTGAACTGAAATTTCAAAGGCGAGGACGAAAATCAGTTATAGTAGACAGAGAAGATATTGTGATGTGGAGACGTAAATATCCGCTCCAAATCAAAAGTGTTCGTAGGAATCCAATTAAAGGTAGCCATTGTATTACTGCTTGATTTTATTAATATTCCAACGCATGGATCTAATAAATTAATGTGTAACCCAATTCTGTTTATTGTTTAGAAGTTAGCGTTGCTATATATACTGCTAGTGTTGCAAAACTTATGTGCGTGCATGCAGCGTCCAGCAAGTGGCGAGTTGTCAGCTAGGCTGTGTTGTTACAGCAGGATTAAACTAGCGTGCGACAGAGTATAAGCGAATAAAGTCACACTTCCAATCTGGAAGGTGAGTGAATCTGGCGAGTGAGAAACTTCCGTGGAGTCTTACAGTGCTCCGAGTACGTCACTGGGTGTGAGTTGGGGAATAAGCTAGTAAATCTAACGAAAAGCGCTGTACTTTGTTGGAGGTTGTGATGATAGTGGCAAAATGCGGTGAGTGAAGCTAGTGCGCGAGATTCGGGACGTCTAGTTCTCTACACAAGAATGGCCCGTACGGAGAAGCAGGTCATGTTAGGTCGGTTTTGTTTAGTAACTGCGTCAATGTGAAGAAAATGAAGTGAACGTCACCGAACATAACGAAGTGACAGTTCACCGTTGTGGTGGTGAACAATATTGAAGTGATAGCTAAGCGAGTTGCTGGTGAAATTTGAACGAAATAATTAAATAACAAGGACTACTATATTGAAGTGACCGTTGAAAAATCGGGACGAGGTCACACTTTGTTAGGCGCAATCAGCAGCATTATAAAAATGAATATTTCCACCTGGATAGCAACATCAATAAAACAGCAAAAGCATTAAAGGTAAAATGGTACATAGTACCCGATATTCAGAGACAACTTATTGCTTTGACGCATTAAAGGATATATGTTTGTTGAGACCATTCAGTGGTGTGGAACACCTCTTCTATAGGAAATTTTACATGACGTGTACAGAAGAATTACACCAATGAACTGTTTCTTTGTTTTGGAGTTTCTTTCTCTTTTTCGGTCTAAAAACGTTTATCGCTCCAGGATGAGCCAACCGCGGAAAAGGGAAAATGCTATTTTAAACCCAAGCGGGCTATCTATGTTTCATAAAGTCATTATGTCCACTTGAGCTAAAAATGTTAATCTTGGTTTAAAAAAAAGTGTTCAAAGTACGCTTATTATTGTGCCAAAACACATTATATATTAAAAACCTCGTAATTAAACATATTCTCTGAAGGCTGGAAATACAACACACATTTACTATTTCATATAATAAAGATATAATGCTCATTAAAGGAATTCAAGGCCTGAAAGGCTTCTTCGAGATGGATTTTATTAATCATAATCCTATCTTCCCCCAACGGTGTTAAAAGGTTTTCACTGTACGGATAGTTGGATCTATCAGGATCCCAGCAGCGGAGAATACAAGCTTTAAAGTTGATAGGTACGCATAAGAATTTTAAAGTACTGCAGTCAAGGCTAAATGAAATCGGGATTAACTGCTGCTAACTTGTGAGTTCATCTCCCAGCCATTGTTTCGTCTGTTGGCGTTTGCAGACCACACTCACAAGACCGTGTTTGTGTGCCCGTCAATGACGCTTTGTTTCTGTTGCTTATATTGTTTGTATTGGCTTCAGAGTCAACTTCAAACTAACTGCTCAGGAATTCCTGTGCATTAGTATGGGAAGTTGAAGCTGTGCAACGAAGGTCTCGGGACAGCACTATCGCTACCTGCATGTAGATTGCAGTGCTTACACCTATATACCATTTTGTCCATTATCAGACTGAGATCAAAACCAAGGTGTTGAAAGCAATGTATCAAAACCAAAACTTACCGCATGTTTCACTCCACGTGGAAAAGAAATAGTGATAATTTTGATGGGCTGAAGTTATCATATAAAGCAATTCGTACTGAACTGAAGTGCGGTAGCAACGAACTTAACTCCTGCTAATATATAATATCGCAATATATTACACTGACCTGTGCATCATAAGATTGCTTGAATTTTTGCAATAAGAGTAATTTTCCTTTATGCAAAACATTCAATTTTCAGATTAAGGTATGATTATACATCGGAGTGGGCGTTTATGTACCTTCCTTGAGAATGCTGCGAGTTTGAAAACAATTTTTATATCCTCTGTCACTACTGTTTAGGATTTATTCAATTAAACATGTGCATTTATTAATAAGTTTGCAAATATACATTAGAGCTTGTCACATTGAAAGTAGTAGAATAACCCTTCTGAAATTTTGGGCAAAAATGTGAGTCAGACAAACTCGGCGTCGGGTCGAATTGTTTCCACGAATGCTCAGTTGCAGAATTAGCGGCACGATAAGCGGAAGAATTGTATTTCAAATACTAGCTTTGATAACGAATTTTCCAGTCTAACTCTAATTTTCCAACTTAAGCTTACACACAGCAGTGTATACATATTAGGTATATATGCTTAGTTATATATCTACAACTAAGCTGAATTGTCATTCACGGTATAAATTCAGCCATAGATTCAGCCTTGGCAAACGCATACTTGATACGCTATAAGGACCTTACCTCTGGATTTCATCGCGAAACACGTGCTTGCAAAGCAGAGCTACTTTCACGTGGTCAATATCCATGTCAGTATGCAAATCTAATCTTAATCTCAAATTTATCAAGCCTTTTGTTTAAATCAAAATTAATTGTTAATTGGGGCATGGATTCATCATTCGCTGGCTTGGAAAATATATACCAGATTTGTTAAAAGCTGCCCAGTTCTATATTTCTTCGCGTAACGCGTACTAGCCAAATTGTACTATAGAAGAGGTACCATGCTTGGTCCATGTCATGTTCGGTTATTGCGTATGACTCTCTCTTTAAACGAAAATTAATTTTTGTTTGGGGCATAAACACCTTGTGCTTAAGCATGGAAAACATAAACTGGATCAGTGAAATGCACGACATTTACTTTGGTGAAAAACGTGCTTGTCCAGCACGCGATAGAATAGGTGCCGTAATTTCTCCATAACTTGAGCAGTAATTCCTTGTATCAGGCGTGTTAAACAAAAATTAACTTTTATTCGTGGCATGGATATATCATTTATATACATGGAAAAATTGATTGGACCCGCTGTAAGCACCAAGCTTTTGTATTTTTTCGGGCAATGCGTGCTTGCCATGCAGACGATACGAGAGTTACCGTCAACTTCTCCATGTACGCAGCAGAAAGCGCAAAAATATCAGCCGCATTATCTAGACAAAACATCGTAGTCATTAAGGATATAGACTCTCATTCATATTCACTATTGATATTTGGTCGTTTTTGAAAACTTCGCTACCTTATATTAACATTAAACACTGTCAGAATCATGTAATAGCACAATAAAATATTACCATGAGAATAGCACCATGGTAGGGTCGTTCAGGACAAAACAAAGTTAATTACATCTTGTTTGCCTATTAAACGAACAAGTTTTACTCAGATTGTGAATTTTGAAAGCTTTAAATGCAAAATTGTCAAGAATGACAATGTTGCGAAGTTTCATTTGCTTAAGCCGTGGCTTATGTACTTTTTCTATTTTGGACATAGAAATTGACAGGAATTAAGCGGAGATAGGTGTAGTGAACGTGTGGCAGACTATTGATTCTTTTTATAGCATTATCAACAACAAACCTAATGAAGGTCGACAATAAATGAAATCAATATTTTCAGTTTTAAATCGCTGAAGTTCTCTGGAATACAATGGCACGTAGGGATATTTTTCATTTCATCTGAGCTCTGCGTTTAATTAAGGGCAACAAGTGTAGAGTTTGTCTTTGTTAAGAGGAGTTGCTTTTTAATTTATAGAATTTTCCTGAGTGCAAAGTGGAAATTTACTGAGTTTGAAGTGGACAAAATTGTTGCGAAATTTGTTTTGCAGACCCAGTTCGCTCATGGCAATGTCGAGGATTAAACGGAGTTTGACGAGTAAAGGCAGAAGTGCTCTACAAACTGTACATCAACCTCCTAAAGGCATCTCTCCCCGTCTACCGTATCAGCGAAAAAGCAATGTCACTCGGTGACTAACTCTTTTGGAAAATTAAGGAACAGATAATATATTGACTGAGTTGATTCCGTAGGTTGGTTATGTAGATTAGGAAATCAACACTAAATTTCACATCTTTTGTTTATTATCTATAGGTTATATTGTTTTAATAAGTTACACATCTTCGGGATCAATGGGAGATTAAGGAACATGTCCCGCTAAATGTTTACTATCATGACCTGTTATCTTGGCAACTCCTTAAGATATTGGACTGAATAACTTACAGGATACATAGGTATATCTTCTAAGTTTGATTTTCTTTTGCTAAACGAGTTTGTATGTTAAGGAGGATACACCACCTTCGACCAAAATTAATCAGTTAACCACTAATTTTATAAATAGCTAAAGTGGATATTTAACAGCAGGTTTAGATAATTTTTGTCATCCCAAAATATATTTTGGCTCTCATAGCTAGTTTCTAATAAAATGGGTCATTTTTACCAGAAAATGTCTTTAGGAGAAAAAAACTTTTCAAAGCAAAATAACGCAAAAACCTTGCAAAGAAAGAAACCACATGGATCAAGAACACAGAAGTTGCCCTGTTTAGCAAACTTTGCAGTAGATCCAAAATGTCGAGCAAACGCTCCATTAAATTTTAGGCTGAAATTTATCATCTTTGACAAATTGGGTTCTAACCTATAAATTCTATTTTCCTGTGATGTGGCGCAAAATTCATAATACAAAATGGCATAGGCATTAACCCAATAACCTTTTAAAAATATATATTAAATATAGGTAATCATTACACCTACTATTACGTGTATAACATGTAATCAAAGAGCAATTTCCATTAAGGAAGGCTACGTACATGACAAGTTTGCGCAAATCAGGGATGTGGATTCACAATACTGTATTACGCCAGAAATAAGCTGTCAATTTTCATATTGTTCATCTACTTCGGAAAGGCCATTTAAAGGATGTCTTATTCAAAAGTTTTGTAGCTCCTTCTCTGACTTTAACATTTCTTATCCAACGTCTACACCCCTAGCATAGATAATTAATGGGCTATTCATTCCTGCACGGCTTCCGAAAATATTACACCAATAGTAGAAAAACTTTAGATATTAAAATATGAATTATTTTCCTGTTACCAAAAATATGAGAGAAAGTTATACCTTGCATTAGTCGCAATGTGTTAAATGAACCTTTGTTCTTCAGTTCTTCTCTCCAAAACAGACGAGAGAGGATTTGATGTTTTAGTAGAAAAACTCATATTGCTTACGTTATTGCGTTATAGGAGATATTTCTTTCTCTTCCTCTGTCACTTTCTATCATCCCTCTCTCCCTCTTCACTCCATCGTCATTAACTGCTCTCAGTCTTCTCGAAACAACATCTTACACGCATATGACTCTTTGAGAACCGGTAAGTAAGTATGTTCGTTTTTCTAATTTAACAAACAAACAAAAAAAAACTAAATTCTAGGTAAAAGTTTATCCGTGTATAAAGATTAGAATTTCTTGAGGTTGCGGTGTGCTCCGTAACCGGTATGCTCAAACAAACAATTCGACGAAAAGGCACATCTAATAATGTGTAGGCAACACCCTTCTTTAATGTAATATAAATTTTCATCACTAAGATTTAAAATAAAAAGTTAAATAATAGATATTATATTTAGTTTTCTTTTATGTACAGTAATAAATATATATCTTGAGACGAAAATTAATTAAATAACATTTTACATCGTATGAATCCTTTACTGGTCATTCGGTGTGTGACATATCCATAATAATTGAGTTATAGTTTATTGCGTGAAAAAATAGCATACACTCATACAAAAGCGCCTTAAAAGAGAGTATTAACATAATCACTCTTATTATTATTATTAATGTTATTGTTATTGTTATTGCTATTGTTGTTATTATTATTATTATTATTATTATTATTTATTATTATTATAGTTAGTTACTAACACTCCCCACATGGCAACTTTGGCCTTCGGGGTAACCTCACCCCACCAAGTGATGACCGGACCCATTTCTCAGGTGGAGGCACCCAGAGGGCGGTGTCCATTACCTCCGATGATAGGGTGATAGTGAAGATGGCGGTGAGGTGAGAGGACCTACAGTTTTTACCGTGGACTCCGAACCACGTTGGGCATAGGGGATCCTTCACGTGTGCTAGACAGAGGTGAAGGCGTGGATAGGGCCGACTTAAAATCGCCAACCCCAGAGCCGGGAATCGAACTCGGGACCCTTAGAACGGGAGCCGCGAACGAAACCACCGCGCTACCCCGGCGCCCACTTATTATTATTATTATTATTATTATTATTATTATTATTATTATTATTATTATTATTATTATTATTATTATTATTATTATTATTATTATTATTATTATTATTATTATTATTATTATTATTATTATTATTATTATTATTATTATTATTATTATTATTATTATTATTATTATTATTATTATTATTATTATTATTATTATTATTATTATTATTATTATTATTATTATTATTATTATTATTATTATTATTATTATTATTATTATTATTATTATTATTATTATTATTATTATTATTATTATTATTATTATTATTATTATTATTATTATTATTATTATTATTATTATTATTATTATTATTATTATTATTATTATTATTATTATTATTATTATTATTATTATTATTATTATTATTATTATTATTATTATTATTATTATTATTATTATTATTATTATTATTATTATTATTATTATTATTATTATTATTATTATTATTATTATTATTATTATTATTATTATTATTATTATTATTATTATTATTATTATTATTATTATTATTATTATTATTATTATTATTATTATTATTATTATTATTATTATTATTATTATTATTATTATTATTATTATTATTATTATTATTATTATTATTATTATTATTATTATTATTATTATTATTATTATTATTATTATTATTATTATTATTATTATTATTATTATTATTATTATTATTATTATTATTATTATTATTATTATTATTATTATTATTATTATTATTATTATTATTATTATTATTATTATTATTATTATTATTATTATTATTATTATTATTATTATTATTATTATTATTATTATTATTATTATTATTATTATTATTATTATTATTATTATTATTATTATTATTATTATTATGATTATTATATTATTATTATTATGATTATTATTATTATTATGATTATTATTATTATTATGATTATTATTATTATGATTATTATTATTATGATTATTATTATTATGATTATTATTATTATTATTATTATTATTATTATTATTATTATTATTATTATTATTATTATTATTATTATTATTATTATTATTATTATTATTATTATTATTATTATTATTATTATTATTATTATTATTATTATTATTATTATTATTATTATTATTATTATTATTATTATTATTATTATTATTATTATTATTGTCATCATCATCATCATCTACCCTAAGGTTTAACATTGGGCATATCAACAGCGAGTGAGAAGATGAAGGTATTTCTACGAAAATCTACGTTGTCACGTTATTTCCAAGTGTGCATTCGCACTGCTGGCCTGAACATAGTTTTTGGTAAATCACGGTGTACGGCGAGAGCGATGACAAAATGAGAGGAAACAAGAGATATTGCAACGCTGTATTTCACTTCACATGGATTTGACATGCCTATGTCATTTATGATTTCGTTGGTTGAAGTGATACGCTTATTGGTGAAATATGGACATCAGTGACTTCCAAGAATCAATGAAATCGTGCGGTCTGTGTTATCTGAGACTTCTGATTACAGTGAACAACAAATTTCAACATTTCTATTTTCACTCGAACGAAAATTAATGACTGTACATATTAGATACGCTGAACTCAAATCTAAAATCCAAAATTCTCTATCACGTACCATTTTAGGAGATATCGGTTTCAATGTTCTTTTTTTTTTTTTTTTTTCAAAAATAACGCTACAAAGATGCAATTAAAATATTGTAGTCAATCCTGAGTTGCAATAACCTCACTTTTTAAAACAAGCTTTTGAGAAATCTTCCGCTTGTAGCTGACATTAGGAACTTCCCTTGTGAGCTACAAACAATTGTCAGCTAACATAATAGGTGCCAACTTTCCACTCTATCCTTCTCCATGGCACTTATACTGATGAAACCTTCTTCCGTGTTCATCACTCACAGCCCCCAGGTTGGGAGAGAAAAAGTCCAAGTGCGAGTGCAGAAAATGTATTTTTAAGCACATATTGCACCCCAAACTTTTACATCCCATGTTTATATATGGTTTTATACTCCATTCTTAAGCATGGTCTCAATAATTTCCTTTAGTTGTCAGATTTTGTACTTCGTAGGAAATTTTTGCACACTGCCTTGAATTTCATCCATGCTGCTTTTCGTTTTCGGAAAGTAGTTCTTCAAAAGGCCTATCTTCCATCAATTTTAGTATTAGTGGGACAATAAAGATACATTCTTTTAATTTTGCTTAGCTTAATCTTGGAAACCTTTCTTTTAAATACCGAAAGCTACTACCCTTTCTGTACAAAGTCCTTACCTCATTTTTCATTAAGCCTGAATTAATGTGAGGTTTTGTTAAATTGAAATCCCTTACTAGATCATTCAGCTCAGATTGGAATATCAAATGGGGTTTAGTTTGAGATTCTGGTAACTGGAAATCTGGGTCGCTGATATTTCATACTGAAGGACCAGGCTCTTCTCTTCAGGAAACTATTTGAAGATACATAATTTAACGACCATAGTTCATTTGGCTTAGACTGTAAGGTAATTAATTATCATTAAGTACCTACAAGTCTTATAGCCGAAGGAATATTTTGATACCTTATGACATGTTTTGACTTTGAAGGGAAACCGGATACTTAAGTTAAACCGAAGTAACAATCTGTAATATGATCCCTTGGTTTTCTCCCAATCACTGGTATAGCAAATGACACTGATTTACGAGTGCCATTTAACCACCCCTGAAGCTATCCCGAACACTTATTTTTTATAGTGCAACATGTACTTTGTGCCCACCATTACCCTTCATCCTCAGCTTTACACCCAAATATAACTTGTAAGCCATTCTCACCTTAGAAGTTACAGATTTTCACCGAGATTTTGTCCTAAATTCACCAAATATGTAACAAAATAGATTTGCAGAATTTAAGCACTGGCGAAACACTTCAAAAAGTAACATCTGTATATAGATAAAAATATGCTCCTGTCAGGTTCTGTAGTATGCAAGAAAACTCAGTTAAAAGGAGTCTGAAGTGTCTGAACTTTTTTTTAACGGAGTTCACTAAAACATCACATCAGAGAATACAACATTCACTGCATTGTGCGAGACAGATACTTACAACTACGTTCGTTCCAAACATGGCACAGAGCTTTATGACGCGCATAGAGGACATGGTAAAGAATTCTTCTCGCCACCGTGATGGTGGAGACGGCTGAAAGTGATTGTGTAGTTAAAATGTTTGTTTAACGCAAAAAGTAATATTTGGCAAAAGGAAATCGCAGTATGTCATTATTGCTCCTGTATCTTCACTGATATATGCCATCTGCTGTCGTTCATAAAACCTTTCATAGAACTCATACCTTAAGCCCCTTGTCAAAATGAAAAAATTGCCTGGCCTGCAATAAAACTCTTAATAGCCTTGACTGACATCGGTTGCGGAGAGGGTGGGCCGACTGATAAAGGTTGTGGTGGGAGGAGCGGCGTAGCGCACAGGATTTTTGCAAATCACAAAAAGGGCAATATCTAGAAACGTTAGGTGATATCACAAAACGGATTTCAGTTCTGAAATTAGAGCTTAAAAATCCATCAGAATTGACTATTTTTGGTCCGGTGCAAATTTCGGTGTTATAAATCAACCATCCGAGCGACACAACGATAGGGGAGACCGGGGCTAGATGTTACAGTTCTTTACTTTGTCATTTTTCTCCAAAACTATTTCAAATATTTTGCCGTAATATAATTTTTAGAAGACATTCATTAAAGGACGATATTATATTTAGAAAAAACAAAATTCACTTTAATTTTGGTGAATATTTATATTTCTAATTAAGGAAATTGGAACCAACTACCCCATATATGGGTCAAATTGTTACAACCACTGGGGTAATTTGTTACAATTGAATCAAATAGAAAATAAAAGAGTCCGCATGGTAAGACACTGCATTTAATTATTGAAATAATATCATATACATCGCAAAACTTACATTTTGCAAACTTCATTATTATAGTCATTATCTGAGCTGCAATTTTTGCAAATATGTTTGTCAAGATGTGTACAGTAATCTTCAGCTCACTTAGAACATTTGGTACAGCTTAGCCACTTAGTTGGTGGTCTTGAAGTGGAATATGGTACAGTGCACACAGTACAAAAGTATTCATTTCCAGAAGAGGAAGAGTCCTCATTTTGGGCCCTCTGTTCTATTTTGTTGGCCCGGTTTGTCCCTTTGTGCCTATTCGTGGACAAAATATGCCTCTTCACTGATTTTGCATGTTTTTTGGCCTCGGCTTCTAAGTTACTTTTCACTGTTGGAATTGCACTTGCTCCCTGTTTTCACTTTTGCTTCATTTTGCGAGGGCCAGCTTTTGGAAATGGACGAATTACCTCTGGGCTGACAATAATTCCACTTGAGTTGGCTGTGGAAGTTCCTGATATGGAGTCTGACTTAGCTGGCACGCTGACAACAAGCTTTACCGCTGATATGTGGTTCTGCTGATGTCATCGATTCTATCGGCTGGGACTTTGTTGATACCTAAGGCTCTTGGCTAAGATTCTGCTGAAGCCGGTGTTTGTGGTAGTTGAGGTGTCTCAAAGTGTGTTGTTCTGACGATATTTTCTCTTCAGGTATAATGGAGGCATTTAAGGTTTCTTGATCACGGTCGGTCACTGCAGATGACAAGAGATTCTTATCAGCGACAATATTTCTCTTAGAAGGACATGCAACAATTTTCATAAATATAGATGTTATATCTGCCGGACTTATTTTAAATGGAAGTGCAAGGTTCACTACAAATTGAATGTCGTAAAGTGACATTGCTTTTCCTGGATTATTTCTATCCACGAATCAGACGCACTGTTAACAGATTTCTTAAACGGTCCAAACACAGATCTGTGAAGTGCTTGTAATTTATGATATGTATATGGATGAATTGAAAGCATAGCAACCTCATTAGCCTTAGCAAGATTTAATGCTTCAGTATCAAGTTGAGAACCATGATTATCTAGTATCAGCAAAACGGGTCTATTATTGGTAACTTTGGCGTATGTGATAAAATGCCTCATAAAGAGAAAAAAAAACTTCTCTTTTCACCCAACCTGACTTGTTAGCAGAACGTGCACATTCTTATTGCCCATTAAGAAGGAAATGTCCCTTAAAATTTTCCTTGGAAGTACAAAGAATGAGGGAACTAAGGTATGTAGATATGTGTCTTGAGAAGCTGTGCCGCTCTCGGTCTTTATTTTACAATTTCTCATGTTTTCTGTAAATTGATAAAAAAAAACTATGGTGGAATATATGAAAAAAATCGTATTGGCAAGTTGTTAAACTGTCACATCTTGCCCCTGGTTTGCTGTAACAACTAACCCCAGCGTACGCCAGCTCAAACTATAACACATAACACAATTATCGTTAAATTGTACGAATTGCTTATGTGTATGATTAAATACATAAGTGTGGGATGTATTCAGCATATTAATCTAAACCATATGCAACGAACGGTTTAGCCGCTATTAAGATTATTTTCAGACGAAGAAAAATTACTTTTGAACAAGGAAAACACATTCACTCTCTCGGTATGTATGCAACGCACTGCTTTGTGTCGACAGAAAGGTCAGTAAGAGGGAAGGCTCGGAGCTATCAACTGGCTAAAAATTAATTACGCAAATCTGGCGGTTAGTTCAAAATCGAACTGTAACAATCAGCCCCGTGTAACATCTGATATATACTGTAAGCAGAATTAAAAGTTACAAGTCTAAAGGGGGATCAAACCGGCTAACATTCCGTGGCCAAGACTCAAATCCACCAAAGAAACTAAGTTACAGGCGAAGTCTTACTACACAAATAATGAAGAGCTGGTTGAAACACAACTTATGCCCACTTATTTCTTTCTCTCGTTAAGATTTCCGAGATATTGGTTACTTTTTCTTTAAAATTCCCAAAGCTTTAACATTTGAGAATGCTAAGCTCCATTCTTCTGTCTCACTTGATCTCGTGGAAATGACATGGAATTTGAAAGACAACATTACACAAAACGAAATATGCAACTGAACTATTTACGTAAAAGTTTATTTTAAACTGAATCATTTAACTTCGCTTCGATATACCATGCTGAATGATTGTGCACGTGAGCCTAGTTACCTTCTTGCGTTTAGTGTTGTATAAGCTTTTTAAAAGGTTGTGTTAAGGGTGTCAGATGAAGTACATACTAAAAGTATGTGGTGGGTTATTATTGGCTGAGCAGGTATGTTTTATTTGTTTTGTACAAACACACAAATATAAAATCAACTCGTTAACATATGTCATTTGATGATTCGTGTTTCTAAGTTCCAAAGATATATTTACGTGATTCAAATATGTGCAATGATAATAAACTATCAATTGCTGGATACCTCACCGAAGTTACTTAACTGCAATTACGTATAGGAGTGATCGATAGAGTCCAAAATGTCACAATATGTAACTGAGGCTTTTTATGTTTAGAAACTGGATGTTCCCTCTGCTCCTTATTATCTGGTTCAGCGGAACTCACATACTATGATCCTCTTCCAGCACCCAACCGAATTACTTTGGAGAGGTAACACAGAAGCTGCTGCCTCTAAACTCTAATCCTTGATGACAGATATAGAACGTGACACAATAACATGACGCCGTTAGTTACGGCAGCATCTGTTTACTTAAAGCATACAGCGGGCGAGAGCAGGCTAATGTAAATAATCAGTAAGTCGGTAGCTAGAGTTGGCGCAAATGAAATGTCAATACTCGCTCGTCCTTAGGCGAGCCCTAAGCCAATATGTCGGGATTTTATCAGGAAGGCGCCCATGGGAGGCTTAGCGTCACTAATCAGACGGAACCGGATAGGATGCTGCTTACAAATCACGACGTAACTCCGAAAGGAAGAGCGGTCACAACACTGATTGGATTTATCTTCTTGTAAGCCGATCTAGAACAGATCTGGGCATTCAATTTGTACTTCTCAATGACTGATCAAGCGCAATGAAATGCAAGCGTTCTCAGTGGTAATTAAATCGTGTGCTTACAAAAGCTCGTAGATCAAAGCAATGAATAAACCGCTTAGTATCATATATTCAACATGATCATTCTTGATTCTGCCATCGCATTCTGACATGAAAAATTAACGTGTGACATAAAGGAGAAGTTCTAATGTACATTATAAATAAACAGTTGTAAGTGTCTGTTTGAAATGGATGCTACCAAAATGTTCAAATTGAAAATAAACTTAGATCTTCTCCAATTTTCCCGCTACACATGAAAGATGCTACGTATACTTCCGACAGCCGAGAATCTTTTCAAGGATTAGGAGAGCAACTTGTATGTGAGACACGATAGCTTTCAGGTAACTGCAGATATGGAAATAGAAAAGGCAGGTAATGAGGTAATTGATAATAAATATGTGCCAGTTAATATATTTACTTACGATTAATCATTTCGCTGACTACTGTTTTTCAAATCTCCCGAAGTTCTGGTCAAAATTACGGTAGTGTACCACAATTAGGATACGTTAAAAACTATTCTTATCGCTTCGAATCGGGGCGTAATCCTGTATTGTCCTGTAGCTTAATGATTTAATTATTTAACGAAACATCACATTACTCACTTAAATTAGTTAAATAAAAAATAAAAATTATTTACGGTTTGGTTTTAACTCTTTGTTTGTTTTAATTTAAATACTATTCAACAATGCAAAGAACCATTAAGGCAAAAAAAATCCACTTATCAAGAGATATAATAACTAAATTAAAATTTTGCCACGCTTGAATTTCAAGTAAACACAGAAAAGTTGGATTTGTTATTGCTGCCATATAATAATTACCCACATACATAATTACAAGATTTATATAAGAAAACCAAAAAGTTTAGATTGAATATGTATTATTTCATTCATTTCCTCAGTTTTCCGTAGTTCGTTAGAAAGGTACCGAATAGTTGCTCCCAAAACTTATATTGCACTGGGAGTACAGGTTATGAGGTCCAGTGAATTCCACACTAAAGCATTTTAGAATGAAGTCGGTGTCTGTGTGAAGTTGTCGGAACAGCAAAAGTCAAAAGGGCAAAGTCCTTTAAGTACTAAACTTGCCATTTAATTTCATTTACCGAGAGTGTGTCACGAAGGTTACCAAGAAAATGGCCCACAAAGCAATACAATGGTCATCACATTTTCATGCTCAAACATTTGTAAAAATTTTTTGGGGTGGGGATCATTCAAAGGAGTCTGCAAGTTAATCTCTCATGGGCTAGTTGTCCTAATAATGTTGGACGATAAAATATTAAACATCTATATTTAGGTAAACATTTCTAAATGTAGGGTAACGCAAAAGCTACTGGATATTAATCTCAAACTGGAACTTAACATTTCCCTAATGGTTGTTACATTCGTCTTGTGATTTGATACATTCGTTATGGTTTTCTATTCGTATGCTGAGTAAGAAAGTAATATCTGTAGAATCTGAAGATCTACCTATTCCGATCCAGTTTCATGGTGTAAGAAATACAATGTTTACAAATATAATGTTTATCCACCAAACACAGACGTGAGACATAGATAAATACTCTCGTTGCTTTAAGGAGACGTTTACTTTCTCCCTCCTCTCTATATCTCTCTCTAGTTCTCTCACACACATACACTCACTCACACCCAAACAACATACACATATGTAAGACTTGAAGCTTTCACGGCGAGCATTGCTAATCAAGGCTTCGCGGGTGATCAGCGGTGTCAAATTAATAAACGTCGAGCTTTCGGCCATTGTAAACTCCATGGCCTTCTTCAGGATCTCTGAACATACACTTCCGAACAGCTAAGCGCTAGAGGTAATATGTGTGAGGTTGACGGAATTTGCTTATTGTTCATGACATGACTCAATTATTTGATAACTGTAGAGTACAAATCACGTTTTAATTAAAATTTTAAGTGAGTACAGGTCAAAGGATGAAAATAAAACCTTAGTAGTGCAATACAATAGCAATATTGTGTTTATTCAAATATTGAAGTAGTATTACATAGTCATCGCAGCGTGGAGCTACCTAACGGGCCTTGGATGAATGGTAGCCGTTCACAGCAGCAGCCATTGTATGCCGTCTTTCTGCTCCCGAAAATTCCTTTTGGTGCATTCGAATAGGCTTCTTTTCTGAAAGGTCCCTAAGCTTGCGGGAACTATATATTTAACTGGCCCGGTGGAGAGTCAAGTCAAGAGTAGTTGGAGGTACGTTCAGTTGGATTGATGGCAGAAATCTGACAGTAGAACTCGGTTGAATGTAGGGAAGAGTGCCAAATGCGCAGTTCAGTTGCGCTACGCTGAACGCCTAAGACTTAATGTGAGTTTAGTAGTAACGCAACATTTATTTGCCATAGGTATGTAGCTACTTATACGTTCTAAGATAGCAACGATGTTTTAAGGAGACTGTAAAATCCCTTTTAGTAAATAGTGAAAATGTTACTCCGAATCAAAATAAAACAGAAAATAAGCTTTTTTTGGATTCGTTTTCTTATGATGGGGGCAACAGAGACCGAGACTGTACTTAAAAATAAATATGAAGTAAGACCAATTCAATACATGTTTATTCTTATTTCTACATTTCCAAACATTCCTACAACGCTTATTTATTGTTTATTCATACAAAATTTAAATACCGAGATTTTCGTGGAAATGCACGTTCCAGGCGCCATGATTCTGAGAAACAAACAAACACATTTAGAAAAAGGCCCTCTCCACGTTAGCGATATGTCGAACTTTTTCATTTTCTCCTACGTTGCTTTAATGTTTTTTACTGAAGTAGGACATATATGGCGCATTTTTATGACAAGTTAAATCTACGTCTTACATTTTTTGAGAACAGTTTTCTTCAATCTGAATGACTTTCCTCTACTGCTAGTCAATAAACAATAGGCAAAACACAACTATACGGAAAATTTAACTCTAGTTAATGCTTATGCTTTAAGTCAAAATCTTTATTGTTTTATTTCAGTGAAATTGAAAAATTTTGAGATTTCAGATATTTCTTGCTACTGGATTCAATTAAAGTAGTTTAATTTTTGGCAAGTTGCCAAGGTTAATCCGTTTTCTTACCACTTCGTCATGCAAAGAGAAAGAAATTGCAAAGCCCTCTTGAATAAGTTCATTATAGCTTAGATGTTCCCCTATATCCATTACATTTATATGAAAACGCGGACTAAAACAAATTCCAGACTTAATATTTACTTCCATTAATAGATAGGAGACTAAGCGCTTCTAACACTAGCGGAGATTAGAGAAAGTAACGTGAGCGCAACAAATCAGTATTCAATACTTAACAATAGGCCAATTTAGATGACTCTACACGGGAAGTCAGAAGGGTATAAGACCGGGTGCCCGGAAAGAAAACAAGTTGCTTGATCATACCGGGATGCAAACATGTCCGCCAGTATTCAAGCGAAAAAATAGTTATATTTTAGAGAGCAAGTGAAATATATTAAGAAAGCAATATTTAATGCCACAATTTTGTGTTGTATAAGGGAAATGAGGGCTTGCTTGATGTAACGTCGGGCGCTCTGTGTCACATAGCGGGAACTTAATTGCCATGGTAAACCGAAGAGGAGCAGTACATTAAGTATCGCGTTTGCAAATTTACTTTTATTTAAATGCATTCTTTTTCTTATTCTTTTCTGCACCTACAGCGCTGAATAATTCTGTATTAGCTAGCTGACCTCTGTTTCCTCCTTTGTATTTTTGCCTCCCCACCTCTCAGTAGGTACCTACGCATTCACCACTGTACATAGCCATTTATTAGTTTATCTTACGTTAGGATTCTAGTCAGAGGCAAAGTGTGTGCAGCCGTTAGCCTATGGGATTATTGCAGTGTGCAAATTTAATATGTAATTTTTAAAAAAAATGTTTTACTACTATTAGTTAACCGTTGTTATGGGTTAACTTGTAATTAGATAATAGATCCTTCAGACAATAGGTGTGCCCGCATCGGTAGCGTAGATGGTAGCACTTCTGCCTCACGTTCAAGAGGTCCCGAGTTCGAATCTCGGTTAGGGTGAGTTACCTAGATACGGATTTTTCCGGGGTTTCCCGTATCCTTCAAGACGAATGTCGGATAGCTAAGCTCCATGGACCCTGGAATCATTTGAGCATCACATCACCCAATTCATTCACCGTCCGATATGACTCAACTTTGGAGAACGTAAATTACAAAAAAGAAAAAAAAGACACTATAGGTGTTCAGCCAAAAATTTGAAAAACTAAATTAAGGCTATGAATGGAACTTAAATCAAACTTCTTCAGCCCTTCGTGCCTAAGCCAAAAATATCGTTGTTTATGTGCAAGGCATGTGTGAAAGATAAAATACCTCATTTGTTTCAAATATATCAGTAAATCTTCCTAAGGATATCAAATATTAGAGATACAATACCTCAAAATCAATTTATTATATTGCAGATTCCTAAGTCTAACATACATAGGGATATAATATAATGCCAGTTTGGTTGAATGAGCATCTAAACCGGAATATGAATATTATTGCCGATATACATGCTGGCCGTCATATTAAAGCTTTAAACTACAGCTAAACATTTTAAATTTTACCAATGCTGTCGAAATGTTTATGCGCGAACACACACACACACACACACACACACACACACACACACACACACACACACACACACACACACACACACACACACACACACACACACACACACACACAGACACACACACACACAGACAGACACACACAGGCGCGCGGTACCGCAAATTAACAGGAGTGTATAAATGAATAATTTCATGCTGAATGAGCTGGCTCAGAGAAACTTTACAGAAACATCAATCTTTCGCAAGTATGGTAGGAAAACCCACATAATCGTCTTAAAAGCCCTAGTCGTAAGAAACAAATACCGATCCAGTTAAGCAGCATGGGTTGTAATAAATCATGCATTCTCACATCCCGCGTGCTATGAAGTTGCCTGGGGGCAGTTTCCATTTAACTTATTTGAAACGAGCTTCAACATGCTAGATAGACAAGGACCTATTATTAGTTTGCTACCTCTTCCTACTAATAGAGTAATTAAAGGGAGGCTATGTGGCTTTTTCTCTCCATTTGCAATAGCTCCCAAATTAGTAGCTATAGTGACCAATTATGCGTGTAATAACATCAGCTATTAACAGATTGGAAGCACGAACTCCACGCTGATTTAAACAGAGTTTCTACCAAGATAATTCCTGTGAAGAAGAGAGTGGAAGAGAGACAGAGAGAAAGAAGAGGGGGAAAGGGGAGAGACAAAAGAATAAAGTTAACGTTCATTAGTTCGTTTTATATTGGGTTCTGTAATGCGACTTAGCGGCTGCAAATGTCGTCGCTATAATCTACAGCTCTATTGGTTGAAAATGTCGCTTCTCCGCATCCCCACTACATGTACGTTTGTGTTACAGATTGAGAGCAGCGGTTTCCAGAGATATTTTATTAAGGAAGCACAGTAATGTCGCTCAATGCGTCTGTCTCTGCAACTCTCCCTAGACTATATAATCCGACAATGAATCACCCTTGTTTTTACTATAAACCAATTCTCATTCTCCTAAACGCAAGAGTAGTTTTAAATGTATCACACCGTTAATAGCATCCCAACGTTCCCAGAAGAATGGAGTACTCAGAAACCAGTTGCCGACAACAGATGTGTATGAACCACTAGCAGCTACATACATGGAAATCGTTACCACCAGTGCTGAATATTAGCCCAGAACCTTACAAATACTTGCAAATTAATCCCAAGCCAAACCGATGGGAGGCATAGGACGTCATCTTCCGTGCATCTATGTGAAAACCAGAGATAAGCTCAAAATTTAACGCCAGAGTTGTAAGGAAATAGGGTGGTCTATGAGGTATTCTATATAAAACAGGGGGACACCTCACGCACTCCGAACTACATTCATGAGTTGTGGCTATTAACCCTCAGGAGCAGCGAGAAGTGAAGGGACCAATGTAGTCTGCAGGCCTCAAAGGTACAGATCACAGAGACGCGCAAGTCCATATCAGTTCTAGGTTCGAAGACAAGTACCAAAGTAGAAGCTGCCTAGAGAGGATGATGAACGACCATTGGAATAATCAACCCTCCACTTTCCATAGCGGGAAAGTAGTAT
The DNA here is from genome assembly GCA_030765055.1 of Mantis religiosa. Classification (NCBI taxonomy): domain Eukaryota; kingdom Metazoa; phylum Arthropoda; class Insecta; order Mantodea; family Mantidae; genus Mantis; species Mantis religiosa. The sequence goes on along the minus strand of CM060950.1, from coordinate 259,641,545 downwards.
ACTCTTTCCTTGGAACATGCATCCATGTCACCTTCCGACGAAGTCATACGACACGATACTTTAAAGCACAACAACTGAAAGGTGGAAAAAATGGAGTGGAAGGGAACAGAGGGAAGGAAAACGCGGTAAATAAGAAATCATCCCAGTATTTGGCTATTGATCAGGGAAAGCGATGGAAAACCCGAGAACAGAGAGTGGGCGGTTAACGGAAGTCGATTCCGTGAAATTGCGAATTCAGCAACATTCGTTACCGTGAAGCCATCTCGCTCGGTAAGAGTTATCTCAAATACTATAACATACTGGACCATATTCTAATTTCATGCATTGGTGAAATCTCAATGACGTCTGGAAACAACGGTTATTATTTCCGTCTGCTTACTACTGGATGAATAATGTCTTGCATGCTGTGAGTTCTAAGTTAGGTTTTCTACTCTGGACGCTCAGGACATTGACATATCTGGTTTCACAGTTGAGCCAAATGTATACTGCATGTCAGAGCGTGAAAGTGTGTCGGAAACAATACGAACAACGTAGTTGTTTACACAAGCTTATCAAACAAACATGCGAGTCAGAAGAGTGATGTCGTCCAGGTATTGTAGACAGGCATAATAAGTAAATCTTCTCATCACTGACTCCATGAGGCAATGGAAGGTAGCTGCTGCGTTCAGAGGCCAAAGGGCTAAGCTGTGAATTGCCAAAGCCCTGGCCTGTCGAGAATGTGGTCCCTCGGGTCCAGGGCTACCTGCCAGTAACCCGAATTCAGGTTCAAGGTAGAGAACCACTGCGCACCAGCAAGCGTGTCAAGTGTCGTTAATCCGGGGTAAGGGGAACCAGTCAGCTTTCAGATGCCGCCATATGCGACAGTATTTATTATCGTTATAGTATATGATTATTTCAGGCTTTCTCTATACACCTGCAGGCAGTTGGTCCGAAGAAACAAATAGACTTCAGATCAAAACTATTTTACCCTTTTTGAAACATATTGAAGAAATGTTTCGGTTTTCTTTTTCTGAAGCTAAGTACACTTTCCTATTGGCTGCGACCATATGGACAAGTAAAATCACTGGTCAAGTCCTCTCTTTTTTAATTGACGTCTTCCCACATTTAGTCACATCAGACGATGAATGAAATGGGTGAAATGATGCTCAATGCGTCCGGGGTCCATGGAGCATAAAGTTAGCCAATATCCGTCTTTCAGGATAATGGAAAACCCCGGAAAAGCCTTATATAGGTAACTCACCCTGAACGAGATTCGAACACGGGGCCTCTTCAACGTGAGACAGACATGCTACCATCTACGCTACCGAGGCGGGCAAAAATCCTTCTTGTTATTACGTACTGTACCGACGAAGGGAGGTTGTCTTTTGCGCATCAGTGAGACTGTAACTTTTCTGAGAGCGCCATTAATTGGTTCAGATTGTCTAACTACTAAAGCTTATGCGGAATTATTTTGGTAATGTGGTCCTTCCGGCTACTATCCAATAATAATTTTCCATATTAGTGGTGTAAAACGTTTTGTATCACTCAAAAATAATCTTTTTAAGCCAAACTTTTTTGGCTTAGACAGTATATATTGTCTAAAACCACGCCGAGAGTGACGTTCTATCCAAAGAGAATAATGTTTCTGACAGTTACTCACAGAAGTTGTAAACCTTTGTATAACATCAGCCAATTTCTTCAGTACCAATGAATACCATTTGGTACTCAGTACAAAGTATTAATAACTAATACCACGGGCAAAGCTATATTGCATAACTCACTAACGAAAAAAATATGTCATCAAATGTGACGAGACTAGGCGCAAGGGCCCCGCTGGAGCTGTACGGCAACTTACTGCTGATTCGTCGTTCTTGCAGCTGCAATACTAAACAGAAAAGGATGTCACCACAGCAAACATTTGGGTAAGGTTTAATGTTAGATGTCTTGGTCAGACAAATAAATTGGTGCATTCGTTCGTAAAATACAGCAGTTAAACATATTTAGGGGTCTCCCAGGCCCCGCTACTAATGGAGGGTTAGCGATTATAAATTAGTACCTCTAGGGTTTACTTTCCTTTCTTTTTCATTAATATATTTAGATTTTTGGCGTTCTTTGCAGCGGCAGGGCAGTTGATTATTTGCGATGGAAGGATTCTGCCCTGAGGCTTGGCGAGAATGCTGAAGCTGCATCCATTTATGAAACTGCAGGTTTTGGATGGCTAATGCAAAAATAGTCTCTGATAGTGTCTGGTGTCTTGCAAGGAAGCCTGTCCTTGTTAACGGAAATGCATCCCTTCGTCCCACAGACCATATTGTAAGTACAATGAGCCCTAATTGGGTGTTGCACCAACCTTAGCTCCATTTAGCTCCGAACGCTTAAAAGGCACTGCAAGTTCTAAGAATATCGTTATCTACAACCACGCACCGCTCGCGGGGGGGGGGGGCACAGTTAAATCAATTCCAGGAAGACAGGATGTAATGGCAGGCGACAAGAAGGAATTCTTGGAGTATGACGTCATTCATAGTGAAATAAGACCTGAAGCTTTGCAGGCGCCGAATATATTCAAGATATTCTCGATAAACAAGCCAGGTGAAAAGACGATTAGAAATCGACGTTTCAGGAGCGTACATCGCTCCCATCATCATGATATTTATAATAAATGTTATAAACATTAAATGGATATAACGCAAAGATCAAGAAATACTCGCATCACTGATAAAATAAATATAAATAACCTGATGATGGGAGTGATGTACGCTCCCGAAAAGTCGATCTAACCGCCTTTTCACCTGGCTTGCTTCCCAAGAATATCTTGTATCTTTCATAGTAGTTTAATGCCAAATAATGGTTATCTTATTTTATATCTGGTTTCCGCATTTTTTGTCTCGTGCCTAGTGATTAAATATTCCAAGGCCGTATAAGAATTTTGTTAAAAATAAGTAAAGGACAGGGATGTTTGCGCTGTATCACATCTTTTAAATTTAACGGCATTTAGGATAACGTATACGAATCCAACTGATCTAGAAATAAATATTAAGTAATTCTATGCTTTAAGGATCCTTTATTTAGAGACATTTACGATATTCATATGTTCAATCCTAAATAAGACTTAGTTCCTGAAGTACTTCATTTGCAACCACCCTTGTAATTCCCATATTTGTACCGGGAGATTTCACATGAAAATATATTTACTAATGCTTTTTCACTCTCTCAAATGATGGTTGGACATCTTGCATGATTGTATGAACCTGTTAATTGAACATTCATTCACTGCCGACTCGGACTCTGCTAAGGAGAAAATAATTTTGTATAAGGACAGATTTCCCATCCTAATCCGGAATCGGACCTTGAATCCCTGATTTGAGAAGCCATAACTTTGACCACTCGACCGCAGAGAAAGTGTAGCGTGCCCTAAGATGTATTATCTCATTACGCGATTTTGTGTTTGCGCCTTAAACTCAATCAGATTGAAATTAAACTCTGAACGTCTTAATGAACAGGTAACGCGACCCATTGCGTAATAGCCCAAAGTGGGTCTGAGCCAACTGACTGCCGACTTCACGCCCACATACGTGAAAAAGTGGTCGGCGATTATCCAACCTATACGAGGAGAAAATCTGGAGAGCATCTCGGCACCCCTAGGCGGAACGTTTGCTTTCTAGCCCAGAGTTCGCTCCTTAAATTCTTCAGGATGCTGAGTGGACACGAGGTCTTAAAATCCACACCTCCCAGGGGTGGGATCGAACCCAGCCCCATGCCGGGCGCAGGGAGCCAAAGCACAGCGCTCCAGCCCACTAAGCCATGGCGCAGGACTTACATAATGAAGTAGTTAACCGAAAAATGAATAATTTTTACATCACAGAGATAGAAAGGCCAACTTTGAAGAAAGTGCATAAAGCCTCAACATTCTATTTACTTCCAAGGTAGTATTTCAATAGTAAGTTTAGTTCTTTTGAAGCTAGGATTTGGAAGGGGGGAGAATACAACACACGCAACAGACAAATTTTAAAGGAACGTTTTACTATACGGGCAGAAGGGCTTCATAGGTATCTGCGGGATATTCAAAGTTAACGCAATTAAGGACACAATAAAGTATATATATGAAACTTGTATCAATGCAGCATATATAACGCCACATACTTGGAGTGATAACTCGCTACAGGAACTCTGAACCGATGTGAAACAACCGACAGTTGGTAATTGTGCATTCTGGAGGAAATAAGTTTTTTTTTTTTTTCTTCAAACACTTACACTTAAGGCCCTTGAAAGACGTATATATTTCCGCAATAATATGAATTACAACTTCATTAAGAAGAGCTGCAATACTGGTTACACAGATGTTGGAGATTGAGATTTGATTTGTAAAAGATAATCTTTGGTTTTAGTCAGCTTGTGCAGCCTACTGCCCTCTGGTCACCTTATGCGTGTGGCTCATAGTGGCGATAGGTCGTTAACCCAACACACTTGTTACTCGCGCCTACCGTTCAGGATACTCTGAATCTAGGAAAGTGCTTTTATAAAAAGATCCGAGCGCGGATTATTTTGTGTGCATGCGTGTGTGCATGTGTGTGAACAGCATAATTCATACACAAAGTATGAATTGTTCAGCATCCTCCAAAAGAATATTTTCAAGAGGAACCTGTCAACCTATTATAAACTCTACATGGAACATTTTTCTAAAATTGTGATTACTTAAAGATGACTGAATATTTTATTTAAAATGTTATAATACGTTTTAACATATTTTTACAAGCAATTAAATCTTAAATTTGATGGGAATGTCCTCAGTCTCCTACGTTCTAGATGACTTTTGCGTATCTTGGAAACCGTAAGAGATATACAAAACGTTACTATACAAAACATGGATATCTATTAAAATACACAAGTTATGTGTGACGCACTTTTGTAGTGCTCAATTTCCGATATATTCCGAACAGGGATTTTTTACGTATGTGAAGCAGAATTTCCGTATTTCTTCCCAAACAGAGCTACCTTGTCACCGCCAGGGGAGTGTCTAATTCCGTAATTAACACTGACATGTGCTATGCTAGCAAAAGAACAAGATAATATTTCGTGAATTTCTCTCTTTCCTCAATGTAAATAATCAATAATTTAAAGTCATGATAGCCATTTGCCAATTCCTTACTTGCATAATAAGTCAGGAGCTTTCATTCGGTGAAATGTCTTTCATTGAAATTTTAGGTATGTGGATACTCGCCCACAGATAATTTGCAGGCATATTAAAAGCTGTAGTGACATATTTGAATTTTAGGCATTTAATGTCACAAAGTACCAACATTTCCAGTGCGCCCATAGTTCACCTGTAGCTTTTAAAATTATTCTCTTAAAGCGTGAACCAAACATCACTTATGCAACTTTATTTTACTGTACAAGGGATGTCCCCATGTTTTCATACTAAAACAAAGATAAGAAATAAAGAACCCCTTAAATATTGTTTGCTGAGCCAGTTTAACGTATTTTAAATATGCAACTTTATATCCTTTATTTATATTTGTCTAAATTTATATATTTGTATGGATGTATTAAACAATAAGTTGACTTCAAGGGCACAACATATGCCAAATCTTCCATAGAGAATATGTGATGCTTAGGGATACAATTTACCATGGTTCTTCTCACCACATTGTCTTATGAGATCCGTTTACAGTTTACACACGTCTTCACGTAGTCACATGAGGAAAGGACTGTACGAGGATATTTGAGGACTTGCCATCGGAATACTTCAGCCAGCCAAGGGTAGAGTCTTGGCTTCATCTGCTTCAACGTTGTCTTTTGTTACCCGTATATTTAGAGGTTTCCTTCCTTTGCTTGATTTGATGGCAATGTCTCAGTACATGCCAAAAGTTTACGATAAAACCCATACTTGTTTCTCTTTAATCATAGCACTCATTCTGTCCTTATGAATCTCCGACAAACTTAGGTACCCAAAACAAAGGTGTTTATGCTGTGTGCAGCCTTCTTGCTTATCCATAGCTCAGCAACTTGAGGTTTAAATAGACGATTCGGATTGTTTAAGATCATGTAAACCTGCACTGACTCTCCAGGTCTTGGCGAAATCTTTATACCTACACTTTACGCCTTATAATATTGAAACCTACGGATTATGGAGCAATGTGCGAAAAACTGTACCTGTACACTGCGATAACTTTTCAAACATATAGATCTTCCTCGCAGAGAAATGAATAACAGCTCTTTGAACTACTTGGAGTAATCTAGAATATCTTGACCGTCCAACTGAGGAAACAGCCGGTGAGACTGTTTTACAAGGGAAAATTGGGGAGCACAGCGTGCTATTTATCGGTAAACACATTGGCCCACGTCTACTGCTCCGTTACAGTGGTCTTTTACTGTAGTAATCTTTATATAGTATTCACCTTATATCAAATGTTGTGCCCGGATTCGATCACAGGCAACCGCAAAGTGGGAATTGTGGTAGACAACATAGAGCTGGGGTGGGTTTCCTCCTGGTCCTCCGGTTTCCCCCTACATCATTCCACCAATAGCTCCATCTCCTTCATCCCAGGCGCTGGACCGGCCCCCCAACCGTGATCTCATCTATGAGGTCAATATGCTTCGGCTCCCTCGCTCTAAAACCAGCATTGGTGAGAAAGGGAGGCATAAAAGACAAAATATCAAACGTTGTTCTTTAAATAGTGACCCAATCCGTCATAAATTCTCTAAAGTTACGCAAAACATGCTATACGTTATAAGTATACTAAATAATACAAGTATTATGTGAAAGAAATACTCATAAATAGACTCTACCTCACCGCAACATAGTCATGCAGTATTCGTCAAGAAGAACGGTTTGCTTTTGCTGACTTAATGTACATTAATTAAATCTTAGGAATAGCTGGTAGCAGGGTGAAGATGAAGTCATGAATGGGATCTAGTATATAAACCAGGAGCTATTTTATAAGCTGTTTTGATTTTACTCTCCAGTAGGGAATCCATATCATCAACTGAAAACTTTCGTTGCCTTGCATGTAACTGTCTATCCGAGGCTTGTTGTGGAACAACAATGCAACCAACTGAGTAATTGTTATAATTATGAAGCCAATTTGTCCTTTGCCGAGTATCTTCACTGAATTAGAATTTGACCAAAATTACCTTAGGTTATAACGCATTTGCTGATAAATTATCCACGATATTTGTGAACAAAATGAATTAATGTCCCTTGCGCTAAGAAATCAACACATTTGTTCTCTATTGTGGGGTATAAAGGTCCGTCTTCAGCGTTATGTTTAAACTTGCGGTACGCTTCTACGCTATTGGAGTTTCATTAAAGATAGGGAGATTAGTACACAAATAAACTTTAATTTCAAAGCCAGAAACTTAGGATTAATTGAATAACAAAATGTCCTTCGCTAAAGAAGTTGACTCTAACAAACTTGCATTTCTCTTGATAGTTTAAATATTGTTAAACAGAAAGCTTTTGTAAATGCTCTTCTCATTCTAGAGTTGCCTCTATTGGCAGTAAAATCACTGGCAATGGTTGTAGAACACGGATAACGTCGTCAGAAAATTATTAGATGAACCTGTGGGAAAGGAGACCCTTATGACCTCTGTAGTTCTTAACTTCGGGCTGCAGAATATAAAGAAAGCAAAGAAAATTTGTCATTCACAAAGAAAAAAAATAAGAGTATAAAGAAGAGCACATGAAAAAAAGAATAAAAAGAATTGAGCACTGAAAGATAAAACATACAAACCGTGATAATAAAGTGTAGTTTGTAACACCATTTTAGGTCGGCGTAAACAAAACTCGTAATTAATTTTGCAATAGGCAACCAGTAGCAAAACGGCAGAACGCTTAAACTGTTACTGAATTAATATCCGTAAGCATGTGCCTGTTGATATTGTGCTACAGAACATCCATCTGTCGTCTTGTTTTAAATTAGTTATCATGATATTTCCAATATTATAATACTTATATTTACTTAGTCCCAGAATATTTTGTCTATAAAATGACACTATAGTTATCATTAATATTATCTTTGTTAGTATTGGAAACAATAGCTGTGTAACAATTGAGTGGACGAATTCATTGAATGACAATCTTTGGAAAGCACGTTGAAAGTTTTGTGTTACAGATGGTAATAGCTACTACGATCATTATTATCCGCCACCGCGGATTTCAAAAAGGTAATCTTGGTATTTCTGTATGTTTTATAAACACGTTCTCCGTCCTGAAATTTTCAAGTAGCTTCTGTTGGAACGTGCGGACGCATGCTGTAATTACATTTGCCGTTAACACTTGTTTAATGGCATACTGACAAACAGTACAGGACCACGTGGTTATGGTTGAAGGAAATATATATCCCCCAGGAAAGTGCTTATCCTTAGGATGCCTAAATATTGGCGACTCTATGCATTGCAAAGGGGGGAGAAGGCCAGTAAGGTTGGGCTTTGTATCTCCATTTTTTGTAGGTTGCATTCTTTGAGGAGACATTCGTACGTCTATAAGCTTCAGTTAGCTGTGGAATTCATTGTACAGACATAAGTGACTCTACTGGTACTTTAACGGTCCAACGTTCTTAAGCATGGGCTTTAGTGTGCTGAAAAGATTCTACAGAAGCACTGACTCAATTAACCGGCGCAATGCAGTGTACTGGAGAAACCAAACCACCCATTGCTTTAGCGTTCTATACTGAGGTGCTAGTAGTCTCAAATTATGGTGCACCAATTTGTAAAGTGTAATTAAACAGTCCAGGGTGTTTCGAAAGAAATCCTCGCTAGACTTGCCGTCTTAGGATATCTTCATATGCGCTCAGTATTAATAGATAATTTAAAGATAGCTTAAAGCACGTACTTCGATTCACCATTTATCGCAGAAGAGTGAGACGTTTGATGAGAAATGGACTGAAGTTTAACTAAAGCTGCAGTGCTCACACACGTAACTATGTTTCTTTAACCCTTTAATGAATGGTGTTATACTGCATTTAGCTTAAAATATTTTAGAGCACTTTTTGTTATTAAATTGCACTTGCTTTTTTCAATTATACATACAAAATTTTGAATCTTTTGAATTGTAAATATTCTATTGATTTTACAATTACATTGTAGTGTTTTGTATACAAAAGGGCCAAATCCAAGTAACTGCAGTGACGTAATACCCCGTCAACTTCCAAGCCAGCCATCACACCGATTATTTTACTTGGGACCTCCCCGTCCTTTAGCACAGGCACATTTGACTGCACTTGGCGAGATTCGAACTCATTACGTTTAGCTTTAAATGGACGGTCAGTCCATTATATATCGCTTCAACGACCATGGCTATTGGGATCGATTGGTTCAAGGCACCGCAGAAAGCCGCATTGACACTGGTTTAGTAAATACAGCAAGAGCGGCATATGTGGAAAAATAATTAATCCATTAAAGGTTCAAGGGCATTTGAAAGAACTGCTAAATCACATCAGGTCACAAAATTTAAGAACAGTGAACCCATTGTTGCACTTTGCCACAGAGTATCGCAACAATTGGCGTAGAGTGTGAACCTGAAATGAGCTGTTTATTGCTTTCGTCCAGTTATAAAGAAATGAGAGTTTGCTGGTAATGAATGCTCTTTTTGTATTTACGTAGTCAGATTCCCCTTAAGGCCTACTGTGGTAGGTACGGGAATTGGCGACCCCGGGGTCCCGAGCCAAATCTCGCGATTGGGTACCTCTTAGTGGTGAGAGAGCTAATGCCAAACGCCGAAACAAGGTCCAAATCTGTGTTTGACCCTAACCTTCCTGATCACAAGTCCTAGCGCGGCAAGCGGAGGGGTGACTGGGTAATGCGTAAGTCCCAGCTCCTGGTTATCTTGTAGGACTGTGTTCGTATCCGATGTTAAAGGTCAGTCCCGGGGAGGGGTCATTGCATGAGCTGTTACGCTCCTGAAGGCGATTGGGTCCCTCTGTCTGTACATTGGGAGGGGAAACCCTGAGGTGAGCAAGGTCTAAGCCAGGACTCTCACCTAAGCCGGGGTGGCGCCCAGGATGTCAGCACGCCATAGGAGACGTTTGCAATGGTAGAGGGTAACGTCGCAATGGGTACTTTTAAAAAACAAAACAGTAAAAAACACAGTAAAGGAAGTAGTTGAGTGTGGTCCTCGCTACCTAGTGGTAAAGAGAACAGAACAAGCATAGGATTTTACATCTGTGAATTCATTTGTCAAACAGAAGGGCCTTGATAACATATCTCGTGCTGTAAAGTTGTGCACCAAATCAAGATATGGTACGCTCCTGGCGGAAGCAATATCAGCATCCCAGTCAGCTAAAATGCAGAAGACTACTCTATTGGGCAGTTATCCTATAAAAGTACAGCTACACAGAACCCTGAATTCCTATAGCCGTGTTGTAAACACTAGTGCTTTGGACGGTATGCCCAAAGAGGATACTCAGGTTAACCTTCAAGAACAAGTTGTAATGGCAGTATATCATGTACAGCGCAGAGAGCGAGGCGTATTGGTTCCTACTTGTACACCGTTCTTGGTCTTTGATCGGGTTGATCTCCCTAAAAGAATAAAGGCAGGATATGAAGTGATTGAGGTTAGGTCATATATACCGAACCCCCTCAAGTTGCTTTAAGTGTCAGCGCTTTGGTCATACAAGTGAGTTGTGTAATGGTGCACCTTTATGTGTCAGATGCGGTAGCGTGTTGCATGACAATGCATGTACATCACCTCCAGCATGCGTTAATTGTAGCGGTGAACATTCATCTATTTCACGAGAATGTCCCAGTTATATTGAGGAGTGAGCTATTCAGGAGATCCGGGTTAAAGGGAAGGTATAGCCCGGAAAATTCACAAGCCTTATCCGTATCCGTAAGCCGTATCCACAAGCCCTCAGTAATGAGTTCCCATGTGGCGGCTACTCCGTGACTTAAACGAGAAACTGGTGCGCAAACATGCTACTAGAACGGGGCCACCATATCAGATAAAGTCCTTGTGCTTAGGTTACCACCAAATATTTTGCGATGTACACGTACAACTTCATCCACACAAGCTAGGACTACTGCCAATAAGAACACCCCAGTTACGCTATCTGTCAAACCGTCAACGTCAATAACAAAGACAAGCCAGCCTGTTGTGTACGAAGCACCAGCCAAAACATTTCAGACCAAGTATGACAGAACAGACTTCTTGAAAGAAGCAACGAAAACTGCTCCCACAAATACCAAGGGAAACAGAAGCCCACGGACTTCTCCGTGATCGTCTTCGGAGTTATCATCTGGACAGGACTCAGACCGGCAACATTCATCTTCGTCGGTCGTAGCCTCAAATCTTTTCGAGGCTTGAACTGAACGTTCCAAATGCGAAAGAGTTCTCCTCCACAGAGGATATGGAGCAGGTAGATCCTGGCCACGCAGCCAGAACGGCAGCAAAGAAAAATCAGGATAAAGCTGCGGAAACGATTAGCCCAACACCAAATATAGAGGGGAAAGTTGATCCGACCACCGCTAAAGTGTGCGTAATGTGCGTATACATTTGACATCTTATCCCATTACTGTCGCCATGGCTATCCTACAATGGAATATACGAAGTTTAAGAGCACATGGACCAGCTCTTGAACTTTTTCTCAATAATTCTGATCCCTTGTTGGTATACTTATAAGAAACTAAGCTACGACCACAAGACAATTTTAAAATCAGACGTTACACACCACTGAGGTGGGATATTGAAAAAGAAGGGGGCATTCCTGCTCACGCGGGCACTATGATAGTCCTCAGGGATGACATATTCGTGGATTCTACACAGTTGCAATCTGATATCCAGTCTGTAGCTCTAGGTATTCAGCCGCCATCAATGAAGTTTTGCATTTGCAATGTATATACACCTCCATCAGATAACCTCTCGTTAACAGAGCTTGAAGATCTGGTTTCCCAACTATCAACACAGTTTCTCATAGTGGGATACTTAAATGCCCATCACCTCCTTTGGGGCTCAAATTGGGTATGTTCGAGAGGCAATCTCATTGCAAAATTCATGGAGAGCAAAAACTTGGTGCTCTTGAACACAGAGAAGCCAGCGTTCCTTTCAAACTCTTTTAATACCTATACCCTCATTGATTTAAGTTTTTCATCCCAGTTAGCAGTTTCATTGCAATGGAATATCATCTCTGATTTACATTCCAGTGACCACTCTCCATGTCTTCTTAGTCTCTTAGCACAAGATGTCTCCCTGACGTATACCTAGCTGGCGCTTTGATCGTGCCACCTGGAACCTTTCCACCCAGTTAGCTGTTTTTATTTACGAAGAGCACGATTCTGTGAATGATTTAGCTTATCGTCTCACAGAGAAAATTCTTTCTGCCACAGAATAGTCTTTTCCACGTTCGTTCACCCAGTCCAGTTCATGTCCTGGTTAACGAACGACTGACAAAATACTATTAGTGCTCGTAGACAGGCTCTAGGCATATTCCAACGACACCCTACCCTAAGTATCTTAAGTGAGTACAAGAAAGCGCGTGCAAAGTCTAGGGAAAAAATTAAGAACAGCAAAAGGACATCATCGAACAACAGACGTACATCTTCCTCTATTGTATGGGATAAGTTAAGCCGCGTGGCCGGAAAATCCACCCACTTGCCAATCGTTGGTCTGGAAACATCTGCAGGAGTTGTTGTTGATCCCTTTGACGTGGCTAACAGCTTTGGCTGTGCTTTTGCTCAAGTGTCTAGCTCAAATATTTATGCCCCTTAGTTCATCTCAATTAAGATTGAGCTAAAATCCCAAATATTCCTGTTTCGTTCCAGAAACCATAAAGATTATAACCGCATCTTCACCTTGGAAGAGTTAAATCACTCTGTTTCATCTTCGCGACTGGCAGCAGCTATACTATTTCTAAATTTACCTAACAAAAAACCGCCGGAGTCCGGCGGCAACTTCTGTTCTGTTATCTAGCACAACCTTTAAATTTCTTCTATTTAAACTAATGCTTCAAAGGGCTTTAATTTTACATTAGCATTTACTATCAAGCTGCTCCAAATATTGGGTAGCAAAATACATATAATGCATGCCATCCACACTACTCAAAATTTATTCTAAACATATAAATACGCTTAAAAACCCAGTCTTCAAATATCGTTAATCTTACTAGCTATCTATTAATGTATGCATATTGGGAAATATTAAACATCAAGACGCAAAATTTGGCAAAAGTATGAAATTTTAAAACCCAAAAATCTCATACACTAAAAACATACATTGTAAATTCAACACACATCACCCTTAATAAAGGGAATATGAACTTAATATATAAAAATATTCTAAATAACTAAATATCACTTGAAATTCAAAATTTACAAAAAAATTCAAAATTAATTGAAAAGTATAATTGCAACAGTCAATCTTAACAACAGTTACTATAAATCTGTTTCAAATATTAAACAACATAATAACAATATGACAGCCTATATGTATTACTGAATACAACTAAAATCTTAAATACGGGTATTAAGCACAGACAAAAAGAAAACTTACAAAAATCAATATTAAATGTCAAAAAGAAACTTTCTCTTCATATTTTATACACACACTATTCTTTTCACAAAGCTATTCCAGTAATTATCCATCATCACTTGTTCCCTTCTAGGGCTCTTTATTTATTTCATTTTATACTTTACATAGTTATCCCCCCCCAAAAAAAAAAACAGCACTCACAAAACACACACTAATAACCACACTAAAATCATCGAAAACTGTTCTCCTCTCTCCATATCAGATCAAAAGAAGAAAGTGCAGTACCTACGTCCCCAGTCCGCCACTGCAGATCCACTCCTAGGCCAGTTGGTCTGCACAGATTCTCCCAATATGTGCTCAGCCATTTTAAAAGTTCCCTTACAAATCGCCGCCATCCTAAATAACAATATCAATAATTTCTTCCCTGGTTTGCTTCTCCACTAAATCTAAATATCCTTCTCTACATCCTATTATCTTCCAATAGATATAAAATAATGTCTCCTACTATTGAGAAAGAAAGCTTTATATGCCTCTTGTACTTATTTCTGTTGTATAAGTCATACATTGCAAATATTCCGAGATCGACTTTCTATCGTTTCCGATCTTCTAACTGCTTCTTCGGGTTGATTCATTCCTATAATGGGGTAGGGTGATTCATTTACGTCACAATGTAAAGTGCGGTAACAGCTCAACCTAATTTCTTTTTGTTGTGGCTTTAAAATAATAACAACCCCTTGCCGTTGCAGCCCTCAAAAACTAGTGGGCTACTGACATGACCACTGGCCTAAATGGCGAACTGCCGCGGCAGAGGGGGATGGTCATCAAACAGATGCGGGAGATGATGTTGCCAGCATCAAGCACTCTCCAGTCCTTATGATGGTTTCGATGACCGCGATTGCTCCATACTTCTTTCAAAATACTGAGTGTGCACTGCTTCTATACCTGAGACGTAGAATATGCACCCCCATCTGGTGACAGCGAACTGGGGCATATTCCATAGGGGCAAACGAAAGCTTCATATTCAAGGACAAAGTCTAACTATAACGCTTCAAAATTCCTAGGCCTGGTAACATTTACAATTATCCAATATACTTCTTTTAACTTTTTGGGATACCATATTTTGAATCTGAATATCATGTAAGGTCCCAAGTCTAATTTGGTCCCCCACTGAAGACACTGGTTACGAAATGAATCAGGTATGTTAGTTTAATTTCAGACAATTAAATAATTTCTGGGCTAACTCGTATATAAAATATAGAACTAAAGCATAAAAGTAACGTTACGGAACCTTTAGAAACACCGAAGTCCTCGTAAATGGGATCTTCAATCTAAGATCATTCGAGCAGTTTTGCACTTTGTTTCCCGATTGTGACATCCATTTTTAATGCCATCGCCGATACTTTGTTTGTTATGGTAAAGCCTGGTAGGATGGGACATAGGGTTACATAGATCTGTCCTCGTTTCCAAGGTTATATAGCACTGTCTGCCCAGGACAAGAAGGCAAGCGACAGGTATATGTAATGTAATTACTTTTGCTGTCCCCACGGTGTTCATGCTCACCTTCCCAGAACGACAACGATGCTAAGTTCGTTTAAAATTCGCAAATGTTGTCACTTAACTCACCCATGTATAACACCTATCACTATAGCTACTGCAACAAACATTAGATCTGGCAACATGGGTTACTCATATGCACTCTCACACATTCACTTTCTAGTAAATAGATTCACTAACAGAGCAGATAAACAGTTAAAACCCCTGTCCCCTTCATTCGTCTCTTGCGTTCTTGTGGTGGGTAGACAGTAGATGAAAATAATTACAGTATCCAATGTGGGGAGTTGATAATGCTTTCTTATAGCGCAGTTATCTAATATTAGTAGGTGCATTGGCAAATGTTTGTTAGCAGATCCATTGTGTGAATTGTGTTAGGAAGTCCTGCTGCATCGCAAATTCAGAAGTTCATTGTGATATTGCAGATGAGACATTTGAATGCTGTTTTGTAGAGAAGTGACACCTATGTGTATAAGGCTTTCTTTACTTGCTCTAAACAAATCCGAATACAGTGCTGTCATTACTGTAATTCACTCCATTTGTTAATACGTTTCGGTTTGTATGGACAATAGACCCCGTGGGTGTTATGGAACAAAAATGCCGAGTAATGTTTCAGTGTTGAAGTTTAAAGATATTCCGCAGGAGGAGATAGGATGACGTGTATGTCATCTGCCATAAAGAACGTTGTTGAAAAAACTGACCAAAAGAGAGGCTGTGCGAAATTATTAAGTAGTCCCGTAGCTCAGTCAGTAGAACCTGCTGTGCGAGGGTTGCCGGGTTTAATTCCCTGCTGGGGGTGGGGAAGTTGTTCCAAACAAGATGATTCCCCTCCTATGAATGAGAGTGCGAATGTGTGCGTGATCTTATTATTAAAGAAGCAGTCCAAAGTACCTGCAGCCCAGCGTATACGAGTTAACACCATCGCCAATAGGCGGTATATTCCAAAGGAAATCGGTCGCCGATTTGACCACTGCGGTTAAAGGTGAGGTATAAATGGAACAAAAACAAATAGATGTATAACGTGCTCAAAAGAGTTCCACGATGAAAGCGCGAAACTTTCAACGTCGTTTTCAGCAGAAGCAGGAAAATTGTTGAAATTCATTGCAGCTCTGAAACAGGCCTCCAGAGCTCCAGCCTGCATTGGGAGATGACTAAATTCCAGAAAAGGAAAAATTTTGAGCAGTGAAGTTTTAGATTCAAGTACCTACAAGAATACGTTTATTGTGAAGGAAGAACAATGAAGTCCTAATTAACTAAAATAGAGTTCTACATTAGTAACGATTGAAATTAGCACCTCAAAACCCAAGTCAAAGTCCATTGTGAACAAAAACAATAAAACAAAGGTCTGCGTCCTCTAAAGTAGAAATGTCAACGAAAACTGGATTCAGTGCGATAAATAAGTGTGGCCACATGAAGGGTGTGCAGATCTTGGAGGTCATATACATATTATCTTTGTAACCTTTGTAAACCTGGAAAAATCTAGAACTGAAGACAGAGTTTGACATGGAAATGTAGGTACCAAGATCACTGCAGAAATATTTGTCACATTTGTAATGTTCATATAAAATAATGTGAAAATTTTTTCCTACCTTTCTCTTAAATTATCTAACTGGTCCCATACTACCCGCCAAATGCCAGAGCACAAGCAAAATGTTAAGAATTATTATTCTGCTTAAATAATAATTTTAGACAAAATTATTTTTTTTGCTCAGGGGGCTTACAAAATATTAACCGATCCTAGGTTCAAGTCTCCTTAATTTAAAACGAACAAAATACTTTTGAGTGTCCCATACTATTTACACTTCCCCAGAGCTTCAATAGTATCTTTTAAATAATATAGGTTTAACACAAGTGTTTTATATAATATTTCTAACACTTCCTGTAGCTGAGCGTAGATAGACGAATATGTTTTTCGTCTGTACGCCACTGACTTTGAAATGTCATGCGGTTGGAGGGGGATGTTTTGAAGCGAGCATGTGGGTTTTTTGGACTTTTGCAGAACAGACTCCCTGCTACAGAATCGTGTCTGGTTCGGTCAACATTGTTGTAGCGATTGTTTTTCTCATTCCGTCCAGAAGTGACTAGTGGTCGACCGCTGCCTAGGCTCCGTTTGATTTAAAAGCGCTTTCTCTCCAATTGTTCAAAACAGCGGCACAAGGCTTTTGTTCATCCACAATGAAAAGCACTCTATCAGATAGATTCATGCAAATGAATCGCTCGTTACCCAGATTTTTTTTTCCGTCGCTGTGAAGCAAGGCGTGAATGTTATACAAAATGTGAGCATCGGAATGTTAGAGTGTCAATTAAACGGGCTTGTGAGTTATTGACTACCCTTTCCGACCATCCTTGCGATGGCTTCGATTTTAATTTCACTTGGGTGATGTTGAAACATTGATCCAGGAGATATCCCTCGACAGTTTAGAAGAGCGCTCCTCCAAGTGAACTGCAATAAATATGCTGTTGTCATGCTGATGCCCTTTTGTACTATTCCTCCCTTTTACGAGTACGTCGTTTGGTATTTAATCACCACTTTCTACATTCTATAGCATTTAAAGATGAACGTATAGAATTTGAGAACGATTTCTATGAATACTACAAATATATTACATATTTATGCCATAGACGGCAAGGAGGGAATCTGTATCTCTCAACCAGATAGGTCACATCCACGTAAATGTATGTACTCCGCATAAAGGGACCTTCTCGCATGTTGTTTAGAGCATTCATTTTTCAATATCCAAGAGTGGTCTACCAGTCATGTGAACACTCCGCTTCCTTTGGCACCTCGTTTCCACATTTGTTACAGCTTGATACAGTCTTTCATCCTGGTGCTCGCTAAACCTCCTAAATTACCAGGGAAGTAATTTAGATGGAGAGAAGAAAATGTACTTTGACACTCATGCTGCATCCAGTCCATTTGAAATTTTGTAGCATCACTTTCATTATCTGAACATAATTTGTCTTTGAATTTTGTTTACAAGTACGTTAAAGGCATTTAACTACAGAGGCTCCACTCCCATTAGTCCTAGACCCATAGGACCAAGGACCCGCGCCTCCTACCTTGGAGCGATGGAAAACTCCAGGGCTCTATTCATGGGGCAATACCTTGAGTCTAAAAATCCCCCCCCCCCCATCGACTACAACGTCAAGACGGGTGGAAGTGGATACGCCACTTACGCGCGTCAACCCCGCAGGGAAGAGTACCGAAAACCTCGGTGGGGCCTCCTGGTGATCTAGCACACCTACTAGCTCTGCAGGCTAGTACCCGGGATTTTTTGGGCAACCCTCTACCCCTTCCGGGCGGCCGTAACCTGGCCGGAAGTACCCAAGTCCCCGTGGGTGTCGGGAACACACTGCCCCCTCGAGCCCAACCCAATCCGAATAACTCCCCGACGGGAGGGGCTCGGCAGTTCGGCCCGAGGTTCCTCTAGTAACGTCAGAGGTACCACGAGTGCTAACGGTAAACAACACTTCTGAAAGTATTTATATTTTTGTTTCGGCCAGCACCCTATTCACATAAGAAACAAGTATATGTTGTGAAACCAGCCTGCTGACCAAGTAATAGTCCATTAATTTTGAAATCTCCTTGTACTAGCTATAGATGGCTTTCGAACTGTAGTTTTTGCAACAAAATTCGACATTTTAATATGTCTGCTTTAAAACAAAGAAATGGGCCACTGGAATGAAATGATGAATGTTTCCATTATGAAGCAAAAAACCTTTAGGAATTTATTCAGAAAATCTATGAAGAACCTCCACTCTTTGGAGTTACAGTTTTATTTTATAAAATTTTGATCCCTAGAGTATTTCCCGTTTTCAGCAGTAATGTACTGCTACCTCAACCGTACAAAAATACCAATCATCTCCATGCTTTTTAGGTTCTTCCTCAAATCATAGGGATATCAAAGAACAATGGCTGGTTTTTATTTCCATTTTTCTTACTCTTTAACTCTGCAACACAGCTACGACACCCTTTATGAGGACACCAGGATTTATCCGGCCTCCTAACATAATCACAAAAGTTTGTCTTACAAAAGCTGTTAACGCTCTGTTTTACTAACGTCTATGACCCATATGTACCGATAGCAAAACAGGTATGGGCCATTTACACAACCACGTTTTGACACTTCTAAGAATAAAGTTATGTTGTAGCCTCGCAGAAAAATGAGAGACCACACGCTGGAGTTCTACTCGACCTTACTCGACAATTAACTGTAAAAAACTGATCTTCTATTTTAAAACAACTGTGAAAAGGGGATATGTTTATTATCTCAGAAAGGAAATCCTTAGTCTCATAACTTGAATTGCACTTCGATATATACAGGAACTTCTGTCAGTTTTCTAATGCATTGTTTTAATATCAATATAAAAGAATAAATATTTACTTTAATATTTATCGCAGGGCACACTAGCCACTGACGTGGTACACACTTCAACTTATCTTATTCCTTATAGGTAAGATGGATGCAGGTATTGTAGATAAACATCAAAATGAATATTGAAAATCTTATCGCCAACTGATTTCAAGGGAAGGGCACATTTTTGTACATGCTCTAGGTCCGAAATAGTCAATAGAGTTTAATAAATATAAAAATATACGAGGGCTGTTTAATATAGAATGATCATAATTTTTTACGGTATTATTTTTTCGCACTAAAATTCAAACATGCCGTAGTAGCTTTATTGTTGGTACTCCTGGGTCCCACCTGTGCGAACCAGGCAAGTTCAGTGTCGTCTACCGCTGCAATAGAGGTAACACGCGAGGAAAAATATGCGGCTTTGAAATTCTCCTTTCGTCTCAAAAAATCTTCAGTTGGGGCCTATACAATGTTACAGGAGACCTATTGAGAGTCTGTTCTTCCCTACAGCGCAGTTCGAAGGTGGTTTAAGATGGTTAGAAAGGGGAGACAGTCAATTTCAAAGGAAGGTGGAACCGGTGCTCTAGTTACTGCTCTTACGGAAGAAAACATTAACACTGATTCTCCTACTGTGAAAGAGGATCGACGAATTAACTTAAGATTACTTTCCGAAACACTGAGCATTTCATTGGGTACCACCCACACGCTGGTGACAGAAACATTACATATGAGATGCGTTTGTGCGCGATGGGTTCCAAGTCTGTTGATTCCCGAACAAAAGGACATTCGCATGCAGGTCTGCATGCAGTTAAAGTTGACGTTAGAGGGAGATCCGGAGTTTCTTTCAAACATAATCACACTGCTGATGAATCTTGGCTACATGATTTTGATCCCGAGAGCAAACAGCAAAGCTCGGTGTGGAAATCTCCTTCATCGCAAACTCCCAAAGGAGCAAAAGTGTTTTCTTCTGCTGGGAAGGTTATGGTCATCTCATTCTTTGATATTCTTGGAATTGTTTATCAGCATGTTGTACCTGCACACACATCAGTAACTGGACAGTAGTACAGGGATGTCCTGAAAACACTCAAGGTCCACATCAGGCGAAAAAGACCGCATTTCCGTGAGGCAGGCTGGATGCTGCACCATGATAATGCGCGGCCGCATACTGCCATTGTTGTTGCTGAATATCTTGCAAAAAACAACGTGAAGTGCATCCCTCACCCTCGTTATAGTCCGGATTTAGCCCCATGTGACCTTTTCTATTCCCTAACTTGAAGAAAGACGCTTCTTGGGCGACATTATTGATCATCAGATGCACTGGTTAAGGCTGCGGAAGTGATTTTGAAGGATCTAAAAAAATGGTTTCCAGCATGTCTTTGAAGACTGGCAGAAACGCTGGGACAAGTGCATCGCATTCAGGAGAGACCATTTTGAGACGGACCATCAAAATTATGAGGATGAGTAGAGCTACGTTGTCAAAAAAGTCATTCTTTATTGAAAAGCCCTTGTAGACATACATAAACTTATTAATAGCCATATTATTTCATATTTTAAGTAATAAGTTTAAAATTATAAGCTGTTGAGCTTTTCCAACAGACATAAGTATACAGCAGTATGACCACACTATGTACATTACCAAATACATTAAAAGCAAAACATTTTGAATTACAAATATTTATGACGTGGGAAGTGAAAACGGATTTCAGTTTCACAGTCATGTGAAAATGTGATCCAGAAACGCTCCTTTATTAAAAAATGAAATCCATGCAGAACAGTGTTTATTTACTCTTTCAGTTTGTTTGAGGACACTTTTCAAAAATACTCCCCTCCAAAATAGGCTCAAAACTGCTGAAAATAGCCGAGTAATAGAGCTACACTAAAGGAAAAATCCGGAAAATATATTAAAATATGTCCAAAAACTATACGAAAATACCCACAAAATATATGAAAATAGAGTAAAATCGCTGGCTTCTATGTGACTACTTTTTTGCATTTGGTCACAGTGTCAAACACTTTTTATCATACCCCAAAGGTAGGTTCAAACCCACTGACATTAATCAACAGACAGAGCACTCTCCAGGTTGTGTCTAAAATTATATAAGATCCGTTTACCAAGTGGGGTTCAGAGGTGACTTACATCTACACACAGTGCAGTCATAACATTTTTTCAGCCAACGATTAATATATTCCTTATAAAATATATGATTATATCTAGGTTTTACAAACTGGTTATTCGGTTTAAGTAAACATACAGGAAAAGGCGCTTCTACCTCGCTAGGTAATATGTGATATGGCGATGAAAATTCTGATATAAAATATTTTGAACAATTTTGGTACATAGAAATATTTTTCCAATCAACTTTACCCAGGAATTCGCGTACAAAATCTGATAATTCTTATATTCAGAGATATATATATATTACCCAATGAACTTCGTCGTGAAACTATCTCATAAACTTTTCTGACCGTTTTCGATCCGTTGAAATCAAGTACCACTCAAAATTTATCCTGGAATTCGCCTACAATATTCACTGATAAGTTTTGTTCTATTGAAATATTTTCCGAATTTAATTTATCTCTGAAACCTCGTAAAAAGTAAATTTATAACCTTATATAAATGGGGTTTTAATGTATTACTTATTATGAAACTTTTTAATAATTTTTTCTGTTATTATTTGTCTTTGCAAAATAGAGCTCCAGTTATCTTTATGCAGGAAATCTCTAATTAAATATTTTGATAATTTTTGATACTAAGAAATATTTGTCCAAGGCACTTTATCCAGAACCTCCCCAATAAAAGTTTCTGATCATTTCTGTAAACGATAATATATTTCTATTTTTTTAAAACCTTTTTTCAATTCTTCAGAATCTTAAGGTCGAACTTCTGGATATGCATACTATCTAATCTTCCCTCTTTCATTTGTAATATTAAAAATTTAAAATATGATTTGTTGACCAATTTATAGTATTAAAATAAATTAAATTTCGTGCCTGGTCTGATTTGCAAATATTATTTTTTCCTTTATATATACATTCATCTTTATAATTTGCAAGAGTTTGAATCGATTGAGTAGATAACATTCTACTATAACGATCTTGTAAATGTTATCTGTATTTGTGGTCTAATGTAAGGCAGACTTCTTTACAATGCTCTGTATTTGCAAGTTCTCCGTTAGTAATATCATACTGTTTATTAATTTTTACATCATTTATTTTTGTGTATTCCAAAGTCATTATAGCATATATACAGATATATGTATATTGTAACGGGAGCGCTGGAACACCCTGTGAAAGCAGCTGGCAGCGGAAGGTAGGGGAGGTTCGGTTAGCCACACCTCCTCCTCGTTTGTCTTGTGGTGGTGACAGACTGTGGTCAGGGAAAAAACATGACTGTGTCGCCTGTTTTCTCTACACCTATTTCTCGATCTTTCTGTTACTATAACAATCCTGTAAACACCAGAAGGCGGGATATTCCGATATAAAGAGGGTTACAGACAGACGGAGTTAGTCAGTTGTTGGTTGAGTTGGTCAATCAGTTGGTTAGTGTGTGTGAGTGAGGACAGTTCTTGGTGTAAGAAGGCAGTGTTAGTCAGTGACGTGTTAATGAACGGAAAGATTGTGCAACGGAAGACTGTACGTAACTGTGAAGGTGTACCGGAGCTTACGTAACCGCGAGTACAAGGAAATTGTAACGGACGAACTGGTGAATTGTAATTGTTGCAGCACGTAATTCTGTGTAATTGGCAAGTGTTTAACTGTAAGTCGGTGGAAATAAACAACATTGTTGAGTGGTGTAATTGGACTTTTTATTTCACGAACCCACAAAGTCACACTGGTGTCAGGAAGCGGGAAAACAACATCACCGAACATTACAACCATGGACGCGGCATTGGAAAATTTTTTGGAGAAGATGATGGAAATGAAGGCCGAACTAATCTCGGAAATGAAGACGGCTAAAGACAACATCACCAGGAAGATGGAAGAAATGCAGGCCGAATTAACAGAGACGCTGGGGACTAGAAATAACCTGGCCGCGGAACTGAAACTAATCAGGACGGCTAGGGACAACATCGCCGAGAAGATGGAACAAATGAAGGCCGAGTTAACCACGGAAATGAGAGCAGCGAATGATGGTCTGGCTACCGACATGAAGGTGGCGAACGAGGCTCTCGCCGCCAAGTTTGAGGAACGGCGTGAGGGATGACGTCGCGAACCTGGGCAAACGGAAGGGTCAAGTAGACGACCGCCTTAATGATTTAGAGGAAAAGGCCGACAACATCGCAAAACCCCTCACCCGCCTGACGGAGGAAAACCGGCCTTATGTGTGGACGGAGGACGCCGAAGACGCTTTCCAGCACCCGAAGGAGACCCTGTGCAGTGCTCCAACTTTGGGTTTCCCACAACCGGGTGGCGCCTTCATTGTGGACACCGACGCTAGTGACCATTGCATTGGAGGTGTCCTATCGCAGATCCAGGACGGCCATGAGCGCACAAGAGTGGAAGAGAAGGAGCGTGCCGCAGCAGTCCGAGTAGTTGTGGCAGTGCCTGCTGAAGGCTGGGATAGCGCAGGCCTGAGGAGGGAGCAGCTGGCGGACGCAGACTTGGGGCCACTCTTGAGGGAAGTGAACGCAGGGACGAGACCAACCTGGGAGGACATCGCACCGAGGAGCGCCACCTACAAGTCGCACTGGGCCCGATGGGACTCGTTGAAGACCAGAGAGGGCGTGCTGTTCCGGGTATGGGAGTCACCCGATGGGAAGGCGCAGAGAGAACAGTTGGTACTTCCCCGGAGCAAGGTCCCGGAAGTCTTGGAGGAAGTGCACGCCGGTACTTCAGGAGGACACCTGGGAGCGAACCGAATGATTCACAAACTACGGCAAGGCTACTTCTGGCTGAGACTCCGAGCAGATGCTGGTGGTACACCTGGACCGCCTCGCACGCTACGATGGGGCTGTTCGAGGCGAACAGCTTTGAGGAGGGAGCAGTGTAACGGGAGCGCTGGAACACCCTGTGAAAGCAGCTGGCAGCGGAAGGTAGGGGAGGTTCGGTTAGCCACACCTCCTCCTCGTTTGTCTTGTGGTGGTGACAGACTGTGGTCAGGGAAAAAACATGACTGTGTCGCCTGTTTTCTCTACACCTGTTTCTCGATCTTTCTGTTACTAGAACAATCCTGTAAACACCAGAAGGCGGGATATTCCGATATAAAGAGGGTTACAGACCGACGGAGTTAGTCAGTTGTTGGTTGAGTTGGTCAATCAGTTGGTTAGTGTGTGTGAGTGAGGACAGTTCTTGGTGTAAGAAGGCAGTGTTAGTCAGTGACGTGTTAATGAACGGAAAGATTGTGCAACGGAAGACTGTACGTAACTGTGAAGGTGTACCGGAGCTTACGTAACCGCGAGTACAAGGAAATTGTAACGGACGAACTGGTGAATTGTAATTGTTGCAGCACGTAATTCTGTGTAATTGGCAAGTGTTTAACTGTAAGTCGGTGGAAATAAACAACATTGTTGAGTGGTGTAATTGGACTTTTTATTTCACGAACCCACAAAGTCACAATATGTTTATGTATATGTATATATAACTGCCCTAGTGTCTGGATAATTGTGTGATGCACATTCGTTATTAGAGAAAAGTGTTTATCTTATTCTGAAAAAACTAATCTGCAGGTTGCATCTAATAACCATAAGGAATAGTGTCTATATTATTATATTTTTCTAGTTAGATAACCCATTTATCCTATTGCAATTTAAATTTCTTTTTAGTTGTTTTGTTAACCAATGTGTGCGTTCTTCTACTCATTGTAATTTGATTATGTTCTAAAGTATTACAATTTATTACGTTTCCCAAAATTCCAATAACTTTGTTCATGTGTAGTTTTAGACAGCTTGCGTAGTTTAAAATAAAGCCTTTAGTTCTACAAACGACTTTGCCTTTAGCTGTTGTATATGTTCTGTAGATATAAACTCTATTATATGACCTTAGTTTAACTCATCTGTCCATTCTCCAAGCATACATCCGGATTTTAGAGTATTTGTATCTCATCAATGTATATAACTCTATCTATGTCGTAATACACTACTTTATCTCCTAATTTATCAGTTATATTGTGTAATCTTAATCTAGCATAGGAAGTTGTGAATAACGCAATTAAATACATTTGTTGCATTGGGACCTTCCAGCATTCCTCTTTTGTATGATACCTAGCTTGCATCATATTTTCGTTAGTGAACGAAAGGTTAATAAATTTCAGTGTAGGATTTAATAATATATCATACAGATCTTTTGCTCAGTTGATAGAATCTGTTGTCTCCACTTTGCTACGTTGATCAAACTTACCGTAGAAAGAGTTAAATAATAGTTTAGCAATTTCACGTAAAACTGGATTAGGTTTAATGATATTACTGTCTAATTCGATATCTCATGTATTTTTAAATCTTCGAAACACAATTCAATGATATTGTAATCATTTTACCACTCACTGGTTTCTTATTGTACTTTTAAGAGTTTCGAAGTTTAGTTTTTAAGCACGTCGGTGTTGGCTTCTCTAAAATACCAAACTTCAGATATCAATATTTGTGTGATTAAACTTAGGAGTTTTAGAATAAACGCATTTACCACATAATGGAAATACCACTTTTTATTCTTCAATCGGTAGCAGAAAATTGTCTAAGTTTCTTAGTTGTACTTGGTTTTTAATTAATCCAAGGCAGTTGGAATCGTAATTTTGAGGATGTAATATTTTTATTGGATGCCCGACGGGAACTTCATCATGAAACATAACAGCTGGATACAACTACAAATGTCAATGTATTTCATTCTCTTACCTTTAACATGTAATTTAGCTGCATTAGTTCTTCCCCCTCATAATAAGCCTCTCTAGGGGATAGTGGTGTTATTAGTTCCTTAAATTCTTGTTTGTTTCTTGTATGAAGGCTCCGAATAAGATTCCCATATTTCAATTTTTACATATCCGTGATCTCTTAGTACTTCAGTAAACAGTTTTGCTTTTTCATACCAATCTCCCATGCCTTCTTGCTTTTTGTTGTTAATTACATTATCCTCATAACAATTTGGACATCCATGCCAGAAACATCCGCGAAATCGATATACAATATTAGTCGTCTTATCATGTCCATCAACTTTACGATCAACAACAATTGTTGAAGGAATAACAGTTATTGCCAAAAGTGCGAGCTACTGGCCAAGGATAGTTAAGGAAGCTTTAGCTATCCTTTCAGAAAGACATAATCTCAACAGAGACGCAGGACTTTTATTAAATACGGTTTTACAGTTATTTGAATCCAACATAAAAACACAAACTAACACCGAATTGAGTCCTCTGACGTAGATCGTTTTCTTTTAGGTTTTCCGCTAGGTCCATGCTCCGTTCCATCTCAGCAGCCATCTACATCCCGACTGGCAGACCTATATCGCAGGGCGATTTGGACACAGTATTTTCCACAGGAGCTCAAACAATTGCCATGGGTGACTTAAACGCCAAAAGTTCACAGTGAAACTCCACAATCAGGACTCACAGAGGCATGGTGCTGGAGCGCTATCTGGAACAGCGTAACCTCGTAGTACTTGTTCCATCATCTCCAACCATAACATACGGGGATCGCCGACCACCTGACTGGTTGGATATTGCTATCCTCCAGCACCAAACAGTCAGAATCCTCGTCAAACAAATTGGAGCATGTACACAGAGGTAATGGCAATAAAATCAGCTGAGGATACACCATGCAACAGCGTAGCTGAAGCCAATAACCTAGCTACTGCTATCACCTCTGCAATGGTACAAACAATGGCTGAAACCACTCCACCACGGCGCAAGCTGTGCAGTGCCCAGAAGCCACCTCCCTCATAGCTACGGAAGTTAATAGCTGACGAAAACAAAGCTAGGCGTCGGTTTCAGAACACGCGAAATCCCTTACACAAAAGGGAGTGGAACAGACTACACCACCTAGTCAAACTAGAGCTCGCTGACTTCCGAAATGATGAGTGGGAACGCCGTCTATGCGCTCTTGATCCGCAGGACCAATCATTCTGGTGCATGTCCAAGGTGCTGCTGCGCATACCTTCTTGTGATCCACCTCTTACTGATGGCAGAAGAACAGCACAGTAAACGAGAGAAAAAGTGGATTTAATGACTGAACATCTGGCCTCCACTTTTCATCCAGCAGAATCTCAAGACCAGGAGCTCTCTGATGAAATAGTGGAAAGTGTTGAAGCTTTTATTTCCACTCCCTTTAATGTGGACGATGTGCACTTGACAACAGTCGCAGAAGTGAGGAGTATTGTGGCTAAAGTGCGCCCCTATAAAGCAACAGGGTATGACAACATGCCGTATGCTGCTTTTAAAGCACTAACGGCAGCATGGATACTACTGTTGGTTCACCTGTTCAACAGTCTTCTACTAATAGCTCATTTCCCTGCTGCGTGAAACCGTGTTAGGATGATCACCATTCCTAAGCCAGCAAAGGACTCCAAAAACATTAGTAGCCACCGGCCCATCAGTCTGCTGACGGCCATCAGTAAAATCTTCGATAAGGTGCTGCAGGCCCGCCTTCAACATCTGCTGGACCAACATTACGTGCTACGACCCGAGCAGTTTGGTTTCCGACGTCAACACTCCACATCTCACCAGTTACTTCGCTTCGTATACGATGTAATACGCGGGTTTAATAACCGGCATTACGTTACAGCACTATTCCTAGACATCTCTCGGGCATTCGACTCGGTGTGGCATGACGGCCTCATCCATCGGCTCATCCACTACAATATCCCAGCATACCTTATACAACTCATCAACACCTACCTTAAAAACCGTTCCTTTGACGTTACCAGGGGCGACATCCATTCTCAACCCTATGGTATTCAAGCAGGGGTACCACAAGGCAGTGTCCTTGGTCTCCTCCTATTCTTCACCTATATAAACACCCTCCCTACCCTAAAAATCGGTAACCTCTATCTATTCGTTGATGACACCGCATTAACGGTCTCATCTAAACAACACGTTAATGCATTAACCAAGGCGCAGCGTTACGCTGATATGCTATCTGCTTGGTTGAAGATAAATGCAACTAAATCTGAAGCAGTCACATTCACCCGCCGTACTCCACAAGATGTACCCAATCTCCGCCTGGCTGGAGAATAAATAAATAAATAAATAAATAAATAAATAAATAAATAAATAAATAAATAAATAAATAAATAAATAAATAAATAAATAAATAAATAAATAAATAAATAAATAAATAAATAAATAAATAAATAAATAAATAAATAAATAAATAAATAAATAAATAAATAAATAAATAAATAAATAAATAAATAAATAAATAAATAAATAAATAAATAAATAAATAAATAAATAAATAAATAAATAAATAAATAAATAAATAAATAAATAAATAAATAAATAAATAAATAAATAAATAAATAAATAAATAAATAAATAAATAAATAAATAAATAAATAAATAAATAAATAAATAAATAAATAAATAAATAAATAAATAAATAAATAAATAAATAAATAAATAAATAAATAAATAAATAAATAAATAAATAAATAAATAAATAAATAAATAAATAAATAAATAAATAAATAAATAAATAAATAAATAAATAAATAAATAAATAAATAAATAAATAAATAAATAAATAAATAAATAAATAAATAAATAAATAAATAAATAAATAAATAAATAAATAAATAAATAAATAAATAAATAAATAAATAAATAAATAAATAAATAAATAAATAAATAAATAAATAAATAAATAAATAAATAAATAAATAAATAAATAAATAAATAAATAAATAAATAAATAAATAAATAAATAAATAAATAAATAAATAAATAAATAAATAAATAAATAAATAAATAAATAAATAAATAAATAAATAAATAAATAAATAAATAAATAAATAAATAAATAAATAAATAAATAAATAAATAAATAAATAAATAAATAAATAAATAAATAAATAAATAAATAAATAAATAAATAAATAAATAAATAAATAAATAAATAAATAAATAAATAAATAAATAAATAAATAAATAAATAAATAAATAAATAAATAAATAAATAAATAAATAAATAAATAAATAAATAAATAAACAAACAAACAAACAAACAAACAAACAAACAAACAAACAAACAAACAAAGAAATAAATAAATAAATAAATAAATAAATAAATAAATAAATAAATAAATAAATAAATAAATAAATAAATAAATAAATAAATAAATAAATAAATAAATAATTAATAAAATCTGAATATTCTACCCCGGCACCTAGACAACTATACCGGGGCATATATCCAAATTTTCTCTTTATTTTTCCATAAAATCCTTACAAATGTTATAATTATACCCACGGAGGTTACATACCTTGGAGTTACTCTGGATTGGCGTCTGACGTGGAAACAACACATCACAACTGTGGCCAACAAAGTGTCCAGAAGGATGGCCGTGCTATATCCTATGTTTAATAGGAAATCAACAATGAGCCTGCACAACAAATTGCTCATATACAAGCAAATTCTCCGCTCTGCACTAACGTTTTCTTGCACAGTCTGGGGAGTTGCAGCAAAATCCCATCTCCACAAACTACAAGTCCTTCAGAACCGCTACCCTCGGACAGCAACAGCTTCCGATTGGTACATTCCTAACGATAATATCCATGCAGACCTCTCCTTCCCAAAAATCACAGACTACATCCTTACCTAATCTCATAACTTTTATAAAAAGCTCCCTTCTAGCTTCAACAGTCTAATCCGCGGTCTGGGAGAGTATGACCTCGAGCCCAGTGAAACCAACAAGCGACCCAGACTAGTGCTAGCACCACCATAGGCCCATACATTCCCCCAGATATTCATTACATTTCAACCCCTACCAACAAACCAAACAAGCATTAAGACATATCCACCACCATCCACCCACCGTCATATCATTAAAAACCACCACCATGCCAGTAAGGGACAATGTCCCGAAATGGCAAAACGTCGAAGGCCCCTCCTCTGAGGAGAAGGTTGACCTTCAACGACACCACTGTGCTGTAGCCATGCCTTGGCGCCCCCAAGCCCAGAAATGGGCTTGGTAAGTCCCATACCTGAGCATTAGTTCCTTTCCCTCTAGCCTGTCAAGCGGACTGTGCTGAGATACCTCCCAGGCAGGCGGAAGAGCGCAGCCAGCACTCGGCGCACACCTCTCATGGGGCAATAGCGCCCATTTAAGGCTAGACATAACACTGCCCAAGACAACCGCGCGCAACAAACGGCAATTCTATTATACTGCCCAGATAAAGCCGCACTAAGCGGCTAGGTGCTGGGCAGCAAACACTCCGCCCAGGTAAACCTGGACAACTCGATTCTTCTGCTGGCTCAACTCATTCAGCATATCCTGAAGACGGGAACAATGTATGCTCCCGAAACGTCGGTACATCACCACATCTACCCCTGGCTTGAAGCCCGAGAGAACTTGGAATATAAATATAATATCTTCTCCACCATTTAATGCGTGTTTTATATCATCTCCAAATGTTCTAATCCATGATATAGATTTTTCTCCTATGTTCCATGACTACCATTTCTTAACACTGCTATTGTATCGGATTTTATGTGACATATAAATTCAGCCATTGCTACCCCTGGGATTGTTGTATCTTGAAAATGATCAATGTTACATGTATTTAAAAATGTTTGTTTAAGTTTAATAACATAATGCCTAAGAATATCTACATCGGATTTTCAGTACTCACTCTTTACTATTTGAAATTCGAATAAGTAATTTGCATTAATTTGGTCACGATCCCACTGTAGAAAGTGATTTCCTGAATGTCAGTGTTTACATATATTATTTGATTTACATTTTGTGCATTGTTTCATGCTGCTTTCCCCATTGGTATTGGTCCTGCATGGTTTTTCTTTTTCTGCTGTGTTAAACAAGTGTGGACATTATGGAAGTGACGATAAGTGAGAAAAATAAAATGCTTATTATCGTTGATGGTTAAAAGTTTCGAAAATCTGATGGCTATAGTATCAGGAGACATAGGAACACAAGCGTTCTGTGACTATATCCTGGAGACATACATTGCGGTAAATTCAATATTTCCCCCTGCTGTTCGGACTGATTTCACAGCTATTACAAATCGCACAACTAATTGCTGTGAATCTTTACATGACAAATTAAATGGCTTGTTTTACACATCACACCCAAACATTGACAAATTCATTGACGTTTTGACCAGCATTCAGTCATATGTGTATGTTCAGTTGCGTGATGCTGGATAAAAGAGAAACAAAACATTTGGAAAATAAACATTTTTGAGGGAGCAGAGGGTAAAGCTTACCAATAAAGAATTTCTGAAAGGCGTTTCAGTTAAAATTTTACCTGTATGACAAAACTATTGCAAGTTGCTTGAACGAACTATTTTAACATGACAAAATGTTTAACCACACCAACCTGCTAAATTGTTGCGCAGTCCCAAGTCTGCACAAAGTATGAGCGGAAATGTCACAATTACGGGTCGAGGGAGCCAGTTTACCTAGCCTGAAAGTTTAAGAGGGACTCAATTTACCATGTAAAATTCAAAATTGAATCAATTTCTCGAACCCATCATTATGATATATTATGACAACAAAGGTATCCAACTTGGTTAGCTGGTGAACGTATCATCCGAATTGTTGAAATTAAGTAATTCTATAACGTTACACTAGCTGCTTTAACGATAGTTTCTGTAACCGTAGCTTTTGTTACAGTGAAACTAGAAGTGTTTTTACAATATTAAATGTCAACTGAATTATGAATGCATATGTTGTGCCCAAATAAATTTTCATGAGATATGACTTAACATTGGGGCACGTAAATTTGTACAAATCCTTTGAATTATGCGCATTCACTTATATGAGAAACATAACTACAATTTTTACACAAGTGGAGGTAGACATACTCGGGAGATTTAATATTTAGGGTGTCGTAGATGTGTTACATTCACTCTCCAATAATACGTATACCGCCTGATCTAGTGTGCGCAGCCCCTAACTTTCGATTGCAGTAACAATTGCACCTACGTCCTCACGGAGACATACAGCACATTTATTTGATGTGTTTTTTTATTATTAATTCTCAGCAGTGTTTCAGTTAAATATATAATATTCGAACTATAACACTACGATAGACATAGGTCAATATCTATTAGTAAAACTGATAAAGGAAGATAAAACACAGTTTTTACAAACTTGATTACACGTGCTTAATTTTCCTCTTGTTATTAGAAATAAGTAATAACAGAAATAACTAAATTGGCCTAAATTGAAATTTTATTGTTAACACCTAATGTAATTCGCTCAGTTTTTAAAAACTTTAAGTGAAACCCATCCTAAAGAGTTATTCGAATTTATCAAAGTTTCATTATATATTCCTTACACCCATTCTACATATTTGCTGAATTTATATATAGTTGTTTTTTATGGTTTCCAATGTTTTGTTATTGCAACTTATTTCAAATTAACGCCAAAATGTATTGAAGTTCCTTCCATTTTCACGTATAACTGATGGTTAGGTATTGCTATCGTTTTGTCTTCTTGGTCGGCAACTTATAGAAAAATACTTAGGGGTATAAAAGGTTAAAAAGGACGCTCCGACACACCTCCTGCATAATTATCTGACACACTGCCTAAAGGAGCGTGCCGATTACATGCAGCTATAGCTCCAAAACATTATGCGTGGAGTATTAGTCTCGCTGACGGGGAAAGAAAGGAAGCAGTGAGAGAGAGATATTACGTACTAATCGTGCAAAGTATGTCTGGTCTATTTTGAGAAGAAAGTATACTAAAACCACTATAAAGTCTTCACCTAATGATGTAGAATGAAATTCCGGCAAACCGGCGCCACTCATATGAATCTGGCAATTGAATCTGTGCTGATGCAGTAACCTTTGCAGAGTCTGTTAGTAATCTGTTTCTCGGTTGCAAGTCTAGAAGGATCAAGGTAATTACGGCAATGTTTAGACTTTCTCATTTTTGCATTGGTCAAGAATTTAGTGTGAATCGATGTGACTAGGGATTGTTTGACAGACAAATACGGACTCTTATGTTCATCTGAGAAGTCACAAAACCAGATATTAATACTCTGTTAGTTTTGCTAGTTGTATGGCAGAATTGACCTCCTTTTTGTTAGACTAATATTAATTGAATGTCCTCTTGGAGTATTTCTACTTCTGGTAATGTGATTCAAATGAATCCTGTATAAGTATATATGATCACAAATTATGTCATTTTAATGTCACATTTGTAGAGTTTTTTACAAGTAGAATGGCAAGAAAAATGTTTCATGTATTCCATTTGGACACGCTCCAGTGCTAGTTACGAAACTGCACGTGTGCCGAAGCGTAACGTCTCGAATAAGAGAGCAGACGTTGACTAGTCTGAGTGCATGCGGGAGGCAGACTCAAAATGGCCACAAGACTCCCGCAGCTGGCCGCTCGGTTCTATTTCTAGCTGACTGACTGACTTACTTGGCAAGCGATTCGGAATCTGCTACCACACCCTACACACTCAACTCTTTACACCATCACTCGTTCGGCAAGAGAAATAGGGTCTGTTTTTGTATCTCCATTCTCAGCAGCAGTCTCATAAACATTGATTTTGTGTGCCCTGAATGCTAGAGCTTTAGTTGCAAAGCGATTATGGAACGAGCTTGTGTTCTGTTTAACGGACAGCCTAGATGAAGGGCTTAAGCAGGTCATGTCGCCTGTTAGGTTTTTAAGTTTCTTGCCTACGCAGACAACACGTATAGCGAATATGATGAAGGTATAAAGATTTGCAATGCATTTTCAAAAGGTTTTGTTTGTAATTACAAGCATACAGTAATATCCAAAATGTTAAATATTAAGTGTAAAACAGCAATTGTTCCCTACAAGCTTATCAAGTAGAAGCATATGACTTACGTGGACTTCATTTCCTTGAAATTGAGACTGCAGTTATATCTGGAGATCTCTTCCAGATATTTTATCTTTTATTCTCCTCTTCTCGTTTTGAGAGCAATTACTCTTTACATCGATTAGTGGAAGTGCGTAAAAGAGAATCGCTTAATAAGGGAACAATGGAATTTAGTCACTTCAATGAAAAGTCCGTTCTAATTACCAGTACAGCAATTTAAATGGTACTTAATACAAAATGAGAATGAAGTTACAAGCTGTATAATAGAGGACGTGTAGTTATTGAACTCTGCAGCCAAGATTCTTACTAATGCCTCTTGCTTCTCATCCTAAACCAGAAACAGTTATGTCCTTAATCTGTATATCATTCTCAATCTAGTTATGGTTTGTAATTCTAACTTATTAATGGTTTTTGTAGTAAATAAGCAAAGTTGCCGAGGTTTTCTTGTATGAAGCTCCTACGTATGTTAGTGAAGAAGGCCTCATATAGTGAAAAAGTCCATTCTAAGTCTTCTGATGTCACAGGGGAAGGGAAAAACACCACAACTCTTCTTCAGTGAATTCCTCTTCCGTTATAGGTTTTTGACTATCATCAGATAACAATTTGCTGATTTTATTAGTTGTCTTTAACAGGATTTCTATTTTATACCCGACTAATCTTATAGAATGCAATTTTAGCAACACCGTAAGTTTCTGCAGATAGTATATATGCAATTTCAAATCTCCGAGAAAGTGAGCAATCTAAAGAATTATTTAGGGCCTCCAACTGTGTTATAATATCCGGTAACATCAAGAATCAGCTATGAATATACTGGATCTTTACCGCAATGCGATCTTCAGAAAAAGGAAGGTTCTCAGCTATGGCTCAGGCGGTTTCGTCTGTGTCCCGCATTCAGTAGGCCCGGGTTCGATTCCCGTGGCCGACCTACCTGACGCATAGGTTTTTCGGACCTTTTCCTGGGTTGCTAGGTGAAAGCTGGGTAGGTTAATTACATCCCCGAAATTCCTGTACCTCTATTTCGCGTCCATTAGCATCTCTCATTCGATGGTCTCTCTCAGGGTAGAAGTGTCTGCGGGAGTCGTGGCGGTACATGCCAGGCTGATATGTTCTGAGTGAACCACGTCCTCCTCCAGTAGGTCGCTTACGCGCCTCCGGACAGGCTGCTGAGACCGTCTTCGTACCACAGTACGGAGAAATGTTCGTTTTCCTGGCCTACTGGGAGAGGTTTCCATCTAAGTAAAAGGTAGGAACCCTCCCCTCTGCACTGCTGTGGCTGCTTGGGACGACCGCCCCTGTCTCCTTTCGCATCATCCTTCCTCCCGGGGATGTTCAATTGGAGGCATAGGTACAATAGACCAAGACTGGTCGCAGTGCCGAATCCCCTCCGAAAAGAAAAATTAATGCAAACAAGTAAGACCACTTCTTTATGTTTTAACGACACGATGTAATCCGTCTACAAGGCAAGTCAGACGAATTAATTTGCGATATAGCAGTATCAATCCGGTACCCGATTTTACCAAATATTGAGAACCATAACAGATATACATAAAAATACATGGTCATGGTGTACTCCACCGGGCCAGAAGACAGATAAGGAGTCATGAAGAATTTTGTAACCGTGTTTTGATTTAGACTGTCCAGTACTTCAATGTTCAGGAGGAATGATTAGCTATCCGTTTTCAATAAACCCACTCTAGCACTAGCAACACATTGTGCTGCAGCTTCTGGCGTTCTATCTATCTGTATCTCGTGCTTTAGAAATTTCTCGTGACACCCTGATATATAACTTTTGTGTGATGTAGATTCAAGAAGGACTCTTTTATTTGTGCACTTACCTAAAAAACTATATTAGTCGGTGTTCACAATGGAATTGTGGCACTCATTAAAGCTAAACACAATTACTTAGCAAAATCTTCAATCTAACGTGACTGTTTACCTGCATGCCTTCTAATAAATTGGTGTTTTAAAGACTTCTTCACCTGGTCCATGTAGAGTGCTGTATTTATGTGCTGCACAACTTCAACCTTTTATTTGCAGAAACGCTCTTTTAACACACAAAGCAAAAAGTAGCTCACCATTCCAAACAATCTAAACCTGTTAGTCGAACTTTTCCATATATCAGTCAGAAAACTTTTCAAATGAACCTTGGTGATATTCAGCACAAAATTTAGAAATCAGTAAATGGAAGATGAGAGTGTATAATACTAATACAGCTACAGATCCTTTTATTGCAGGTTTTGCACTCAGGATGCTCTTCTTTTTATAGGATGCAGTGGTGTGTAAGCTTAGTGTGATCGATTCTGCTCTTGGTTATATGACACCGGCACACGGGAAGTAGAATGATAAGGGTGT